>OX155951.1:33838746-34438746 GCA_944548615.1 Micropterix aruncella
AATCGCCTATTATTTTCCAGCATTGATCTCATCTTTCGAATTGTTGTGTTGCCGCTGTAGGATAAAGTAGAAAGGTTCCAATACCACAGTAGGAAACCGCAAACACTGAAAGAAGAGAAAAAGAAAAAGGCGTGGAGTCGCTCCTGGTCGCCACAGACCAGATAAGTGCCCTTTCATTTATTTTATAATTTCATTTATTTAGTAATAAACATAATTTCAATTTGAATTATATTGTAACATATAAAAAAGGCTATCTATACATAGAATATGTAGAAACTTTAGACTTATAAAAAGAAGCAATTGTTTCTAGATTCTTTATTATTCCTCATATATGTACATTCAGCACTGTAGAAGTCAGTGCGGATAGATAACAATTAAGGTGAAGATTATGGGAAACACAACCATTCATCCATTAAATAAATAAGTTAAAACAAACCATATTTAAAACTAATAAGTAAAAACAACATTTAAAATAAACAATGAGTAACAATATTTAACAACAATTTAAAAGGCCGCTATTCAGCGGAGAGCAGAGCTACAGGGTTACGCCGATTCTTGCTTCAATTAACGATAAAATGGCATATTAAATCTAGGCGAGTGATGGGCCTGGTGATAAAAGTAAAAAACGTAATAAAACACCCCACCGAAATACTCAGTTTCATTGCTATAGGTACTGGGCCCGATTGCGTTTCTTTGTGAACTAAAACTAAAATTAGTCCAAGCGAACGAGACAGAGCAATACCATTGATTTTATCTTATATATAAAATTCTCGTGTCACAATGTTCGTTCCCGTACTCCTCCGAAACGGCTTGATCGATTCTCATGAAATTTTGTGAGCATATTGAGTAGGTCTGAGAATCGGCCAACATCTATTTTTCATACCCCTTAGTGATAAGGGTTGTCCACCCTAAACATTTTTCTTTAATTTTTAGACATTTTTTTAATTTCTTTATTTTTTTTATTATGTCGCATTAAAAAATACATACAACCCTAAATTTTTACCCTTTTATCACCAACCCTTATTTTTTAATAGCCATTTTAGTAATTTAATCATTTTTCATCCCCGGTCGATAACTGATCAATCGTCATTTAATTAGTTATCCCCGCCAGTTGTCTACAGGTGTCACTTCTCACCCAGTAAACAGCACGGAGTAGGGATGAGAACGAAGCCGGTCTCCTGTTTCTCTCACACAATAAGACTTCTCTCACTCCCTACACAGTTGTCGGCCATCATTATTGTTTATGCATCAAGTGTAGTAGTAACATTGACAATTATTATTTTGCTATCTCAGTGTAACTCTCATATTAACTATTAATCATTCCTATTTTATTAATAATAATAAAATTATCAATTTAGAGTGTATTTTGCACGATTAGTTAATCAAGTGATTTTCATAACCTCAAAAGTACTCAACACGTGGCACGAGCTTCCACCAACAACGGCTTTTGTGTTGTAAGTATATTTTTTTTTAATTAAATCGAAAATGTTGTTGGAAACGGTCAAAAAAGATTCGGTGGAATTTAATTTTTATTAAAATTGGGCAAACTTTTTTTTGTATTCATTTTTTTTTTACCATTTCTAACCATATATTTTCGATATGATTATGAAAAATAAATTTTTTCGCTTTTTTAAAACAGTCTAATGTTTACATGAATGTGTATGTGTAAATGAATGTGTGTACAACCAAATATTAAATACATTATAACTAGGGCCAAGATTTTTGCCGTGATTTCATTTTAACATTTTACAATTATTGCTCTTAAGGTGACGCTATTGGCTAAATCAAATTCAACTTTCTTTTGAGATAGGCGAGGGGTGAGATGAAGCGGGGTACGATTACGGTAGGGGTATTTTTTAGAGCCCTCTATGAGTACACGGTTATAACTACTTGATTGCGCGCGACCACCGCGTAAAATTAGCGCTGTCGTCGCTCACGGCGCCATAGCGACATGTGACGTCGCCATTGGGACATGCGCTCGCAACCTAAGGTCGCGGTCGGCGCCGCTGTGGAAGCAGTTTTAATCTATACTAATATTATAAAGAGGTAAAGTTTGTGACGTTGTAGGAAGTAATCTCTGGATTTACTGAACCGATTTTGAAAATTCTTTTACCAATAGAAAGCCACGTTATTTGTGAGTGTCATAGGCTATATATTAATCCGAAAAATGTAAAGACTTTTTAGTGGTAGTAGGATTTCCAAAGTAAGTCGGAAAAAACGGTCGAACGAAAACGTTTCTAACTAACGCTGCCTTAACGATGAGAGATATATGATTAAGTTTTAGAAAAAAGGTGTAGAGCTTGATAATGCCTACAAAAAAGTCAGCGACAGCATATATGTAACTTTTATATTTAAGTCACAAAAAGTAGTTTTTCAAATTAAAAAAATAATTTAAATCGTTAGGTCATGTTTATTGGTCATATTATCAACAATTATGAATTATTATCAAAATAAGTAAATTTATCGTATTAAGTGTTTAAAACAAAACACTTTTTCCTTTGACTGCATAAATAGTTAAAGAGATAATACGACATAGGTATGGAACCGCGACCGTGTCGTCTATCTACATATACTAATATTATAAAGAGGTAAAGATTGTGAGGTTGTAGGAAGAAATCTCTGGATCTACTGAACCGATTTTGAAAATTCTTTTACGAATAGAATAAGCCACGTTATTTGTGAGTGTCATAGCCTATATATTAATCCAAAAATGTAAAGACTTTTTCGTGGTAGTCGGATTTCCAAAGTAAGTCGGAAAAAACGGTCGAACGAAAAGGTTTCTAACTAACGCTGCCTTAACGATGAGAGATATATGATTAAGTACTAGAAAAAAGTTGTAGAGCTTAATAATGCCTACAAAAAAGTCAGCGACAGCATATGTCAAACTTTTATATTTAAGTCACAAAAAGTAGTTTTTCACATTAAAAAAATTATTTAAATCGTTAGGTCATGTTTATTGGTTATATTATCAACAATTATGAATTATTATCAAAGTAAGTAAATTTAACGTCTCAAGTACCTATTTGAAACAAAAGACTTTTCCCTTTTACTGCATATAATTTTACTTTTACTGCATAAATGGTTAAAGAGATAAGATACTCACAAATAAGACACTCACAAGAAGACACTCACAAATAACGGTAATATAGTCAAATTGGCATGCAAATACATACATACATATGCAGTAAAAATATAACCCGTCTTTTGGCAGTCAGGAAATAAATCATAGCACTCAGTACTAACCAAACCACACTCATAATTTCATAACAAGTAGGTAAAATGTTTTACCGCCCAACGAAGTGGGCACGGGTCAGCTAGTTACACTATAAAATCAATGGCAATACGTTAGAGCGGTATATGAAACGAACGATCGTCGATAAATACCTGCCGAACTTAGTGCTTGTTCACGTAGGAACGCGCGGGCGCGGTGACGGGCGCGGGCGCGATGACGTGGCGAACTCGTGTTCACATTGGCCGCTAGGCGTTTGCGCGGGTGTGACGTGTTGTCAGAGGTTGAAGACATGGACGACGATCTTTTATTTTTAATCGAAAATTCATACCTAAAGTGGGAAATGACAAAAATTAGAATCGGTGTACACGAAATTAATAAAGAAAGAGAACGGTATGGTGAATTTCATACTTTATATAGTAAATTGAGAGAATATCCTCCGAGATTTTATGGATATACCAGGATGACTGTCAACTGTTTTGATTACATACTGGATTCAATAAGGAGTGAAATTTCAAAAAAAGACACAAATTTTCATAAAAGTATAAAGCCCGAAGAAAGGTTATTTGTAACTATAAGGTGAGTTGAAAAAAGTAATTTTCGTATTTAATTATCACTATTTATTAGGTTAGATAATTACAGTAATTCTAATTCAAGCAAGGTTACTCTAATTATAATTAATTAATATTATCATTATCATATTATATCTATTCTATCATATTATAATCTATTCTACGAAGTTTGCCATATTCCATAATTTTATGCGTTGTATTCGTAAGTATTATAACCATGGTAAGCCTGTAGTGTCGTGCCACTATTCATTTCATCCATAATAACTTGTGTAATCTTGTTTCTCGTGCGCAATTTTTCCATAGGAGATACTTAATCCTTTCATGTACGGCAACAAACTTTTAAAAAATAACAGATCTTCGCAGTCTTCTTCTTGGCTTCCGCTGCTTTGCGACAGTTTAATTTGTAATAAGTCCAACTTTTTCTTCTCCAATTCCATAAACTCCTGTCTAATATCTTGTGCACATTTACGTTTGATGCTCGTATATTGTGTACTTGTAGATGAACCAGCTATTGACTGGGGAGTTGGGGACCGCTCATTATTATAGTTTTCATCAGTAGTTTCATCTAAATTGCCTTCATTTAATTCCGGGGTAATGTCATCTTTTAAAAACAGCATCATTTCAAAATATGGCCACACTGAAGTGATTTTATCAGTTCCAGCATCACCAGAACGAGGAACCGGATTTTTTTTAAACTCTTTCATAAATTGGTCCCTAATGTTCTTCCACTTTTTTCTTAAACCTTTTTCTGTAAAAAAAAATATTTTGTTGAGTTTTCATGACCTACCTAATTTTAGTTTATTAAGTAATTAGTATAGGTATATTTAAGTTTTAAATTATAATTGTATTTTTTTATATTTTTCAGATATCTCTCCACTGGGTTGGCATTTCGATCTTTGGCTTATAGCTTTCGTTTGGGTGTTAGTACAGTGTCTGAGATTGTTTATAGTACCTGTGAAGCTATTTGGAAAAAAAAATTAAATGTCCACATGCCACAGCCATCTGAAGACCAACTTAAGAATATTTCTTTAGATTTTGAGAACATGTGGAACTTTCCTAACTGCATTGGCAGTTTGGACGGTAAGCACTGTAGAGTGAAACGACCTAAAAGTTCAGGATCGGCATTTTATAACTACAGGAGATATTTCTCTATTGTTTTGCAAGCTATGGCTGATGCGAAGAAGAGATTTTTAACTATTGAAGTCGGAGGTAGAGGAAAGCAAAGTGACGGCGGCACATTCAACGCCTCGTCCTTAAACCGGCTACTCGAAAGAGGCGCATTTAATATTCCAGAACCACGAACATTACCCAATTCTAATATTACAGCTCCATATGTTATAGTAGCTGATGAAGCTTATCCTCTTAAAGAGTATCTAATGCGTCCATATCCACAAAGAGTATTGAATCAAGAGAGAGAAAATTTTAATAATAGATTGTCAAGAGCGAGAAAAACCGTGGAATGTGCATTCGGAATTTTATGCAATAAATGGCGAATTTTGTTAAAACCCATTGAAACTGATGTTAAACATGCACGCCTGATCATAAAAACCGCTTGCTTATTGCATAATATTGTAATTGATATAGATGGTTATGATTGCGATAATGAGTTAACAACTCAAACTCGGCACCAAAGGCGTCAACCTGGAAGAAACAACAATCCGTCAAATCGAGCTAAACAAACTCGGAATCTTTTCACGAAATATTTTTGGGAAAACAATCGTTTAATATAACGAGTACGCAGTCGTCATTTTACCTTTGTAGTATTTTTGTCTCTTTTGTAGTCTGTCATAATATGTAATTCCATATAAAAATTTAAAAAAATAAATTATCTATAAATATGACAACATTTCATTTACTCACCCTCCATATCAGGAAACAATTCAGCAATTTCCTTCCATAGCTTATTAAGAACGTTTCTGTTCATATGATGACTGTGTTTACTTTGCCAAATTGGAGTTCTACCCTGAACAGCACTGATAAACTCTTCTGTATTGAACGACATAATGAAAACGTGCTATCGTTTCTAGCGACAAGTTCAAACTGGTTGAACTTATCTGACGTCGCGAGTGAATCGCGCGCCCCGCCGCTAGTTCGACGTGAACACAAACAAACATCATCAAGGGTTGTTATAGCCGCGAGCGCGCCGCACGCGCTGGTCGCCTGTTGGCCCGCTACTTTCGCCGCACCTGCGTTTTGTACGTGAACACTTGGATATAAATCTGTGTGTTTGATATTTCGTGACCGCACTCGCCACCGCGCCCGCGAGTCAACGTGAACAAGCACTTACTCGTCCGAATAAATTCGAGCATATTTCGTGCGGTATAAGATTTGACCTTGGCGGGCAGTTTTAATGCAAAAAGTGACAACCGGTCATCTCACACTTCGCTCTAGCGTATTGCCCTGTCTCGTTCACACGGACTAATTTCTGATTTTAGTTCACGAAGAAACGCAATCATTATTTTAATATTTGAAATTCTACAAAATCAATCAGATTTGAAAATACAAGTAAATTTCCTTGCCATCTCTAATAATAATAAATATAGCTATTTATAATATATACAAAATAAAAGGCAGAACATTTTTATTTGCTTTATTTTAATTTTAACTCCTCTTCAGCAATTAAAATTGTTATAAACCTGTCACAAATATTATCGAATGCAGCAGAGAAGAAGAAACTACAGTTTTACTGACAATTTGATTTGATCAACAAATATAACTTGCACGAATTATATACTCATTATAACACTTAGGACATCTCATGTATATAGTCGAATCGGTCAGATAGCTCTTCAGCAGAGAGCTGTTAATGGACGGCTTGCGCTTCTCGGTGGAATTCGAAAATCCTTCTGGCATTGGAACTTCACAATTTGCTGATGATATATTCAATAGGATGGCAATGGTTTCTGATGGTGACAGCAAAGATGATTTGGCAGGACAATCCACAAACTGCTGGGGTGTTAGAGTTAGGAATCGAATCTTTGTCACTGCATTCCTTATCGATAGTCCGCTGGCCGGTGCATTTTGATTTCCTGATAAATAAAAAAATAAAACCGGTCAAGTTACTTTAAGTACTTGTTATAATTTCAGACACAGTGACCAGAAAAAAAGCTTTCACAGTCTAGAGATATGGATATTTTAAAATAAGCATATAGTATATGTGTTTGTCCACTTTTTTATATAAAAGATTTTGTTTAAATTTTGGTCATTTCATTTAAAAAGTTGCATTTTTTAACACATTGTTTGTAGGTGTTTTTCAACAAATTGTCAAAATGTCTGCCAGAGGAGGAGTAATTATGAAACCTGTATAAACTAGCAGTGTTGCCAAGTGCTGGACATGAAAAGTCGCCTATGTCCCCATAAATGATAGCCTTGTTAAAGCAAATAAAGCGTTTAATTATTATTATTATTAAAATAGCCGTTTTGCAAGAAAAAATAAAAGGTCACCCAAAAAATTGCTATGTAGGGAATGACAAGTACCTGGGTTTGTTTGAAAAGAAAAAAATAATAGAAATCGGTGGAATCTCTATTTTGAAGCGAAAAGATAAATGACGAAGACGGTAACAAGTCCACCTAGCCAATTTCGCCCATTTTGATAATTTGTAACAAAAATCCAAATTTGAGTGGCATGTTATATTTCAGAAACATGTTGCACGTATTGCAACATGCTTCGCGTGCTTTTCTAGTGTTTTTATGGGTATTACTCAGGTTTTGAGTTGTTTCATAATCCTTGTTCCAGGTCTACAAGCATCTCTCCAAAAAATCGCATAAAAGCTATGACTTTTGAGCTGTCAAATTAGAAATAGCAGTATTGCAC
The DNA here is from genome assembly GCA_944548615.1 of Micropterix aruncella. Taxonomy (NCBI): domain Eukaryota; kingdom Metazoa; phylum Arthropoda; class Insecta; order Lepidoptera; family Micropterigidae; genus Micropterix; species Micropterix aruncella. The sequence goes on from OX155951.1 coordinate 33,846,362, forward strand.
GGCCCAATAAAAAATGACCCCCCTTGGTGTCCTTGCCGTAACAATAAAACAAGAGGTTTAATAAAATATCAAGTTCGAAAGAACCTTTTAATCAATGTAATAAATATTACAAAAATATTACTATTTTATTGTGAACATGAGTTGTCTAGAGTTTTTTTTTAAATCTCCTAAAGTTGGTTTAACGACAGGCACTTCCGGCCTGTCAAATCTGGCCACGGCCATTGAAGGGAACATTTTGTTCCAAGATGGCGCGAGCGGTTCTACTAACTCGCGCTGGGCGACAGAGAACTCGCTAAAAGCCAAGTGATCCGCTGTTCAAAGTGCACTAGAAGTGCGGCGTTTTGAAGTTATGTGAACAATGTCTTATTTTTTTGGTAAGCGTTTAATTCTTTTGGGATTTCAATCAGCTAAACGAGTTTGTAAAAGTAATGGTGTTTATTTCCCAATGTAACAAACCCCAAGAGTCGGCCAACCGCGCCCGGATTTTTTCTCGCCTGGATATTCAATAATTGAACCTGAATAAGTACAACATGTCACAGTAGTCGGAAAAGGAGATTGACCGAAGGAACTACGCGAATAAAGGACCTTTGTTTTTTTATAACTCATAAATTTGTAGTTTTATTTTAAATTTGCGAAATTTGCGATTCCGTTTTGCCAAATTTAGTGCCAAACCTAGTTCTTCCCCGACCCTGTGGTTGTTTTTTTATTTTTCGGTCATCACCTAACCTCCTATGGTTTTTTCCGCGTTTTGTACAAATGCGGTGGCGCTCTTAATTTTTGTTTTGTTATAACGTGTTATGATCTCCAATCTCACGTTATAAATTTCTTGGTGGGAAAACAAGTTTCTTATCTTTTTTGGCAATGTACAGGATCGCAGGTCATAGGTTTAAATAAAATAATTGAAATCATTGTAGGTAGTTATAGATTTTAATTTAGAAACAATCTCGAAACTTAGTACCTACAAAAACAAACATTGGATTTATAAAATAGAACAAAATTACCTAGGTACCAAGATTACCATTTTGTATAAAGCTACTGTTGGTTGGTAGCCATTTATTGAGGCCATAGATTGCTTTCTTCAACTTGCAGACTCTCTCACTGCCATCATGGAATCCGACAGGTTGCTCAATGTAAATCTCCTCTTTGAGATCCCCTTGGAGGAACGCAGTCACCGCGTCCATTTGATCAATATTGAACTGTGATTTTACTGCGAGTGCCACCAGATAACGTATCGAGGCATATCTGACTACTGGTGAGTATGTTTCCACGTAGTCGATTCCGTATTTTTGTGAGCAGCCTTTTGCTACTAATCGTGCCTTGTACCGCAAGATTTCACCACTTACCTCTCCCCTTTTTATTTTAAACACCCATTTGGTCTTTATAGGCTTCCTGCCTGATGGAAGGAGTTCGAGTGTCCAAGTTTCGTGCTCCTCCATCGATGCCAACTCTTCATCCATTGCCGCCTTCCATCTATTGCCGTCTGTGCGCGATAGCGCCTCCTCAACGGTGATCGGATCTCCATCGGCCTTGTTACTTATAACAGAATATGTGACATACTCTTCAAATTTTCGCGGCTTCGGAACTCTCGTCGATCGTCTCAGTTCTTGCGCTGGTATCAGGTTCTGTTCTTCTGGTACAGCATCTGGTTCCTCTTCTGAGTTGTCCGAACAACGGAGTGTTTCGTAGGCTTCTGACTCGTCATCGACGTCGATCTTGATACCTTTTTCAGGCTGATATTCGTTTGGGATTATTTCCCTCACTGAAAGTTTATCGTCGCCTTCGGTTAAAGCTGGTGTAGAATTATCAAGCCTTTCAAGGAAGGCAACATCTCGACTGATAGTAAATTTTCTTGTGTCGGGTTCGATGCACCGAAAACCTTTGGTGTCGCTGCTGTAACCAACAAACAGCATCTTTTGAGATTTTCTATCCCACTTCAACCGTTTTTCTTTTAAAATGTGCACCATGACTTCTGTACTGAATAACTTGAGATCTCCGATGTTGACCCTTTTTCCTGTCCAGGCCTCTTCTGGTGTCGAAGTTTTCAGCACAGAATTTACCGAACGATTAGTCACATAGGCCGCCATGTTGACTGCCTCCGCCCAGTAGCTTTTATCAAGTTTGGCGTCAAATATAAGGCACTTGGCTTTTTCCACCAGGGTCCGGTTCATTCGTTCCGCCAGCCCATTTAGTTGCGGAGTGTATACATTAGACGTCTGATGTTGTATGCCGCACTGGCGAAGAAAAGACTTGAATCCCTCGCTGCAATATTCAGTTCCATTGTCGGTGCGAAGGGTCTTGATTTTTCTTTCTGTCTGGTTTTCAACAAGCTGCTTGAATGTCTTGAAAGTTTCAAAAACTTCCGATTTCCTTTTTAGGAAGTATACGAATACCTTTCTTGAATAGTCGTCAACGAAGGTAAGGAAATATCTGGCTCCTCCAATCGATGTAGTTTCCATCGGTCCACATAAATCCGAATGAATGAGGAACAGATTAGTTTCCGCTCGTTGGTTCACGCTGTGCCCGAATGGCTGCCGCGCCTGCTTGCCCTCGAAACAAATCTCGCAATCCCTCACTCGATCCTCGCCGCCTGCGAAGTCGATGCCGTCGACTACTCCGTCGCGCATTTTACACATGTCGCGGTAATTGAGATGACCGAGTCGGCGATGCCACAATAACGCTTTGTTTCTTGCTGTTGTTGACATCATGCATCTTGGTGAATTGCGGAAGACATATACTCCATCGATGGCTTTTGCTTTCATTGTGCACGTTTTGTCCTTATTGATTACTGTGCAACCGCCATCACTGAATTTCACTATATTTCCGTCTCGGATTAATTGCGATACTGATAATAAATTCAGCGATAATTCTGGCACATGAAGTACGTTATTCAGCTCAAGCTGTTGTTCACCTACTTTCAACGCCATGTTGCCCATTTTGGAGACGAGTAACTTGTCTTTACTTGCCGTTAATATTTCATTAACCGACGTTTGTTTAAATTGGTTGAACCACTCGTCGTCTGATGTCATATGTTGAGACGCTCCACTATCGATATACCATTCGCACTTTGCCTGTTTCCGCTCCCTGGAGACGAACACTGCGCTGAAGGCGCTCCAATTTTCTTAGGTTTGGAGTTTTTCCTTGGACTTGTTTGCTTCTGCCTTATTATCCCTCTGCTTTACACGGCACTCACTAATTATGTGTCCTCGCTTGTCACAATAATAACACTTTACGTCTTTTCGATTTGCCTTGTCTTTTGTCCCAGCAGGCTTGCCACTTGCGCCAGATCCGTGTCCCTTGTTGGCATTTTTTGGTTTGAAGTTGGGCTTGTGTTTGCCAAAGAATGCACTTGCGGTTTCCTTTTGGTACGATCCATCGAGAAGTTTGGATTTGACCATGGAAGAGTTCGTTTTGATCCCGCTTCCTTCGAAACCCAAAATCATCGGACGAAAATCATCCGGTAAACCGGCCAACATGATAGCTCCAACGAGTTCGTCGTCGATTTTGAAGCCCACATCGTTTAGTTTGTTCGCCGAACTTGTGACTTTTCCCACGTACTCAGTCATTGACTCGCAATTTTCGAGTCGCACACTTATTAAGTTCTGGATAAGACCAATCTTATGTGTAGTGCTTTTACCAGCGAACATTTCTTGAAGTGTCTTCCATATTTCAGCGGCACTGTCTTTGTCTTCTATATGCACGTATAGAGATTCTTCAACACTTAGCAATAGCCGTGCTTTTGCTTTCATCGCCTTTTCTTTATTGATTTCCGTACTTTCATCTGGGGTTATATGCTTCAGTAATCCATTAACTTCAAGCATCGCTCGTATCGCTATTGACCAGGTGCGATAGTTTTCTACACCCTTCAATTTCGTAATCGAAGACCATGAATCGTTTCCTGACATGGTTGCTCGCTTGAATTTGTCCTTCGACTGGAATCCCGACTTCTGTACGATACAGAGGAGAACAAAATAACGCGCGTGGATCTGTCCACAAGTAGTTTTTACTTTTTATCGCGGCGACTGACGTTTGCGAAAATGCGTCGCACGCCCGTATGTGCGATGCACGCACACGAAGTTTTAGCGACACACGCTTTCAATCCGGCGACACACGCACGGGAAAATGTTTGGTATAATTGCCCAAATGTTTTTTACGACACACGCGTTAGCTCCGGCGACAAACGCACGGGATTCTTATTCAGTTTACTGGGCCCATAACCTGTTGGTTGGTAGCCATTTATTGAACAGAAACGGAAACTGTCAACACGACACAGTGTTGCTAGATAGTAACTTATACTTAAGCCGCCACCTATGGGCGTAGGGTTGTACTATTTCAACAGCTACTCTATTTGTGGACATGAGCCAACGAACCATACATAAATTTACAATGTAATGTGACTACATTACATTGTAATAACATTACATTACCTACAATAACTACATTATGAATAAAATCAACATTACATTCTTAACTACTTTAAACTTTTACACAGAAAGTTTGAAAAAACAATTACATACTTATATTAAACTAATCCATAAAACCTAAAGGTTAACACAGGGGAAATTATTTATTTTTAAAACTTACAAGGTACTCATTTGTTATGTATCCTTTTTGAAATAAAGAATGAAGTAAAGAAGAACAATAATAGGAATTGACGATTTTTGGTATTTTTTGGTTGCCGATAATTCATTTGAGGTAGACTAAATGGCAATCTATCGCCTAAGTTGGCACGCTGTAAACTAGTTGGTTTGTGGTAGGTTCTGTCAAATTGTGACCACTGATCATATAAATATTGTAACGATTCGATCGAAATTGGTTGTTTGCACCCCCGATTTCTCCTCTTGGGACCGGGCTCACAAAAATTACTTTTTGAGCATTTGGCACGTTATTTATAAGGATTTTTCAGTTCTTCAGGATTATTCCTCTAGTTTTCTGTCCGAATAATGACGTTTTCTTTAAAAGCGTAATTGGTTCGCTGTTGACATATAACATGTAAGTGTAAAATAAAATAAAATACAAACGGAGATGCATTGAAATTCACAGACCGAAGTGTAATACTATTATTACACTTCTGGGGGTGAGCGGTGGATTCCAGACTCTAGACCGGCTGTGGTAGGTTTAGGACAGCTGTCTTGCCACATGTAAGTGTTCAGCTTACCACCCTTTCACTCCCCCTTTGAAGCCATAGAATTTGAGATGCGGAAATTGCGGTTTTAGAATTTTTTTTTTGAAAGTTGGATTTTTTTTCCTGGAGAGACCAACATCTTTAAAAGAGTGAAACAGAGATTTAGCTGGAAGACCACGAGAGCCAACTTCCACAGCGTGAAGGTGACAGTGAAGCCGTTCCGGGTGATGGCATTTGCGAGATCATGGTATTTATTTTATTTCTACTCAGGTGGTCTTTTGGGATATTTGATTACCATGGAACAGTTAATTCTACGATAAGGGCCATCTTTCGAGGTAGAGAGTAAAGAGTTATATCTGGACAGAGGGCTGTGCATCCGGGACTTTCAGGGAATTTATACTGCTTAGAGACCGAATCGACCTTCAGAATCCAATCTGAAGCTTTCTCGATTATTGAGAAAGGTTTTGTAGTGAAATGTTTTTTGCCTTTAGAGCCATCCCGCACAAACTGTATTGGGGGTTTGGAGGGTACAGTCAAATCCTTGTTTGTACGAGCCACTGAAAGGCTAATTACTCGCAGATAATAGCAAGGACTTTGTGGTGGTGTTAAGTGTACTGTCCTTGATCTAAGGCCACCTTGCAGCCAGCTAGAATATGTCTAGCTGTGCAAGGGGTTTTTTTTTAAAAAATTTTTTCTCTTTATTTGAAAAAACAACAGATTTACATCAGTCTTACGTACTAGAGATAATATTACATTAAGTTATTTGATATAAATCTAAAAACGTTTTCTACTTATTGAATGGTCTTGCTACAAAGGGGACATAAACTATCCTCGGCATAGCTCCAACGAGCGAGGTTACTGGGGTCTGGAAGTGTATGCTGAAAGGCATTTAAATAAAATTTCAGCAACTCTGGCGTCCAGTCATACAGTTATACATTACTTTCCAGTGCATTGGAAGAGGAATGCAAAAGTCTCCAATTGCTGTCCAATCATTCTGGCAATGTAGGCCAATAGCTTGAGCCATACTATTGCTTTCGTAATCTCCCTGTAAGAGAAACTCGTTTAAGTTCACATCGCTCATGGTTGTAACGCCATACCCCGACCATTGTCGTTCTGGCTGATTTCAGCAAGAAACTTTTTGTGGAAGTTACGCGGGCTTGTAGATCATTTGGCTAAGTACGGCCATTTACATCGATATTGCCAATTATAGGCCCATGTTCACTCCTAAGCACATTATCGAAGATAATAGAAAAAGTATTTAAAAATAGGCTGCTGAAATACTTAAATGAAAACAACTTTTTGTCAAACAGTCAATTCGGGTTTAGGAATGGAATGGGCACTATGGATGCCATTGCAAAGGTGACAAATTCTATTAGTGAAAGCCTGGACAGAGGCAATAAATGCTTGGCTATATTTTTAGATCTCGCGAAGGCTTTCGATACGGTTTCGCATGAAAAATTATTACAAAGACTAAGAGACATTGGTTGTGTAGCAGTCGCTCTTGATTGGTTTAAGAGCTATCTGTCAAATAGAACTCAAATCACGGCTATACATAATACTATCAGTAATCCTGTCGGTATGTCGTTCGGCGTGCCCTTTTTTCGGCGTGCTATTTTATTTCTAATTTATATTAACAATCTATGTGATCTAGTAGGAAAAACTATATCATTTGCCGATGATACTACAATTATATTTGAAGGTGAAAATTGGAAAACGACATTTGAAAAAGCCAACAAAGGCATAAATATAGTTAGAGATTGGTTAGATAATTCGCTGCTCAGTTCAAATATAGAAAAAACCAAATTAATTACTCATAGTATTAATGTTAAAGGTCAACCCTCATTGGAGCACAACGTTATTATACATACATGCAACAGGCAGAATGGTTGCAACTGTCATATTTTAGAAAGAGTGGAATCATTTAAATATCTCGGTATCACCATAAATAATAAACTAAGATGGCAGGAACACACGGATAAATTAGCATCTAATGTTCGCAAACTAGGATACACTTTCAAAGAGGTAAGAAATATTTTAGGCCCGAGAACACTAAAAAGCGTTTATTATGCATTCTGTGAGAGTATATTGAGCTACGGGATGATAGGATGGGGCGGTTGTTCTAAAACCATTCTTTACCCCCCTTAGATATTGCACAAAAGTCAATTTTAAAGATTATCATGCGAAAGCCGTATCGTTATCCTTCGGAAAATCTTTTCAATGAATATAATGTGTTGGATACTAGGCAACCATATTTAAAAACATCACTATCGTATATTAAGTTCAATCACATAAATATTTTTTCACAAAATACCTTATCAACGAGGTTTTCCGAAGATATTAATATGATAGTACCCAGAAGGTATACTACTTTTGGTCAGCGAACCTATACATTCATTGCCCCAAGGTTTTTCAATGCTCTCCCAGGCGACATAAAATCAGCACAAAATAAGACCTACTTTAAAAGGCTACTTAGAAACTGGCTTGTAAAAGAGTGAAGACATGGAATTTTAAAAATATTGGACATTATAATCTAACCTGGACATTCGAATATTTTGAATCTTATATTATATTATGTTATATTATTATTATTATTATTTAATTTATTATTATTATTATTTATATTTTTTTTTACGTAGATTAAGAGATAATTTGTTTTAGTTTTAACACTATCTTTTCTTAGTTATAAGTAAAATGCAGGACTATTTTGTTTAAACTCTTATTCTAATTTTCGCTATTTTAAATTGTTTTGTTTTTTTTTCTGATTTGAATTTATTTGCTGACATTTTAATTTTCCACTTCTATCTTTAATTTAATTATTTAGTTTAAGTATTTAGTCATTTTTAATATGGTTTTGCAATTCTATTGTTTTGTGCATACATGGAATATATGCCATTTTTATAAACACGGTATTGTTGCAAGCACATTCAAAAATAAATGTTTACCTTAGAACAGGTCCCGGCCTAGTTAGGTGACGCTGACACTAGACTATGCGATGTATTATTTTTTCTGCTTTTGATTCAATTTTGTAAGTATTTTTATGCATAATTCCTAGGCTGAAATTGTTTACTGTTATTTTTAATATTTGCATTACTTATATAAATAAAAAAAAAATTGCCGGATCCTTGGAATTGCTTAGAATTGAATTTTTGCACAGCAGAGAGGGCAGTTTTAGAGCTAACCCAAAATTGTGTTTGGACCTAAAGAGAGTCGAGGGGTCAGCTGGTTTGCCTAAGGACAATCGGGATTGTAAACTAGCTGTCACCAGTGCATCCAGATGAGACATATTGAGATGTCAACCACAACGGGCGAACCCGTCACCGCAGGACGTTTTAACGATTCATCGTTCCATCGACCGTGCAGTGAGCGTAGAAGACTTTGGACATTACAAATCCAACGTCTAGCTACGCCACAACCCGTAAGAGACCAACTCCTTACCGCGAGATAGCCAGGAATTACTTCCCGGCGGCTCGAGACACTCGCGCCCTTACTTTCAATTGTGACCAGATTTCTCCGGTCTCTCGATTGGTTCCGAGTTCGAGGTCGCTTGCGCGGTCCTCTCCCTTAAGCAGCGGTGAAACGGAGTAAACCGAATCTATCGCGGACCAAGGCGTCCTTTGCCCGGCTACTCACCCAGGATCGGATGGCCAATGGTCAATTCAAGAGCAGTCGCCATAAGGTACACAACCACCCCCGCTCTATAGGAAACAATACAGTTCCCAGACTCCCCCGACTGTTAGTCGGAGAGCTCCCGGGCAGCCCCGGACCTTCTGTGGTCCCGGCGGGTCCAGCAATGTGGATTTGACGCTGTGCTCCCCTGGATTCGCCCGGGAGATGATGAACTGGACCGTCCACGAATCGTCGTCTTCCTCAGACCATAGACTAGTTACCTTCGACATTGGCCGCCGTGTGAATCCCCCGTCCCCCTCGGAATGGGCGTACCGCACCTCGGATGTGGACTGGGACCGCTTTGGGGAGTCCCTCTGTGAGAGGCTCTCCCGGTTCCCGTCCCCTCACTCCAATTCGGCCGAGGCACTTAGTGTTGCACTTCATGAGGCAGTTTCCTCGGCCTGCGAGTCGGTCCTCGGTCGGAGGAGGCCCTGCGGAGGCTTTACGGCACCGTGGTGGTCTCCGGAAATATCCGACCTTCGCAGGTGCTTCCGGCAAGCGTACCGCCGCATGGGGGAAGCCCGCAGGGGTTCTCTTCCCCCTGAGCGTGTGGAGGTACTTCGGGAGTCCCTGAGATCGGCTCGGAGCGTCTACCACGCCGCCATTAGGCGTGCCAAGACTGATTCCTGGCGTACATGGGTTAGCGAAGTTGGGAATGCAAACCCATGGGACATGAAGAACGTCATCCACAAAGGTGCCAAGCGGGGTGGGAACTACCTCTCTAGCATTGTCGAGGGTACTTCCGCCCCGCTTGACACCGAAGGTACTCTTTCAGTTCTCCTCGGTTCTTTGTGTCCATCGGATCGGAATGACAATGACGATCCCCACCACGCGCAGCTGCGGCGGCTTATTGCCGTAGACTCGCGCGTACCTGATCTGTCAGAGGTAACAGCGGACGAGGTCGGCACCATCATCGGGTCGCTATCGCGCAGAAAGGCACCGGGGATAGACAACTTTACGTCTGATATAGTGAAGCGGGTGTGGGAATTCGCAAGATGGGAGGTGACTGTCCTGATGCAGAAATGCATTAGGGACGGTCATTTCCCATTATGCTGGAAGGCTGGCCTCCTGCGGGTGATTCCCAAAGGTAACGACAAGCCGCGCTCGGATCCGAAAGCGTACAGGCCCATCACGCTCCTTCCCATAATGGGTAAGGTGCTCGAAGTGCTTGTGCGCGAACGGCTGGAAAGGACTCTGTCTCCCCAGAACGAGCGTCAGTTTGGCTTTACCCGAGGGAAAAGCACGGAGGACGCCATCCTGTTTGCGAAGAACTGGGTCCGCAACTATGACGGCCGCTACGTGGTAGGCGTATTTTTGGATATCTCCGGTGCATTCGACAACGCGTGGTGGCCGATGCTCATATGCAAGCTTCGCGCCCGCCTGTGCCCGAACAATTTGTTGAAAGTAGTGAGGAGCTACTTTTCAGACAGATCTGTCACTCTGAGGTACGGCCCGACCAGCGTCACCAAAACCCCGACTATGGGCTGTCCACAGGGGTCAGTGTTGGGTCCTAGCCTTCGGAACATTCTCTTTGATGATTTCCTCGGTCTACCTTACCCGGAGGGGTGCACCGTCAGCGCTTATGCAGACGACGCTCTCCTCCTGGTGGACGGCAGGAGTCGCGCAGAGGTCGAAAGAAGGGTGGCTGACTCGCTGGACCTGATCCTCGGATGGGGTCAGCGAAACAGACTCACCTTCTCTCCGACGAAAACTCAGGCGCTTCTCCTGAAGGGACATCTTAAGCGGAACCCTGTTATCAGGATGAACGGTCGCCCGGTATCCTTCCCGGCCACCGTTCGATACCTTGGGGTGACGCTTACGGCTTCCCTTTCCTTTCTTTCGCACGCAAAGATTACAGCCGAAAAATCCCGATATTGAAAATTTACGATATTGTTGTTCTTTTCTCGTTAAATTTGTAATATTTTGTAATTTTTTTTTTTTTTTTTTTTGTAAATAAGTTTTATTTTTTGAATAAATGGGTTCTCGGGGCGGTACGGGGGGGGGGTGGTTTACCCTATTTCACCCCCTGCGCGTTTTACCCTTCTGGTACGCGCAGGGTTGTCGTAGCACGACATCCCGGGCAGACAAGACGACCCTCGTCGTTATAACTGCCCGGGCGGTGGGCGGGGTTTGCTGCCCTCACCTATCGCCTTGAAACTCTTAACTGTTAGTCGGAGAGCACAATCGATTGGCTTGCGCCGCTCGGTGCGCAAACCGTCCAGGAGCGCCAGAGGTTTGATTCCCAGAGGAGACTGGTTGACCCAGTGTCCTACCCAGGTTCGCACCCCATGCGTGGAGGCCATCGGATGGGTGTTGACCCGTGAGTGTGACCGACCCTGAACACATGGGTCATCGTGGCCACCTCATAATGGGCCCGTTAGCTCCCAAAGATGGTTAGTCCACCGCCCGTTAGTCCAGATGAGACAGTTGGGTTTTGGTGAAATCGTAAATAAGGAATATCCATGACAAATGTGAAGTTAGATAATTGTCATAGATCCAGGCCTTACGAGGGCCAGAAATTAACAGGGCATTTATCTTTGCCAGACTGAAATGCTCTATTACATGATCGCCAGAGAGGTCTTTTCCCTGATAGGTGATTTTCCTACCAAGGAATTTGAAATTGTTATTTGGGTCTATAAGGGAGATATTAGAGCCCTTATAGACCAATTTGGGGTCATAGGATGTAAATTTTGTATCTATGCGGGCAAGCCCAAGGCAAAAATATTTGGAGGGTTTCACTTTTATACAACCTGACCAGTCGCTGAACAGCTCATGGTGATAAAAGTTAGGTCGTCGACAAAGCGAGGCACGACGAGGTGTATTGGCTGTCTGTTTTGAAACGGTAACCCCACTTCTTGTCGAACTCGTGGCCTGCCAGCTAAATCTTTGTTTCACCTTTTTAAAGATCTTGGTCTCTCCAGGAAAATAATCAACTCCTGTCTAGAAAAATTATCTAAAACCGCAATTTCTGCATCTCAAATTCTATGGCTTCGAAGGGGGAGTGAATGGGTGGTAAGGTGAACGCTCACATGTGGCAAGACAGCTGTCCTAAACCTACCACCGCCAGTCGTTAGTCCGGAATCCACCATTCACCTCCCAGAAGTGTAATAATAATAATTATATATGATGGGCCCGATTTTTGGTCGGTGAATTCCATGGCAGCTCCGTTTGTATTTTATTTTATTTTTATTTTTATTTACTTTTATAAATACATACATATATCTTACCAAACAACTTCACAAAAAAAAGTTTAAAAAATATACTTTTGTCCATTGGTCGTTACACTGTGGGCCAGTTTGAATTAATTACTGGAACATTCGGATTATGGATATTGCACTGTACATACTTCTCTATATTAAAATTAAAATTTTGTATTATTGCTAAAGTGGAGCCAGTGATTTTTTACACATCACAGTCAAATGTATGCATAGTTAAATCGCATAACAATTTGTTATGTAACATAACATTCGTTGTATAATATTTTATTTTAACATTTTTTGTCATGTTACTTTCAAATTTCCTTAAAGTTCGATCATACCAAAACCTTAAGTAACATTCATAACATTTCCCTTCTCACATTCATTTATAATGGCTGTACGCCTATGCCTTCCATAAAATCTAAAACCATACGATTTAAATTTGACTTTGATTTTTTAATATACAGCTGCTGGGCTTTATGTCTTATTTAAATAGATTAATTTTACCCACAGATGACTGATGCCATGTCCAAATCTAAAAATAAATGTAGACAGTACAATGTTGATTATTTGAAACTTGGCTTCATTCCATCACTGTCGGACAAACAATTGCTTATGTGCCTTTTATGCAACAAAGTTTTGGGCAATGACGCTATGAAACCATCTAAGCTGAAGGATCACCTGAGAAGATGTCACCCTGATAAAACAGATAAAGTTTTAAAATACTTTCAAACACTCAAAGATAAACTTCAGAAGGGACCCACGCTGGACAGAATGTTCGCTTCGACGTCACAAAGAAACGATGATGGTTTGCGGGCGTCTTACAATATCTCGCCACTTATAGCAAAATCCGGAAAACCGCATACTATCGGAGAGAAGTTAATTTTGTCAGCCGTTGAAGAAGTTTTAAAAATTGCTTTACACAAACCTGCATCTGATATCATTAAAAGAATTCCCTTAAGCAACAATACTGTTGAAAGACGTATTGATAAAATGAGTTCTGATATTGAAAGCTTCTTGTGTAATTATTTGCAAACGACCCATTTCTCTATACAACTGGACGAGTGAACTTTACCTGGTAATGAAGCATTACTATTGGCATATGTTCGTTTTATTATGAATCAAGAAATCTACGAAGAACTGCTCTTCACAAGAACTTTGACAACCGACAATAAAAGTTGAATCAATATTTCATGTTTTGAAGGATTACTTCATGGAAAAAGCAATCCCTTTATCAAATATAATATCAGTAGGTAGCTACAGATGGAGCGCCTGCCATGGTTGGACGTTGTCTAGGATTTATAAGCTATGTATTGTAAAAGAGGGTAGTTGAAGAAAGGTAAGAGGAGCATTGGATCAGAGAACCAATCTCAGAACTGACACTTGCCTTTCCAGTGGATTTAAATACATTTAATGACAATTATATTATTATTTAAGGCTATGCACTTACCAGAAATATTTTGCATTGGTGTTTGTGACACCGCTGTGACATCCATAATTTTTCTTTTTTTACTGATCGGAATATCTAGTGGGTTGTTATAGACTCCGGTATCCTTAGAAACGGGTTGGGATGTGCTCGGAGTCAAGTTGACGGCGGAGCTTGATGAAGCGCCAGCCAAGGCGGGCTGATCGCCGAGACTCTCCACATCGATGTTTTCGCCGGCGCCATGGTTGCTGTCCTCGGCCTCTGGCTGTGTTGGCGGCGTCGGTTCCGCGGGATCGGGATTCGGCTGAGCGTCCTGCGAATTGTTTGGCTGCGCCTTGGCGTATCTGATGGCCGCTTCGAATAGGTTCAATTCGCTTTGTATGTTCAAGATGTCCTGCTCGAAGAGGGTTATCACCGTGTTGATGTCGGCGTCTTCAAAACTGCTTTGGTTTAGTACTTCTTGGATTTGCGTCGCCATAATCTGCATTAACGGATGAATATAAATTTTTACATGTGGCAACAAAGTATTGGAAATTCCTAATGAACAGCAGAATTTCATTAGGCCAGACTGCGCTAAAATGAAATTTGCTTGATACGGACAGATTTATTAACCAAACTAAAAATTACTGTATTATCAACATTAAATTTTGAAAAAATGACTATTACTTTGAAACACCTACGAAAACTGATGGTATAAGAATTGAAAACCTAAATCAGGCACTACAATTTCTAAGCATACTTTGGCTCATCTTATAACACTTATTTAACCCGTACAGTGTCTCCGATGCAGCGGTGCGCCAGACTTGTGGCGATCCAGTGTTATAAAAAACTAACCCATTTGACCATCTAGATCAGGGGTTTCTCATTGTTATTTCCCCATGTACCCATATTACATTTAAAAAAATCTAGGTATAGAAGAAAGTAAGAGTTTTTATATAACAAAAAATATAGTCAAAAAAAGCAATAATATATTGCTAATTAATGTGATTGATGGGTTTGCTTCTTGTCACAAATTGAGTCTTTTAGGAGCAATTTTGGTCAATTTCATTATTAATTCTGATTCAGAATCAAAAGAACGTCTAAATATCGTTTCTATCATACCCAGATGTACCACTCTTATAAAAGTAGTTGTCACGAAGGGCAAAATGTAATTCACCGATTCGCACGAGGGCGCGAGATATTCTTCCTGCCCTGTTGCCCAAAAATCAATAAAACACATCTTTTAAAATAAGCTTGAAAGGTTGGATCTGTGGATATTTCCAGCAATAATTCCTGTCGCGCCATTATGTGCGTCGCCAACCAGTCAGTCGTCAATGTTGTCACAATCTCGTAAATCTTGTCGCAAACCCCGACGATCAACTTGCGAACCCCTAGGGGTTCGCAAACTCCACTTTGAGAAACGCTGATCTAGAGCACTAATAAGTCCAGATTAATGGGGTTCTACTGTAGTTACTTAACCCTAGACACCTAACCTTCGTCGATTCGACGAACAAGCATGTAACAATTTTAAACACGCGGTTTGCGTAAAAAGAATCAAAAGCAAAAGAATTTTACCATCAAAAGATGTAAGTCATGCCGAATGAGAGATAAGAAATTTTGAGCGCCACATGGTTTTAGAGGAAAACCACGAAACTAAAAATTACTACCGTCAAACAAAACAAAAACTAAAGTGAGGTTATCATAAAGAAAAATCACATCTCGAGGGGTGGGTGGTGGTTTTTTCTTGCACTGAATGAGGCTTATGCGCCGGAATGCCTGAAAATAAAAAGCAATAAAAAGACAGTTTTCACATTGATGAGTAGTTCGTTTATTCTTCTTTGTTCAGTGGAGAAGCTGTGACAGCAGGTAAAAGTGGCTGCCTTCTTCAGGTCAGCATGATGTTGAAAATTCTCAGAATCTCCGCGGTAGTGACGCTGGTGACGGTTCTCAGAACGTTTGTTGCAAATGGATAGAAATTAGGTTATAACCTAGCTTCGAGTAAAATGGTTGACTCACCCCAGAAAAACACGAACTAAATTACATCATATTCTTGGCACTCCACTGACAGGTGCACTCTTCACACCGCCGATTACGGCACTTTTTCACCTCCTTGACACCAAATCCATTGCACCTTTTTCGCCATCTTGATATCAAGTGAGCAGAGCGGAAGTGTGACATAACTTTAGGAAGTTCAGACCGCCAACATTTCAGCAAAACAACTGTTACCAACTCAAGTTAAAAAAAAAATGATTTAATATTAATAAATATACAACAATAGCATATTTACCACATTTCTTAACATTGATTTTAATATTTGCGTGTTATTTTAACCGCGGGCAACGATCTGCTTCACCGGGCGCAAGAATGGCAACACTGCCTGTAAACCAACCTAAACAGAAGTTGACAGCTGTCAAACATCGCGAAAATGACAATCTTGGACTGGGAACTTGGAAAATGCGGTTTTTTATGCTTAGGTCCAATGGAGACGCCGAGAAAACATGGAAGATACATAAAAACATGCTTGAGACTTCTGGGCAACACGGAAGAACACGAAACAGGAGTGTAACATGCTGGAAGACGAAGATTGCGCGCGATACATGTCGCGCGGCATCAAACACCAAGGAAAAGCTGGGAAACACTACATTTGTCTAGGAACCTGACGGAATACAGAAATAATCGTGCTTAGCGTGTCTCAAGGTGTATTACACATTTCTGGACACTGCATGTCACGCCAAAACTTACGATTTTTGTTACAGCCTCCCCCTCTAAAAGAAATCGGAAGGACATGACGATTTCCTCGAGTCGTCCCGATTCGCACGTGAAACAAAATAAAACAAAAATCTCACCTGAACAATAGAAACCAAAGTGAATAGCATACACGAAACTACCGAGAAGAAAGAAAAAAATGTATCAAACATACTACTACTTGTCCTCGTTAACTAGAGAAAAGAAAACCGTTCGGCATGGTACTGCAGAGGTCAATTATTAATTTGTCGTCGCTCTTACCAAACCGTAGAGGACTAAAAACAACAAACACCACACAAAACTCCAAAAGAAAATCTCCAACTGCAAATTAAATTCACAACTTCAGGGAACCTGCCGGTCTCCCTGTCAAAGTCCAGGACAAAATCCTGGTGGCCTCATAACAGGACCATAATAAATAGTCGAAGGGAAAACCTAACGACCTCACGACCCAAAAAAAAACATGTCTATGAAAGACTTCTTGGGAAACCCAAAGAAAATTGTACCTCGACAGTAACCAATGCTTAGTAGGTAAAATGTGTAACGTCAAATATCACCTTTCATACTGATCTCTGATATACTTCCCTTACATGCGACATTCAAACCACAGTGGTGCTATACATGATTACTAGCACAACTGACACATACAAAATGATTTCAGTGATGGTAACCACCTGGTACTACACCTTTATACATGACATTGTATTATGAAAGAAGATGGAACAAATTTTGTTTTATAAGTATGTTAACGAGGAACAAAACAAATAACTTGAATATTAAACGGAGTCCTTGGGATTTAGTTTAAAATCCTTTATGTGCCAAGTGCCAATGTTCTTACCGTCTGCATTTAGCAGCTCATAAACCAACGGAGAGTGTTTCTTCACTATCTGGCATTTTTCATACCGCGGGGCAAATTTCGAAATAAAATAATTACCCGCATTGCTCAAATGGTAGGTTCTTTTAAACACCGTATCGCCAACGGCAAATTCAGCCGGGCGGTGCTTTCGGTCATAATAGACCTTATTGTGAGCATGCGATTGAACTAATTTCTTCCGCACGGTGTGAAAAACGCCAGGAAGTTCACTCAGATTCTGAGCGTAGGACATTCTGCTGCCGAAAATAACTTCATTATATAATGGAATTACATTTTATTTATTATGTTATCTTTTAATATTTTTTTATTAATAATTTTTTAAATTTATTCTGAAGACCATATTTTAGGGCAATTTAGTGTCATTAGCTTTTTACTAAAACTTGTACATTTGTAAGCAACCAAGCAATCAAGCAAACTTGATTGTAATATTGGAGTCCTGTCCACCCTAGAACGGGCTATTCCCAGTTGGGTGACAGAAACAAATAAGCAAACGATTAAGGTTTTGCCATTCCGTTCCTGTTATTTTTGTAAGCTAATCAATGTTTTATAGTAATTAATTCTTAAATAAATAAATAAAATAATTGTGCTGTACAACCGTTGGTGTACGGGTTTTGGATCTAGGTACCTCTAATAATTTTACAATGAAATCAACGAGACATGAAGCAAAGTAACTCCAAAAAATTGGCATGCCGCAACACGCTCCGTTACAGGTCTATGGCGATACTGGTAAATACGCGGTTTGGCATGAGGGCGCGGCGTCGACTCGGATCATAGATTTATTATACTAGGTATATAATAAATCTATGACTCGGATACGCGATTTTGCAACAGGTGTGCAGCGAGGGACCTGATTGGTCAGCCAAAGCTACAATTGCTTTCAAACGACGCGTAGTATATTGTCTTACGCAAAAAAGCATTAATCCGGTTTTGACCAAAAAATAGTCTACGCGGTTATGCAGTATCACCAACGAATTACGCTAGCATAACGATGGCAGAAGCTCACTGGCTGGCTCGCTTTCTGGTAGGAGAAATTAGCAGCGGACAATGCGACCGCTATCTAAATATTTTTTTATATGAAAGTGTAAAAACTTGTAACAAAAATCCAAATTGGCGTGGCATGTTATGCTTCAGAAGCATGTTTCACGCATTGCAACATGCTTCGCGTGCAGTTCTCGTGTTTTTTTTTCATTGGTCTTACTCGGGTTTTGAGTTGTTTCCTAAACATTGTTCCGGGTCGCGAGCATTACCTACTCCAAAATTCGCATAACGCTAGGACCCCTATTAAAGTGTGTGCGCTAGGACCACAAACTTAATAGGGACGCTAGGACATTTATATGATCAGTGGCTAGGACGTTTGAGCTGTCAGTTGCCTTCACAGACTTATTAGGGGTTGCCTTACTGTCAGATTAGAAATAGCCATATTGCACGGCCCAATAAAAAATGGCCCTCGTGGACCATTGCCGTAACAAAAAAAAAGATGTTAAAAAAAACAAGTTTGAAGTAACGTTTTAATAAAAGTAATAAATATTATAAAAATATTACTATTTTATTGTGAAAATGAGTTTTTTTTAACCTAAAGTTAATAAAACAAGAGGTTTAATAAAATATCAAGTTCGAAAGAACCTTTCAATCAATGTAATAAATATTACAAAAATATTACTATTTTATTGTGAAAATGGGGGGCGCCAGTTTTGCATGCGGCAATTTTGCACAAATGTCACTTTTGACAGTTCCAAATTTGTTGAGGGCAGATTTGCAGGAGGCAACCTTGCAGGAAGCAACCTTGCACGCGGCAACCTTCAGTACAGTTTTTAAGTTTTTCTGTTAGGTTAGGTTAGGTTAGGTTTTTCTTTCCCTAAAATCGAAGTGACATTAATTACCGGCATCCTTGTAGTGGATGACTTTTATACATCAAACTAAACATTAAAAAAAATGTTTTAAGTTTTTCTGTTAGGTTAGGTTAGGTCATTTTGACATTTGCAAAACTGCCTTCTGCAAGATTGCCTTCTGCAAAACTGCCGCCTGCAAGAATGCCGTCTGCAAGATTGCCGTCTGCAAATTTGCCTTCTGCAAGTTTGATGGGACCCGTGAAAATGAGTTGTCATGAGTTTTTTTTAACCTAAACTTTATTTAACGCTAGGCCACTTCTGGCCTGTCAAATACTGCCACTTCCGGTTGAGGGACCATTGGTTCCACGATATATGATCAGTGTCCACGATGGCCCGAGAGATTTTGCTCACTCGCGCTGGGAGACTAAGAACTGGGCAAAAGGCAAAAGGATCCGCGGAATATAGTGCACTAGGAGTGCGGCGTTTGAGTGTAATGTAAACAAGGTCTTATTTTTTGTGTGGGTTGGGCTGTGCTTCCTTTTATTTACTAATTTAAAAAACCTCACGAATCGGCCGACCGTGCCCGGATTTTTCTCGCCTGGATATCGAATTGAACATGGAAACGTACAATATGTCACCTTAAATCTGAAGAAGAGATTTACGGAAGGAACTACTCAATAAAGGATCTTTGTTTTCTAACTCGTCTATTTGTTGTTCTATTTTAAATTTGCGAAGGTTTATTCTCCGTTTTGGCAAATTTAGTGCCAAACCAAATTCTTTCCCCGACCCTGTGGTTGCTTTTTTATTTTTTGGTAATCACCTAACCTCCTATTGTTTTTTCTTTCCGCTTTTTGGATAAAACCGGTGGCGCTCTTGTTTTTTTTGTTGTTGTGGCATAACGTAAATAGGTTCCCAAATCACACGTTATAAACGCAGTAAAAAAACACAACAAGAAGCTGGGAACCCATTTCAGACTTTGCGCTAGTACTTTGCTTTCAGAGATCCAGGTGATAAAAGTAAAAAACGTAATAAAACACCCCACCGAAACACTCAGTTTCATTGCTATAGGTACTAATGACTCGATAAATTATTTTAATATTTGAAATTCTACAAAATCAATCAGATTTGAAAATACAAGTTAATTTCCTTGCCATCTCTAATAATAATAAATATAGCTATTTATAATATATACAAAATAAAAGGCAGAACATTTTTATTTGCTTTATTTTAATTTTAACTCCTCTTCAGCAATTAAAATTGTTATAAACCTGGCACAAATATTATCGAATGCAGCAGAGAAGAAGAAACTACAGTTTTACTGACAATTTGATTTGATCAACAAATATAACTTGCATGAATTAAATACGCATTATAACACTTAGGACATCTTATGTATATAGTCGAATTGGTGGTCAGATAGCTCTTCAGCAGAGCACTGTTAATGGACGGCTTGCGCTTCTCGGTGGAATTCGAAAATCCTTCTGGCATTGGAACTTCACAATTTGCTGATGATATATTCAATAGGATGGCAATGGTTTCTGATGGTGACAGCAAAGATGATTTGTCAGGACAATCCACAAACTGCTGGGGTGTTAGAGTTAGGAATCGAATCTTTGTCACTGCATTCCTTATCGATAGTCCGCTGGCCGGTGCATTTTGATTTCCTGATAAATAAAAAAAATAAAACCGGTCAAGTTACTTTAAGTACTTGTTATAATTTCAGACACAGTGACCAGAAAAAAAGCTTTCGCAGTCTAGAGATATGGATATTTTAAAATAAGCATATTGTATAATATGTGTTTGTCCACTTTTTTATATAAAAGATTTCGTTTAAATTTTGGTAATTTCATTTAAAAAGTTGCATTTTTTTACCATATTGTTTGTAGGTGTTTTTCAACAAAATGTCTGCCAGAGGAGGAGTAATTATGAAACCTGTATAAACTAGCAGTGTTGCCAAGTGCTGGACATGAAAAGTCGCCTATGTCCCCATAAATGATAGCCTTGTTAAAGCAAATAATTATTATTATTATTATTAAAATAGCAGTTTTGCAAGAAAAAATAAAAGGTCACCCAAAAAATTGCTATGTAGGAAATGACAAGTACCTGGGTTTGTTTGAAAAGAAAAAAAAATAGAAATCGGTGGAATCTCTATTTTGAAGCGAAAAGATAAATAATTTGAGTGGTATGTTATGTTTCAGAAACATGTTGCACGTATTGCAACATGCTTCGCGTGCTTTTCTAGTGTTTTTATGGGTTTTGAGTTGTTTCATAATCCTTGTTCCAGGTCTACAAGCATCTCTCCAAAAAATCACATAAAAGCTATGACTTTTGAGCTGTCAAATTAGAAATAGCAGTATTGCACGGCCCAATAAAAAATGACCTACTTGGTGTCCTTGCCATAACAATAAAACAAGAGGTTTAATAAAATATCAAGTTCGAAAGAACCTTTTAATCAATGTAATAAATATTACAAAAATATTACTATTTTATTGTGAACATGAGTTGTCATGAGTTTTTTTAAAATCTCCTAAAGTTGGTTTAACGACAAGCACTTCCGGCCTGTCAAATCTGGCCACGGCCATTGAAGGGAACATTTTGTTCCAAGATGGCGCGAGCGGTTCTACTAACTCGCGCTGGGCGACAGAGAACTCGCTAAAAGCCAAGTGATCCGCTGTTCAAAGTGCACTAGAAGTGCGGCGTTTTGAAGTCATGTGAACAATGTCTTATTTTTTGGTAAGCGTTTAATTCTTTTGGGGTTTCAATCAGCTAAACGAGTTTGTAAAAGTAATGGTGTTTTTTTCCTTTTCGTCACAGCGTGGGTTTTGGCTGTGTTGCCTTTTATTTCCCAATGTAACAAACCCCAAGAGTCGGCCAACCGCGCCCGGATTTTTTCTCGCCTGGATATTCAATAATTGAACCTGAATAAGTACAACATGTCAACGTAGTCGGAAGAGGAGATTGACCGAAGGAACTACGCGAATAAAGGACCTTTGTTTTTTTACAACTCATAAATTTGTAGTTTTATTTTAAATTTGCAAAATTTGCGATTCCGTTTTGCCAAATTTAGTGCCAAACCTAGTTCTTCCCCGACCCTGTGGTTGTTTTTTTATTTTTCGGTCATCACCTAACCTCCTATGGTTTTTTCCGCGTTTTGTACAAATGCGGTGGCGCTCTTAATTTTTGTTTTGTTATAACGTGTTATGATCTCCAATCTCACGTTATAAATTTCTTGGTGGGAAAACAAGTTTCTTATCTTTTTTGCTTTTTCCACCAGGGTCCGGTTCATTCGTTCCGCCAGCCCATTTAGTTGCGGAGTGTATACATTAGACGTCTGATGTTGTATGCCGCACTGGCGAAGAAAAGACTTGAATCCCTCGCTGCAATATTCAGTTCCATTGTCGGTGCGAAGGGTCTTGATTTTTCTTTCTGTCTGGTTTTCAACAAGCTGCTTGAATGTCTTGAAAGTTTCAAAAACTTCCGATTTCCTTTTTAGGAAGTATACGAATACCTTTCTTGAATAGTCGTCAACGAAGGTAAGGAAATATCTGGCTCCTCCAATCGATGTAGTTTCCATCGGTCCACATAAATCCGAATGAATGAGGAACAGATTAGTTTCCGCTCGTGGGCGGGGGCATGGTCAGGCAATTTGAGTTTTGAAATTGTCTGACTATTCCCCTACTCCCAGCATCTGTCCGATGCTGGGTTTGGCGAACGGTTTAGGGAGTAGCGCAGGTCGCACAGATCCCCTAAACAAGGCCAGGGGACTATCCTTCTCGAGGTTGCCGCCTGTTATTGACCAAGTGCCCTAGGCAAGTGGTATAACAAAAACCCCTGGCCGGCACATCAAGATCCTAACCCTCAGTCACATCCCAGTCTCCTCAGCCAATCCCACAGTGCCGAACCAGGCGGCACCAACCTACACCAGGCCCACACAGCCTCTGGGGCGCTAAACCCCCCCCACAAAAGTGTACCACACCTACCAAGGGCGGGTAGTGTGTGCGTTATCCCATCAGCTCAACTAAACAAAAATGGAAGCACAAGTAAAAGATAATTTACCCCAGGAGGGTACCACAATCCCTTCCAAGGATAGTGGAGAATCCCTCACCGAGCCCAGCTCGGTCTGCCCCTCATATTCTGGGGGGGGCAACTCGTGCCACAAAACAGGTTCAAGCCTGGACCTGACAAGCCTCAAAGAGGCAATACCACTGCCAACACCAGACACTGCCGTTGTGTCACAGTGGACCTTAATCGCTCACAAGCGCCCTTGCAAAAGGGGGACCACTAACACAACGGCAAATACCAAAAGCAAAGGGCAGGAAGGCAAACCGGAACGCAGTCGCCTTAATAGGCGCGCGAGAAGGAAAGACTTCCAGCCCAAAGTAACCACACCACACACCGACACAGGCACCGCAGCAGCGAGAACGCAGCGCGAACCTGTACCGGCCACAGTGGCAGGACCACAACCAACACCACCACCACCACCCAGCCAGTCGAAGAGACGGCAAAACCCGAGAGGTTATCGCAGTAGGCGGAACGCTGCGAGGGCTCCCACTGCTCCTGAAAAGGAACAACCGGGGACTGGGGCTGGGCCAGACGAGAAAGTTTCTTCGAAGCGGGCTCGTCTGGACGAGACCCAGTCTCCTAGAGGGGAGTCCAAACGCGCGAAAACCGAAGCGAAACCCAAACGGGCGATGAGTTACGCAGATGCGGCTCAGTCGCACATGAAGGTGGCGGTCATCACTGTCCCGCCGAGAGACCTGTCACAAGCTCAAGCAGAGCAGCTTAGGAAGACTATCGACGATAGCATCCTACAAGCTGTACTGTCTCCACCCTCCCCGAGCGCGCACGCCCCATCTTTCCGCGGACGCCCCTTCCTGATGGACGGGGTATTAGCGATGTGGTGTGAGGACGAAAACGCGCTCAGCTGGCTGGAAAACGCAGTCATGACAATGGCATCACCCATACCCAACACCACCCTGGCTGTCATCAGGCAGTCAGAGATGAAGAAGAGGCTCAAGGCAGGGCTTCTTATCCATACCCGTATTACGGACGCAACCACACTACACAGAGTCCTCCGTGCCCAAAACCCGTGGTACAAAGTTGACTCGTGGCAGTGTTACGACATGTCTGTGGATGAAAAGTCTCAGGAGGGTGATTCAGAAGAAAAGGTGGTGCACCTAATTCTTGGAATCCCTGAAGACCAGAGGCAAATGATCCTGGACAGAGACCGCCGAGTAGCCCATATGTCGGGAAGTGGATATATCCGTTTCTTCCCCACAGAAGAGACCACAATGGCCGAGACAGCAACCGCAGTGGCGAATCCGGAACCCTCCACCTCTGCCCCCCAACGGAGGGGCAGTGACGGAGGAATGGGGACGAATTCGCCACTGCGGATTGAGGGATGCACCAGTGACGAAGATGACTTCCTGCGCAGCCCATAGCTCCCTCTCTCTTAACGTCATCCAAACCAACCTCCAGCACAAACAAATAGCGGCGGCCACCCTACGCAGAGTGCTGGAGACGAACAACCAGACCGTCGCCATGATCCAGGAACCCTGGATCAGAAACAACAAGATCTGCGGTCTAAACAGCATCGGAGGTAAGTTAATGTTAGACACCTCTGTTGAAAACCCAAGAACATGCATATACGTGCCAAAATCTTTAGCAACCACTTTGCTTAACCAATTCTGTTCAAGAGACCTAACTGCAGTGAAACTCACCACAGAAAAACAAACTGTCCTAGTCCTAGCTTCAGTGTACATGCCGAGCGAGAGCGAAACCCCGTCAGGAGAACTAGCCAGACTGGTGCAGCATTGTGAAGCACACGACTGGGATCTGATCATATCTGCGGACTCCAATGCCCATCACTCTCTGTGGGGAAGCAAAGACACCAACAGAAGGGGTGAGTCCTTAGCAGAATATCTATTTCAAACAAACCTAAACATTATAAACAGAGGTAGGGAACCTACATTTGTAAACTCTAGGTACCAAACTATCATAGACATTACCTTGGCAACGGACGCGGCGGCTGGTTTGATTGAGGGATGGCACGTATCAAACGAGCCATCGTTTGCAGACCACCGCCGCGTCTGTTTTCAAATACGGTACAAGCTAACAGACCCTGTCCCATATCGTAACCCCCGTAAAACAGATATTACAGGGTACACAAACTTGCTAAACAAAGCGCTAGGAGACAAACAACTAACTAACGCAGCACTTAGCACAGAAAACATAGAAACAAACGTACAGATCCTAACTACAACCCTTGTAAGTAGTTTTGAACTGGCATGTCCTGTTGTAAAACCTAAAGACCCAGGAAAAAGCTCATGGTGGGGGCCAGAGCTGGAAAGGCTACGTCGAGGACTCAGGACACTCTTTAACCGAGCAAAAAATACCAGAACCAGTGAGGACTGGGATAAATACAAAATGGCACAAAAACACTACAAGAAGCGGATCAGATTCCGGAGAACAGAATCCTGGCACAACTTCTGTAGTAGCATAAACTCAACGAACCAAGCCGGAAGAATAAAGAAAATCCTAGCTAAAGGTGAGCCCAACCTCCTAGGCTCCCTAAAAAAGGAAGACGGCACTTACACAAACACAGATATAGAAACCAGCTCAGTACTCCTGGAAACACACTTTCCTGGATGTCAAATCACAGAAGATCCTGAGTGGCCGGACGAAAACTACAGCACACCAACAACCCAAGAATGGGAAGTCGCAAACAAGATAGTAACTGCGGACAAGATAAAATGGGCCCTGAAAAGCTTCAAACCATTCAAATCCGCAGGGCTGGATGGCATTTTCCCAGCACTACTACAATGGCAACCAAACCATGCAACAAAATACCTACTACCAATCTATAGGGCCTGCATAGCCTTCAAATACATTCCAAAGGCATGGAGAGAGGCGAAAGTAGTCTTCTTACCGAAACCGGGAAAGGAGGACTACTCACACGCCAAATCCTTCAGACCCATCAGCCTAACGTCTTTCTTACTAAAGACTTTAGAAAGACTGATGGACCGTCACCTAAGGGATGGGGCACTAAGAAATAAACAACTACACCCACAACAACACGCCTACACAAAAGGCAAATCAACAGAGTCGGCACTACACATGGTGGTGCACAAAATAGAATCGGCTCTAACAAATAAGCTGTCAACACTCGCCGCCTTTATAGACATAGAAGGCGCTTTTGACAAAACCATGCACAACAGCATAAACCACGCCCTACAGGAACTTAAGGTGGAACCAGTCACCATAAAATGGATTACGGAGCTGGTTAGCAAAAGGGCGGTCCAGATAGTGATGAATACTACCACAAGAGCAAAGGTAGTTAAAGGATGCCCCCAAGGGGGGGTCCTATCACCACTTCTATGGAACATAGTAGTGGACAGCCTCATAAAAACACTAAATGAAAGGGGCTACACTACTATTGGTTATGCCGACGACCTAACAATAATGATAAATGGAAGCGCAGAAAACATGTTATGTAAAGTCATGCGCTCAGCTCTGCAGATAGTAGAAAAATGGTGTGACGAACATCAATTGTCAGTAAATCCGAAAAAGACAGAACTTATCCTCTTCACCAACAAGAGGAAGTTACCAGAACTACAAGTACCAAAATTATTCAACACCAAACTCTCCCTATCAAATCAAGTGAAATATCTGGGAGTCATCCTTGATAGTAAACTAAACTGGGCGAGTCATATCGAGGCCAAAGCAAAGAGGGCCTGCCTAACTTTTTGGCAGTGTCAAAGACTAATGGGGAAAAAATGGGGTCTCAACCCAAAAATCACACTCTGGCTATACACATCAGTCATCAGGCCCTCGCTGACTTATGGATCAGTTGTATGGTGGCCCAGAACACAACTGACCACAGTAAAAGCAAGACTCCAGAGACTACAACGCTTAGCGTGTGTAGCAGCCACTGGATGTATGAGAACCACACCATCGGCCGCACTAGAGTACCTCCTAAACATGAGACCTCTGGACCTTGTCATCCAAGAGGAGGCTAGGGCAGCCGCTCTAAGACTAAGAGCAAATGGACTGTGGAAACAAAACACAGAAACACCACACTCAAAAATTCTGAAACGGGCTTTAGAAGAAATTCCTCTTCTGGACGCACCCATGGACAGAATAATATGCCATCATGTCTTTGATCGTAGATACAATATCCAACTCATTCCAGAACCAGCAGATCACTCTGGTACGAATGAAGTAAGGATATACACAGACGGCTCCAAAACCACTCAAGGTACAGGAGCCGGCGTCTTCTCAAATGATCTAAACATCAAAATGTCAACTACCCTAGGCAACTTAAATACGATCTTCCAAGCAGAATGCATTGGCATCACCAGAGCAGCACAGGCAGTCGCAGCCAAAGATGTCGGAGACGTAAGTTTGAAATTTGTCTCCGACAGCGCCTCCGTGCTACAAGCGCTAGCAAATAATACGATAACCTCAGTCCTCGTACTGGAATGCCACAATGCGCTTCAATGCATTGCAGGGTCAAATAAAGTGACCCTGCAATGGATTAAAGGGCACAGTGACTCACTGGGCAATGACGCGGCGGACGAACTGGCCAAAAGGGGATCAAAGGAAATAGTATATGGACCGGAACCCTTGATGCCCATTCCCCAGGCCCAAATAAAAACATGGCTACGCAGGAACACCGAAGAAACCCACCTTACAGAATGGAAAAAAAACGCAGGATGCAGGCAAACAAAGAACGCGGTTCCGGAAGCGTCCAAAAAACTTGCCCGCAACCTCACCAGATTAAAAAGGGACAAAATCCGTAAAGTCATAGGTACTATGACAGGCCACTGTCCCCTAAACAAACACCTGTTTACCATAGGTGTGACAGACAGCCCTCTATGCAGAGGATGCATGGAGGAAGAAGAAACGCCACAGCATGTGCTCATGGAATGCAGGAGCGTGGCAGAGCAACGGGCAAAAATACTGCAATCTCCAGCATCTCTCCCGGAGGCCTGTAGCAACCCAAACAGGCTGCTAACCTTCTGGGACAGCCTGGGTTGGCTGGAGTAACATAAATGGAAACATTAGCCACGCACAACGGCCCAATCAAGAGGCCAAGTGCGGGAAAAAGCCCAGCCAAACTAACTAACTAACTAACGTGTTATGATCCCCAATCTCACGATATAAATTTCTTGGTGGGAAAACAAGTTTCTTATCTTTTTTGGCAATGTACAGGACGCAGGTCATAGGTTTAAATAAAATAATTGAAATCATTGTAGGTAGTTATAGATTTTAATTTAGAAACAATCTCGAAACTTAGTACCTACAAAAACAAACATTGGATTTATAAAATAGAACAAAATTACCTAGGTACCAAGATTACCATTTTGTATAAAGCTACTCTATTTGTGGACATGAGCCAACGAACCATACATAAATTTACAATGTAATGTGACTACATTACATTGTAATAACATTACATTACCTACAATAACTACATTATGAATAAAATCAACATTACATTCTTAACTACTTTAAACTTTTATACAGAAAGTTTGAAAAAACAATTACATACTTATATTAAACTAATCCATAAAACCTAAAGGTTAACACAGGGGAAATTATTTATTTTAAAAACTTACAGGGTACTCATTTGTTATGTATCATTTTTGAAATAAAGAATGAAGTAAAGAAGAACAATAATAGGAATTGACGATTTTTGGTATCTTTTGGTTGCCGATAATTCATTTGAGGTAGACTAAATCGCAATCTATCGCCTAAGTTGGCACACTGTAAACTAGTTGGTTTGTGGTAGGTTCTGTCAAATTGTGACCACTGATCATATAAATATTGTAACGATTCGATCGAAATTGGTTGTTTGCACCCCCGATTTCTCCTCTTGGGACCGGGCTCACAAAAATTACTTTTTGAGCATTTGGCACGTTATTTATAAGGATTTTTCAGTTCTTCAGGATTATTCCTCTAGTTTTCTGTCCGAATAATGACGTTTTCTTTAAAAGCGTAATTGGTAGCCTAGAAAAACATTTGACAGTTCGCTGTTGACATATAACATGTAAGTGTAAAATAAAATAAAATACAAACGGAGATGCATTGAAATTCACAGGCCGAAGTGTAATACTATTATTACACTTCTGGGGTGAGCGGTGGATTCCAGACTCTAGACCGGCTGTGGTAGGTTTAGGACAGCTGTCTTGCCACATATAAGTGTTCAGCTTACCACCCTTTCACTCCCTCTTTGAAGCCATAGAATTTGAGATGTGGAAATTGCGGTTTTAGATTATTTTTTTTTGAAAGTTGATTTTTTTTTCTGGAGAGACCAAAATCTTTAAAAGAGTGAAACAGAGATTTAGCTGGCAGACCACGAGAGCCAACTTCCACAGCGTGAAGGTGACAGTGAAGCCGTTCCGGGTGATGGCATTTGCGAGATCATGGTATTTATTTCATTTCTACTCAGGTGGTCTTTTGGGATATTTGATTACCATGGAACAGTTAATTCTACGATAAGGGCCATCTTTCCAGGTAGAGAGTAAAGAGTTATATCTGGACAGAGGGCTGTGTATCCGGGACTTTCAGGGAATTTATACTGCTTAGAGACCGAATCGACCTTCAGAATCCAATCTGAAGCTTTCTCGATTATTGAGAAAGGTTTTGTAGTGAAATGTTTTTTGCCTTTAGAGCCATCCCGCACAAACTGAATTGGGGGTTTGGAGGGTACAGTCAAATCCTTGTTTGTACGAGCCACTGAGAGGCTAATTACCTCGCAGATAATAGCAAGGACTTTGTGGTGGTGTTAAGTGTACTGTCCTTGATCTAAGGCCACCTTGCAGCCAGCTAAAATATGTCTAGCTGTGCAAGGGGTTTTTTTTTTTTTCTCTTTATTTGAAAAAACAACAGATTTACATCAGTCTTACGTACTAGAGATAATATTACATTAAGTTATTTGATATAAATCTAAAAACGTTTTCTACTTATTGAATGGTATTGCTACAAATGGGACATAAGCTATCCTCGGCATAGCTCCATCGAGCGAGGTTACTGGGGTCTGGAAGTGTATGCTGAATGGCATTTAAATAAAATTTCAGCAACTCTGGCGTCCAGTCATACAGTTATACATTACTTTCCAGTGCATTGGAAGAGGAATGCAAAAGTCTCCAATTGCTGTCCAATCATTCTGGCAATGTAGGCCAATAGCTTGAGCCATACTATTGCTTTCGTAATCTCCCTGTAAGAGAAACTCGTTTAAGTTCACATTGCTCATGGTTGTAACGCCATACCCCGACCATTGTCGTTCTGGCTGATTTCAGCAAGAAACTTTTTGTGGAAGTTACGCGGGCTTGTAGATCATTTGGCTAAGTACGGCCATTTACTTCGATATTGCCAATTATAGGCCCATGTTCACTCCTAAGCACATTATCGAAGATAATA
The DNA here is from genome assembly GCA_944548615.1 of Micropterix aruncella. Taxonomy (NCBI): domain Eukaryota; kingdom Metazoa; phylum Arthropoda; class Insecta; order Lepidoptera; family Micropterigidae; genus Micropterix; species Micropterix aruncella. The sequence continues at coordinate 33,876,621 of OX155951.1, forward strand.
GAAAAAGTATTTAAAAATAGGCTGCTGAAATACTTAAATGAAAACAACTTTTTGTCAAAAAGTCAATTCGGGTTTAGGAATGGAATGGGCACTATGGATGCCATTGCAAAGGTGACAAATTCTATTAGTGAAAGCCTGGACAGAGGCAATAAATGCTTGGCTATATTTTTAGATCTCGCGAAGGCTTTCGATACGGTTTCGCATGAAAAATTATTACAAAGACTAAGAGACATTGGTTGTGTAGCAGTCACTCTTGATTGGTTTAAGAGCTATCTGTCAAATAGAACTCAAATCACGGCTATACATAATACTATCAGTAGGGGGGTCGGGGGTAGTGGGTACGTTCAGGTACGCGACGCTGAACTACTGGCCTGCACCTCAAGCCCAACATATATGTCCACGTCTTCTCTGGTCTGCCGTAGCAGACCAGGGAGGAACCCACCCAGGCTTTGCTGGATGGGTCGTACCCCCCGGACAATGCTAGTGGTTGAAAACGGGCGTCGCAACATTTACAAACATACCCCGAACCACTAGCAGCTAAATATGAGGGCGACCACCTGGACGGGGACACTCCCACCCGACCGGTGTTTCCTCCACCTAAAACGTATATTCCTACCAACCTCCTATGATCCAAAAAGTCAGTTCCCTTCCCTTCTAAAAATCCTGCCCCCACGTCCACTCCTACCCTCCCTTGTAACCCCTCCCCTAATCCAAGGTGGAACTTTTCGTGCCGATGGATGCATGGCTGTAAGGGAGCGCAGTCTCTAACGAAAGACCTCAGGAACCGGGCGAAACCCGTTGTATCATAGCCTTATTCACGCAAGCGGGGCCCTGCGTGAACGGACAAATATTTCCCTAGCTACTCGTGGGAACAGATATGGAAAAATTTAAAATAAAAAAATCAAAGGAAGAAAAGGAGGAGAGTACGAAACATACGCCCACCTTAGATGAGACGGCGCAAGCTGAAGCACTAAGGGAGGCGGAAAAAACCAAGAGAGAAACGGCTGTGAAGGAGCCATTGAAGCTAGTTTGTCCACTAGAAACTGGGGTACCAACAACAGGAACCCCGGCCACGGTGGACAAGCTGGAGACGATGAAGCCTTCAACAGCTGGCTCCTCAAAACAGACCACGGAGACAGCTAAGAGCGGGACACACGTTGAACCCTCAAAGCAAGTCATCGATCCCGGCTGGGAGATCAGGTGCAAACCCAAGGGGAAACCTGCCCAGACCGGATAAGACCAACCTCTGAGAAAGAGTAAAACTCTGAAAAGGCAGCGGCTCCAAAAGCGAAGAGAAGCAGGAAGCCGCACCCCTGGAAACAAAAAGGAGGTCGAAGCCCCTAAAGGACAGGGCGAGGGAGCGACGACCCCAGCGGTACAAAACCAGGCGAAAACCAAGAGGGCCCGCCTGGACGAAACCATTTCCCCTAGAGGCGACTAAAAGAAGCGTAAGACGGACGCTCAGGGGTCAAAACAACCCTCCACCTACGCGGCGGCAGCAGCGACAGACCTGGCAGTTGCGATCACCAACGCACGCACGGACAGACTGACGCAGCAAGACGCTCAGGAGGTGGAACGCAAGATCGGAGATGCCATCTACCAGATAGCCATCGAGACCGATCTTGATACAGAAGCGCAGGCCCCAGCGTTCTCAGGTAGACCCAATTTTGTGGACGGATACCTAAAGCTGTGGTGCCAAGACGCCAATACGAAGGCATGGCTGACAAAGTGGCTGGAGACGGCCACGCTCCAAAACGGAGACCATCTATCTGGTCGGGAAGAGAGAGGACGAGATGGTCAGAAACACAAGGTGCGGTATCCTAATACCAGCTCTAGAGGAGAACCTCACCAAAATTGGAAGGGTCCTAAACTTCCAAAACCAATGGGCCATGGTGAGAAAGTGGACGCTACACCAGGCGATAACACTGAAAACCAAGAAGTGCACACTACTTCTGGTGGGAATCCCGGAGGACGTTGTACCTACTGTGTTGGAAAGGGATAGAAGACTGAGCTACTTATGTGGTACGGTCTATATCCGTTTCCAACACGGCGGGGGACATTTCCGAGATTTCCCACCGGAAAAGAACAACCCACCAGAGGGCAAGACGGACGAGGAAAATAAAGAGAGCGAGTCCGCCAAAAAGTCCGCACCCTCTGCAATGGAGACAGACGAACCCACGGAATCCGACGTCGAGGAAGGCATACTGCTGGACTCCGAGGACGAAGAGGGCCTACCAAAGGGGATAAGTCTCCTGGACCTAAAGGGGCAAGGGGAAAAGAAGCATTCCTCCAATGCTTCCTTCCCTCTGTAAGGTCCTCCAGGTTAACCTCCAGCACAGCGAATCTGCAACGGCTCAACTTCGGAAATGGCTGGAGGTTAACCCAACCACTATAGCCCTGATCCAAGAGCCAAGGATCAGAAACACACGCATAAATGGACTCAACAACACCGGAGGTAATATATTCTATAATACACAAAGCAAACCTAGAACCTGTATATACATATCCCGAAACATAATGGCACAACCACTAACTGAATTCGTTTCCAGAGACGTGTGTGCCATAAAATTACTAACAACACAAAACTCAAGACTGCCGGAGATAGTTCTCGCGTCCGTCTACATGGCGGCAGAAGACGAACCACCTCCTACGGAAATGAACAACCTCGTACGTTACTGCGAACGTGCAGGGCTTGAACTGGTCATATCTGCGGATTGCAATGGCCACCACAACCTATGGGGAATGGAAACAAACAACAACAGAGGTAACGATTTTGTTGAATACCTTATGACAACCAACCTAGAAATACTTAACACAGGATCAAAACCAACTTTTGTCACTCGTAGATGTAACACTATAATTGACATTACCTTAAGCACAGGACTGGCAGCTCAACACGTGTCCAACTGGCAGGTGTCGGATGAACTATCGTGCTCCGACCACAGATGGATTCGGTATGATCTGACAGCAGATACACAAACACCAACACCCAGAAGAAATCCAAGACGCACCGACATCAAGGCGTATAAGGAACTTCTCGCAGGTAAAATAGAAAGCAACACAAAAACACACAGACCAAACAACACAGTAGAGTTAGAGGAACAGGTAAAGTCACTCACAAAAAACATAATTGACTGCTATGAAAACACATGCCCACTATCGACACCATCAACTACCGGAAAATGCAATAACAGTAGCTGGTGGGGTCCAGAGTTGGAACGCCTAAGAAAAAATTTGAGGAAACAGCTAAACAGAGCTACGAACACAAAATCTGATGAAGACTGGGACAAATACAAAACAACCAAATCAGAATACAAAAAGAGAATAAGACACAGAAGATCAGCCTCATGGAGGAACTTCTGCGACAATATATCCACAATTACCCAAGCAAATTGAACAAGGAAGATCATGGCCGATCAACCAAAACAATTACTGGGCACTCTGAGAAGGAAAGACAACAGCACTACCAGTAACCCGGCTGAGACCGAAAGTCTACTGGTAGAAACGCACTTCCCAGGTTGCAGAGTAGTTGACAAACAAGAATGGGACGTACAAACAGAAAACTATCATCCGACCGAAAACGAGTGGAAGATAGCGGAGCATATAACGGAACGGACCAAAACAGCCTGGGCAACGAACAGTTTCAACAACTTCAAATCACCAGGACTAGATGGAATATACCCAGCCCTCCTAAAATGGGGAGGAGACAAACTTATCGAACAACTAGCAAGCATACTATGTAGCTGCATCGCCTTTAGATACATTCCACAGAAATGGAGAGAAGTAAAGGTGATCTTTCTACCAAAACCAGGGAAAACTGATTACACAGACCCTAAATCTTTCAGACCCATTAGCCTTACCTCCTTCATGCTAAAAACACTAGAAAGACTATGTGACAGAGAACTGAAGGACACAGCACTTTAAAAACATAGGTATTCACCCGAACCAACACGCATACACACAAGGCAAATCGACAGATTCAGCACTGTATGCCGTTGTAAACAACATAGAAACTGCACTAGCAAGGAAAAACTCCTGCCTAGGCACCTTCATCGACATAGAAGGAGCGTTCGACAAGACAAATTTCAGTAGCATTCAACAAGCTCTAAACAGACATCAAACCGAACCATTGATTACAGAATGGATAACGAACATGCTAAGAAAGAGAATCATCAGGCTATCTGAAAACCAAAATCACCAGGCGCTCGTGATGAGAGGATGCCCACATGGAGGTGTACTCTCGCCACTTCTATGGAACCTGGTAGTAAACGACCTGATAACAAAACTAAACAACAATCATTTCCTAACAATAGGATATGCAGATGATCTAGTTATAATGATCAACGGACTAGTAACAAACGGACTAGTAACAAGCACATTGTGCGACCTTACACAAACAGCTTTGAAAATAGTAGAGAAATGGTGCAAGGAGAATGACCTATCGGTAAATCCAAAAAAGACCGATACCATTCTCTTCACACATAAACGGAAATTGGGTACATACAAAATGCCAACCTTGTTTGGATCCAGACTAACGCTTTCTAAAGAAGTAAAGTACCTAGGAATAACTTTGGACGAAAAACTAAACTGGAATAAACACCTAGATAACAAACTAAACAAAGCAACAGTCGCCTTCTGGCAATGCCGAAGAATGGTGGGCAAGAAATGGGGACTAGCCCCACACATTATACTGTGGCTGTACAAAATGATAATAATACCAATGATAAGCTACGGAGCTGTAGTATGGTGGCCCCGCACCCAACTTACTACTGCAATCAACAAATTACAGAAAATGCAAAGGCTAGCATGTATAGCAGCGACTGGCTGCATGAGAACAACTCCGACAGCGGCGCTGGAAATCATGCTAGGGCTTCTACCACTACACTTACATATACAAAAAGAAGCAGCCGCAACGGCTACTCGTCTAAAGAATCTAAACTTATGGACCAAATATAAAACACCGCACACGAATATATATGATAATATACTGTCAAGTTTTCCAATGCTGGATGCGGCAATCGACAGAATACCCAAAACTATGATCTTCTGGAAAGAATATGCCATATCATTAACAGAAGACTCAAAAGAAGCACTGAATCAAACGGACCTAAGAATCTACACAGATGGATAAAAAACCAACAAAGGTACAGGATGTGGTGTCTTCTCGGAAGACCTAAATATACACATCTCCAAACCACTCGGAGCACACAACACAGTATTCCAAGCAGAATGTATGGGAATAATAGAAGCTTGCAACGCAGTGAAACAACGACAGCTAAAACACGAAAACATATGTATTCTATCGGACAGCAGGTCAGTGCTACAGGCACTGGGAAGCGATAGATTTACATCCGGGCTCATATACGAATGTCATCAAAGCCTCCTCGAGGTATGCGGAAAAGGCAATAAGGTGACACTGCAATGGATCAAGGGACACAGTAACTCAAGAGGAAACGATGCTGCGGATGAACTAGCCCGTAAGGGCTCAGACACACCGGCATACGGACCCGAACCTATCGTGCCCCTACCATACTCGCACATAAACAACCAACTTGACAACCACTACAAACAACTACATCAAACACACTGGAAAGAGATAGACACCTGCAGACAAACCAAAGAAATAGTAATGGAATACAACCACAAACTTACCAAAACACTTCTAAGGACAAAAAGGCCCCAACTACGCAAACTAGTGGGACTGATAACAGGACACAACACACTAAACAAACACCTCTTCAAAATGGGCGGAACGAATAGCCCTATGTGCAGAGCATGCATGGAGGCGGAAGAAACCACAAAACACATTCTGCTAGATTGTGAACAGGTAGAAGTATACAGGACAAAACACCTTGGGACCCCAGGCCACCCTGCGCGAGGCGGCAGGAAACCTGAAAGCCTTGCTGGCTTTCGTCGAGGAACTGGGGTGGGTGGAATAGCGCTACCCCCGTTACACGCAAAATAGGCACACTGGATGTCGACTTGCGGAGGAACGCCCAGTATAACTAACTAACTAATACTATCAGTAATCCTGTCGGTATATCGTTCGGCGTGCCCTTTTTTCGGCGTGCTATTTTATTTCTAATTTATATTAACAATCTATGTAGGAAAAACTATATCATTTGCCGATGATACTACAATTATATTTGAAGGTGAAAATTGGAAAACGACATTTGAAAAAGCCAACAAAGGCATAAATATAGTTAGAGATTGGTTAGATAATTCGCTGCTCAGTTCAAATATAGAAAAAACCAAATTAATTACTTTTAGTATTAATGTTAAAGGTCAACCCTCATTGGAGCACAACGTTGTTATACATACATGCAACAGGCAGAATGGTTGCAACTGTCATATTTTAGAAAAAGTGGAATCATTTAAATATCTCGGTATCACCATAAATAATAAACTAAGATGGCAGGAACACACGGATAAATTAGCATCTAATGTTCGCAAACTAGGATACACTTTCAAAGAGGTAAGAAACATTTTAGGCCCGAGAACACTAAAAAGCGTTTATTATGCATTGTGTGAGAGTATATTGAGCTACGGGATGATAGGATGGGGCAGTTGTTCTAAAACCATTCTTTACCCCCCTTAGATATTGCATAAAAGTCAATTTTAAAGATTATCATGCGAAAGCCGTATCGTTATCCTTCGGAAAATGTTTTCAATGAATATAATGTGTTGGATACTAGGCAACTATATTTAAAAACATCACTATCGTATATTAAGTTCAATCAGATAAATATTTTTTCACAAAATACCCTATCAACGAGGTTTTCCGAAGATATTAATATGATAGTACCCAGAAGGTATACTACTTTTGGTCAGCGAACCTATACATTCATTGCCCCAAGGTTTTTCAATGCTCTCCCAGGCGACATAAAATCAGTACAAAATAAGACCTACTTTAAAAGGCTACTTAGAAACTGGCTTGTAAAAGAGGGAAGACATGGAATTTTAAAAATATTGGACATTATAATCTAACCTGGACATTCGAATATTTTGAATCTTATATTATATTATGTTATAATATTATTATTATTATTTAATTTATTATTATTATTATTTATATTTTTTTTAACGTAGATTAAGAGATAATTTGTTTTAGTTTTAACGCTATCTTTTCTTAGTTATAAGTAAAATGCAGTACTAATTTGTTTAAACTCTTATTCTAATTTTCGCTATTTAAAATTGTTTGGTTTTTTTTTCTGATTTGAATTTATTTGCTGACATTTTAATTTTCCACTTCTATCTTTAATTTAATTATTTAGTTTAAGTATTTAGTCATTTTTAACATGGTTTTGCAATTCTATTGTTTTGTGCATACATGGAATATATGCCATTTTTATAAACACGGTATTGTTGCAAGCACATTCAAAAATAAATGTTTACCTTAGAACAGGTCCCGGCCTAGTTAGGTGACGCTGACACTAGACTATGCGATGTATTATTTTTTCTGCTTTTAATTCAATTTTGTAAGTATTTTTATGCATAATTCCTACGCTGAAATTGTTTACTGTTATTTTTAATATTTGCATTACTTATATAAATAAAAAAATTAATTGCCGGATCCTTGGAATTGCTTAGAATTGAATTTTTGCAGAGCAGAGAGGGCAGTTTTAGAGCTAACCCAAAATTGTGTTTGGACCTAAGGAGAGTCGAGGGGTCAGCTGGTTTGCCTAAGGACAACCGGGATTGTAAACTAGCTGTCACCAGTGCATCCAGATGAGACATATTGAGATGTCAACCACAACGGGCGAACCCGTCACCGCAGGACGTTTTAACGATTCATCGTTCTATCGACCGTGCAGTGAGGGTAGAAGACTTTGGACATTACAAATCCGACGTCTAGCTACGCCACAACCCGTAAGAGACCAACTCCTTACCGCGAGATAGCCAGGAATTACTTCCCGGCGGCTCGAGACACTCGCGCCCTTACTTCCAATTGTGACCAGATTTCTCCGGTCTCTCGATTGGTTCCGAGTTCGAGGTCGCTTGCGCGGTCCTCTCCCTTAAGCAGCGGTGAAACGGAGTAAACCGAATCTATCGCGGACCAAGGCGTCCTTTGCCCGGCTACTCACCCAGGATCGGATGGCCAATGGTCAATTCAAGAGCAGTCGCCATAAGGTACACAACCACCCCCGCTCTATAGGAAACAATACAGTTCCCAGACTCCCCCGACTTAGTCGGAGAGCACAATCGATTGGCTTGCGCCGCTCGGTGCGCAGACCGTCCAGGAGCGCCAGAGGTTTGATCCCCAGAGGAGACTGGTTGACCCAGTGTCCTACCCAGGTTCGCACCCCATGCGTGGAGGCCATCGGATGGGTGTTGACCCGTGAGTGTGACCGACCCTGAACACATGGGTCATCGTGGCCACCTCATCATGGGCCCGTTAGCTCCCAAAGATGGTTAGTCCACCGCCCGTTAGTCCAGATGAGACATATTGAGATGTCAACCACAACGGGCGAACCCGTCACCGCAGGACGTTTTAACGATTGTTCGTTCTATCGACCGTGCAGTGAGCGTAGAAGACTTTGGACATAACAAATCCGACGTCTAGCTACGCCACAACCCGTTAGAGACCAACGCCTTACCGCGAGTAGCCAGGTATGTTACCTGGCGGGCGGCACTCGCGCCCTAACTACCAATTGTGACCAGATTTCTCCGGTCTCTCGATTGGTTCCGAGTTCGAGGTCGCTTGCGCGGTCCTCTCTCTTACGAAGCGGTGAAACGGAGTATACCGAATCTGTCGCGGACCAAGGCGTCCTTTGCCCGACTCTGAACCGGGATCGGATGGCCAATGGTCATTTCAAGAGCAGTCGCCGTAAGGTAGACAACTACCCCCGCTCTATAGGAAACAATACATTTCCCAGACTCCCCCGATTGTTAGTCGGAGAGCACAATCGATTGGCTTGCGCCGCTCGGTGCGCAGACCGTCCAGGAGCGCCAGAGGATTGATATCCCAGGGGAGACTGGTTGACCCAGTGTCCTACCCGGGCTCGCACCCCATGCGTGGAGGCCATCGGATGGGTGTTGACCCGTGAGTGTGACCGACCCTGAAACAGAATGGGTCTTCGTGGCCAACTCAGCAAGGGCCCATTAGCTCCCAGTCCCAGTCCAGATGAGACAGTTGGGTTTTGGTGAAATCGTAAATAAGAAATATCCATGACAAATGTGAAGTTAGATAATTGTCATAGATCCAAGCCTTACGAGGGCCAGAAATTAACAGGGCATTTATCTTTGCCAGCCTGAAATGCTCTATTACATGATCGCCAGAGAGGTCTTTTCCCTGATAGGTGATTTTCCTACCAAGGAATTTGAAATTGTTATTTGGGTCTATAAGGGAGATATTAGAGCCCTTATAGACCAATTTGGGGTCATAGGATGTAAATTTTGTGTCTATGCGGGCAAGCCCAAGGCAAAAATATTTGGAGGGTTTCACTTTTATACAACCTGACCAGTCGCTGAACAGCTCATGGTGATAAAAGGTAGGTCGTCGGCAAAGCGAGGCACGACGAGGTGTATTGGCTGTCTGTTTTGAAACGGTAACCCCACTTCTTGTCGAACTTGTGGCCTGCCAGCTAAATCTTTGTTTCACCTTTTTAAAGATCTTGGTCTCTCCAGGAAAATAATCAACTCCTTTCTAGAAAAATTATCTAAAACCGCAATTTCTGCATCTCAAATTCTATGGCTTCGAAGGGGGAGTGAATGGGTGGTAAGGTGAACGCTCACATGTGGCAAGACAGCTGTCCTAAACCTACCACCGCCAGTCGTTAGTCCGGAATCCACCATTCACCTCCCAGAAGTGTAATAATAATAATTATATATGATGGGCCCAATTTTTGGTCGGTGAATTCCATGGCAGCTCCGTTTGTATTTTATTTTATTTTTATTTTTATTTACTTTTATAAATACATACATATATCTTACCAAACAACTTCACAAAAAAAGTTAAAAAATGTACTTTTGTCCATTGGTCGTTACACTGTGGGCCAGTTTGAATTAATTACTGGAATGTTCGGATTATGGATATTGCACTGTACATACTTCTCTATATTAAAATTAAAATTTTGTATTATTGCTAAAGTGGAGCCAGTGATTTTTTACACATCACAGTCAAATGTATGTATAGTTAAATCGCATAACAATTTGTTATGTAACATAACATTCGTTGTATAATATTTTATTTTAACATTTTTTATCATGTTACTTTAAAATTTCCTTAAAGTTCGATCATACCAAAACCTTAAGTAACATTCATAACATTTCCCTTCTAACATTCATTTATAATGGCTGTACGCCTATGCTTTCCATAAAATCTAAAACCATACGATTTAAATTTGACTTTGATTTTTTAATATACAGCTGCTGGGCTTTATGTCTTATTTAAATAGATTAATTTTACCCACAGATGACTGATGCCATGTCCAAATCTAAAAATAAATGTAGACAGTACAGTGTTGATTATTTGAAACTTGGCTTCATTCCATCATTGTCGGACAAACAATTGCTTATGTGCCTTTTATGCAACAAAGTTTTGGGCAATGACGCTATGAAACCATCTAAGCTGAAGGATCATCTGAGAAGATGTCACCCTGATAAAACAGATAAAGTTTTAAAATACTTTCAAACACTCAAAGATAAACTTCAGAAGGGACCCACGCTGGACAGAAAGTTCGCTTCGACGTCACAAAGAAACGATGATGGTTTGCGGGCGTCTTACAATATCTCGCTACTTATAGCAAAATCCGGAAAACCGCATAATATCGGAGAGAAGTTAATTTTGTCAGCCGTTGAAGAAGTTTTAAAAATTGCTTTACACAAACCTGCATCTGATATCATTAAAAGAATTCCCTTAAGCAACAATACTGTTGAAAGACGTATTGATAAAATGAGTTCTGATATTGAAAGCTTCTTGTGTAATTATTTGCAAACGACCCATTTCTCTATACAACTGGACGAGTGAACTTTACCTGGTAATGAAGCATTACTATTGGCATATGTTCGTTTTATTATGAATCAAGAAATCTACGAAGAACTGCTCTTCACAAGAACTTTGACAACCGACAATAAAAGTTGAATCAATATTTCATGTTTTGAAGGATTACTTCATGGAAAAAGCAATCCCTTTATCAAATATAATATCAGTAGCTACAGATGGAGCGCCTGCCATGGTTGGACGTTGTCTAGGATTTATAAGCTATGTATTGTAAAAGAGGGCAGTTGAAGAAAAGTAAGAGGAGCATTGGATCAGAGAACCAATCTCAGAACTGACACTTGCCTTTCCAGTGGATTTAAATACATTTAATGACAATTATATTATTATTTAAGGCTATGCACTTACCAGAAATATTTTGCATTGGTGTTTGTGACACCGCTGTGACATCCATAATTTTTCTTTTTTTACTGATCGGAATATCTAGTGGGTTGTTATAGACTCCGGTATCCTTAGAAACGGGTTGGGATGTGCTCGGAGTCAAGTTGACGGCGGAGCTTGATGAAGCGCCAGCCAAGGCGGGCTGATCGCCGAGACTCTCCACATCGATGTTTTCGCCGGCGCCATGGTTGCTGTCCTCGGCCTCTGGCTGTGTTGGCGGCGTCGGTTCCGCGGGATCGGGATTCGGCTGAGCGTCCTGCGAATTGTTTGGCTGCGCCTTGGCGTATCTGATGGCCGCTTCGAATAGGTTCAATTCGCTTTGTATGTTCAAGATGTTCTGCTCGAAGAGGGTTATCACCGTGTTGATGTCGGCGTCTTCAAAACTGCTTTGGTTTAGTACTTCTTGGGTTTGCGTCGCCATAATCTGCATTAACGGATGAATATAAATTTTTACATGTGGCAACAAAGTATTGGAAATTCCTAATGAACAGCAGAATTTCATTAGGCCAGACTGCGCTAAAATGAAATTTGCTTGATACGGACAGATTTATTAACCAAACTAAAAAATACTGTATTATCAACATTAAATTTTGAAAAAATGACTATTACTTTAAAACACCTACGAAAACTGATGGTATAAGAATTGAAAACCTAAATCAGGCACTACAATTTCTAAGCATACTTTGGCTCATCTTATAACACTTATTTAACCCGTACAGTGTCTCCGATGCAGCGGTGCGCCAGACTTGTGGCGATCCAGTGTTATAAAAGACTAACCCATTTGACCATCTAGATCAGGGGTTTCTCATTGTTATTTCCCCATGTACCCCTATTACATTTAAAAAAATCTAGGTATAGAAGAAAGTAAGAGTTTTTATATAACAAAAAATATAGTCAAAAAAAGCAATAATATATTGCTAATTAATGTGATTGATGGGTTTGCTTCTTGTCACAAATTGAGTCTTTTAGGAGCAATTTTGGTCAATTTCATTATTAATTCTGATTCAGAATCAAAAGAACGTCTAAATATCGTTTCTATCATACCCAGATGTACCACTCTTATAAAAGTAGTTGTCACGAAGGGCAAAATGTAATTCACCGATTCGCACGAGGGCGCGAGATATTCTTCCTGCCCTGTTGCCCAAAAATCAATAAAACACATCTTTTAAAATAAGCTTGAAAGGTTGGATCTGTGGATATTTCCAGCAATAATTCCTGTCGCGCCATTATGTGCGTCGCCAACCAGTCAGTCGTCAATGTTGTCACAATCTCGTAAATCTTGTCGCAAACCCCGACGATCAACTTGCGAATCCCTAGGGGTTCGCAAACTCCACTTTGAGAAACGCTGATCTAGAGCACTAATAAGTCCAGATTAATGGGGTTCTACTGTAGTTACTTAACCCTAGACACCTAACCTTCGTCGATTCGACGAACAAGCATGTAACAATTTTAAACACGCGGTTTGCGTAAAAAGAATCAAAAGCAAAAGAATTTTACCATCAAAAGATCTAAGTCATGCCGAATGAGAGATAAGAAATTTTGAGCGCCACATGGTTTTAGAGGAAAACCACGAAACTAAAAATTACTACCGTCAAACAAAACAAAAACTAAAGTGAGGTTATCATAAAGAAAAATCACATCTCGAGGGGTGGGTGGTGGTTTTTTCTTGCACTGAATGAGGCTTATGTGCCGGAATACCTGGAAATAAAAAGCAATAAAAAGACAGTTTTCACATTGATGAGTAGTTCGTTTATTCTTCTTTGTTCAGTGGAGAAGCTGTGACAGCAGGTAAAAGTGGCTGCCTTCTTCAGGTCAGCATGATGTTGAAAATTCTCAGAATCTCCGCGGTAGTGACGCTGGTGACGGTTCTCAGAACGTTTGTTGCAAATGGATAGAAATTAGGTTATAACCTAGCTTCGAGTAAAATGGTTGACTCACCCCAGAAAAACACGAACTAAATTACATCATATTCTTGGCACTCCACTGACAGGTGCACTCTTCACACCGCCGATTACGGCACTTTTTCACCTCCTTGACACCAAATCCATTGCACCTTTTTCGCCATCTTGATATCAAGTGAGCAGAGCGGAAGTGTGACATAACTTTAGGAAGTTCAGACCGCCAACATTTCAGCAAAACAACTGTTACCAACTCAAGTTAAAAAAAAAATGATTTAATATTAATAAATATACAACAATAGCATATTTACCACATTTCTTAACATTGCTTTTAATATTTGCGTGTTATTTTAACCGCGGGCAACGATCTGCTTCACCGGGCGCAAGAATGGCAACACTGCCTGTAAACCAACCTAAACAGAAGTTGACAGCTGTCAAACATCGCGAAAATGACAATCTTGGACTGGGAACTTGGAAAATGCGGTTTTTTATGCTTAGGTCCAATGGAGACGCCGAGAAAACATGGAAGATATATAAAAACATGCTTGAGACTTCTGGGCAACACGGAAGAACACGAAACAGGAGTGTAACATGCTGGAAGACGAAGATTGCGCGCGATACATGTCGCGCGGCATCAAACACCAAGGAAAAGCTGGGAAACACTACATTTGTCTAGGAACCTGACGGAATACAGAAATAATCGTGCTTAGCGTGTCTCAAGGTGTATTACACATTTCTGGACACTGCATGTCACGCCAAAACTTACGATTTTTGTTACAGCCTCCCCCCCTAAAAGAAATCGGAAGGACATGACGATTTCCTCGAGTCGTCCCGATTCGCACGTGAAACAAAATAAAACAAAAATCTCACCTGAACAATAGAAACCAAAGTGAATAGCATACACGAAACTACCGAGAAGAAAGAAAAAAATGTATCAAACATACTACTACTTGTCCTCGTTAACTAGAGAAAAGAAAACCGTTCGGCATGGTACTGCAGAGGTCAATTATTAATTTGTCGTCGCTCTTACCAAACCGTAGAGGACTAAAAACAACAAACACCACACAAAACTCCAAAAGAAAATCTCCAACTGCAAATTAAATTCACAACTTCAGGGAACCTGCCGGTCTCCCTGTCAAAGTCCAGGACAAAATCCTGGTGGCCTCATAACAGGACCATAATAAATAGTCGAAGGGAAAACCTAACGACCTCACGACCCAAAAAAAAACATGTCTATGAAAGACTTCTTGGGAAACCCAAAGAAAATTGTACCTCGACAGTAACCAATGCTTAGTAGGTAAAATGTGTAACGTCAAATATCACCTTTCATACTGATCTCTGATATACTTCCCTTACATGCGACATTCAAACCACAGTGGTGCTATACATGATTACTAGCACAACTGACACATACAAAATGATTTCAGTGATGGTAACCACCTGGTACTACACCTTTATACATGACATTGTATTATGAAAGAAGATGGAACAAATTTTGTTTTATAAGTATGTTAACGAGGAACAAAACAAATAACTTGAATATTAAACGGAGTCCTTGGGATTTAGTTTAAAATCCTTTATGTGCCAAGTGCCAATGTTCTTACCGTCTGCATTTAGCAGCTCATAAACCAACGGAGAGTGTTTCTTCACTATCTGGCATTTTTCATACCGCGGGGCAAATTTCGAAATAAAATAATTACCCGCATTGCTCAAATGGTAGGTTCTTTTAAACACCGTATCGCCAACGGCAAATTCAGCCGGGCGGTGCTTTCGGTCATAATAGACCTTATTGTGAGCATGCGATTGAACTAATTTCTTCCGCACGGTGTGAAAAACGCCAGGAAGTTCACTCAGATTCTGAGCGTAGGACATTCTGCTGCCGAAAATAACTTCGGCTTGGGTTTCCGGGGATTGCGATTAAAAAGAACCGTCTAAAATCGGTTCTCGACCATGGACCAGGAAAAACGGGCTGAAACCCGTGGCTTCCGAAACAGCCGAATTGATCGCCATCTGAATGGCAGAAAGGTGGAGGTCCCAAGAGCGGTGGTCGTCTTTAACTGATAACGCCAACGCAGTTACGACTGCACGATTCTGCCTTTCAGTGGGGTTGACCTGAGGGCAATATTTCGGGTTCAAGTAAACCTTGGGAATACGGTACTTGGTCATTAGCCCCGAGAACTCCTTCCCAACAAATTGTCTCCCATTGTCCGATATGACATACTGTGGAACACCAAAACGCAGAAATACCTTATGCTCCATTATGTTGCTAATGATTTTGCTAGTAGCACGTTTCAAAGGAAAAAGTAAACAATATTTGCTAAAACAGCATGTGACTACTAGTATATGCATATTCCGATCTCTCGTCATCGGGTAAGGACCCAATAGATCGACGGAGATCATTTGGAAGGGAAAGGCACAAGACTTTGGATTACCCAAGTGACCCAATGGAGATGTATTCGGATGCTTGTATTGCTGGCACGTATCGCACTTAGAGACGAATTTAACAACATCTCCATGTAAATTTGGCCAATAATAGCGCAGACATAGACGACGATGGGTTTTAAAAACCCCAAAATGCATAGCCAGATCAGAGGCATGGTTCTCCTGTATCAACTTCTCTCTTAGGGGCAACGGAACCACTAACTTCCAGTCATAACAACTGGTGAGCTGGTACTTGCTCCGCGAGTAGCGATACAACTCACTACCCTTGACCTGGTAATTGGGATAAGCGGCAGGATTGCCGGATACCGCTTCAAACAATTCATTGTACCATGGATCGGCGACTACCGAGACAGCTGCAACAGGGAGTAAGCGCGATAGCGCGTCTGGAACCACATTTTCCACGCCTTTCTTGTGAATGATCTCAAAGTCAAAAGCTGACAAGCGGATTCCCCAGCGGGCCAATCGACCCGTTGGATTCTTTAATGACAAGAACCACCTTAAGCTTGCGCAATCGGTAAAGATTTTGACCTTGGGACCACCCTCCAAGTAGCCACGAAAATGCTCGACAGCATTAATCACACTTAGGGATTCCCTTTCAGTTGCAGAGTATCGCGTTTCAGCGGGTAGGAGAGTGCTGCTCGTGAAAGCGATAGGATGGTCGACACCATCCACTGTCTGCGTCAACATGCCACCCAACCCGTACAAAGAAGCGTCGCAATGTAAGGCGAACGGCTGAAAAATCTGGACACGCTAAAATCGGGCTCGAAACTAAAGCCGATTTCAATTTTCTAAAAGACTCTTCCGCCTCCGGTGTCCAGGCAAACGCGGGGGCACCTTTGCGGGTACTAGTCAACCGAGATAGCGGTGCAGCAATACAAGAAAAATTCCGGATAAACCTTCTATACCATCCGGCAACTCCCAGGAAACTTTTCACCATTTTTGGTGAAGTAGGCGTAGGAAAATCTAAAATACACTTGACCTTATCGGGGTCGGTATGTAGGCCATGAGAATCTACAACGTACCCCAGGTACTTTAACTCATGCCGGAAAAATTGGCACTTTTTGAAATTGATGGACAAATTGGCATAAACAAGACGATCTAAAACTCTACTTAACAAAGAGATATGTTCTTCGAAGGTCGACGAGACAATTATGATATCATCCAAATAACAAAATACTTTGTTGTTAAACGACGGGTCAAATAACTGATCCGCCAGTCTCTGCATGCACGCTGACGAGTTGCGCATTCCGAACGGAGTCACCGTCATTTTGAAGAATCCTCGTCCAGGGACAGTGAAACTGCACTTTTCTTGCGAGGCAGGCTCTAATGGGATTTGCCAAAAGGCAGCTGATAGGTCGATAGAAGACAAATAGTTTGCATCACGCAAACTGTCCAGAATGGTAGTTATTCTCGGGAGAGGATAAGCATCCGGTTTCGTTATCGAGTTTATTTTTCTACTATCAAGACAGAACCGCAAAGTCCCATCCGCCTTGGGAACAAAAATAGTTGGATTGTTCCAACCTCCCTGGCTAGGTTTAATAACGCCCAACTCTAGCATGCGATCAACCTCCTCATTCAACAACGCAAGACGAGCGGGAGATAACGGGTAATACCTCTGTTTTATGGGTGGATGATCACCTGTGTCAATAACCTGCGAAATTAAATTTGTCCGACCTAACCCTCTAACGTCAGTAGAAATCTTTTGGAAATTTTCGATCATCTTGTTGGCTAACGACTGCTGATTCTCAGACAGGGAAGTGAAAGGATGCAACACCCTCACTTCACTGACGGAGTGCCAACTAACATCACTAGATTCCATCCGAACGTATTTCAAAATTTCTGGAGCTAAATCAAATTCTCGAACAAAATCCATGCCTAAAATTAGTGAAGAACCAATATCCGGTGCTACTACAGCTCGGATAACTTGACAACGATTATTGAATTTAAACGGTAAAGACATGTAACCGATCGTCCTAACCGTACTCGAATTAGCGGTATTCAAAGTCAAAGATGGAGTCTTATGCACGGTATATCCGAGCTCAATTAAATATTTATGTGAGTCGGCACCTAAAATTGTGATACTCGATCCAGTGTCGAGTAGACCACAAACCGCTATGTCTCCTAAACATACATCTAAAAATGGACGACGGCTATCTTTTTCGTTTTTAAATAATGTCGAGACAGAGTGCACGAATGCGCTTACTCTGTCTCGTGTTGCACGTTTTTTGAATCGACTAAGTTGGATTTGGACGGTCTCAACTCCTTTGAACATTCAGGGCAAGTTGTGACCGTGAAATTGAATCTGCCACAACGGTAGCAATACCTCGAATATCCTCCATGGGTACCACCGCGAGCACCACGCGCTGCACCGGAGCCTCTGCGAGATCCACCGACGTGTGTCGTGTTGCCTCGGGAGGAACCGCCCCTATGTGAACCACCTCGCGTGTTCGATCCTCGATAGTATTCCTGACTTCGGTGTGCGGAAGACTCCCCTGCGGAAACCTGACTACACTGTGCACGCTCTTCAACAGGCATTTCCGGCATTACCGTACCGGAAAACGCATGTCCAACAGCATGCACAGCCTTCGTGGAAGAAGACTTGCCTTTGACTAGCGCTTGAGCAGCTGCATTGGATGAATTTATCCGTTGTTGGGCATTTTCGACCTTTTTTCCAAATCGCAACAATTCATCGAGAGAACGAATGTCCAACAACATGAAATGTTGTTGATAAAATGTAGTTATGTTCGAAAGGATGATACCTAATTGCTCCTCACATGACAATGGTCTAGATAATCGACTGAAATAGCTCAACATGACAGAAACAAAAATATGCATTTTCTCGTCAGGCCTTTGGATGCGACATCTGAGGAAAGCTAAAACCTCGCTGTCATAATCCGAACTTCCAAAATCGGATCGAAGTTCCGACACTAGTTGTTTCCAGGTGCGGATGCGCGAAGCTCTGGCACGATACCAGATGAGCGCCTGCTTCTCAAACAGCTCGCACGCTGACTTAAGCAATCTGGCCTCGGGAATATTTCGCGAAAAACGATTCTCCTCCAATCTTTCCAGGAACTCAACCACACAGGAAGTGCCATCGTAAGAAAAACCCAAATTCAATGGTTTGAGGATTCGTTCGAATGTCGGGTCATAGCTCTTATCTAAAGGGACCAGTTCAGACTCAAACTTCCGTGGATATGGAACTGAAGACGCCTCCTGTGACGGAACTGTCTTATAGAAGATTGGGATCGGCTGCGGTCGAGGAACCCCGGCACTTGACGTCGAGGAACCCCGGCACTTGACGTCGACGGCAACGGTTCACATACTGGCTGAACAACCGGAACGAATAATTGGGCTGCGGAATCCCCTTGCTCAACTGCCGTATTTTCTGGAGCAAGATTGGCCGGTGGCTCTGTCGTCGGTCTTAACAAACATGGGCTGGGCCCTCGCGCAATCTCCGAAAACTCCTCCAGGATTTTAATTATTTCCGAAACCTCCTCTTTTAATGCGTTTAGCGGAGCATGACGTTCCGTTGGGGGTATGGCTATTCTTGCGACCCGATAAAAAAGATGCGTGACCTTGGTGCAAATACGCTTGTATAATGGCCTAGTTTTATTTTCTATGAACTGTTCCATTAACTCATGAAGACAGGTCAAACGAATGGAGCATTCGTTATATTCCTGGTCCGGATCCAAATCCGTTGTCTCAATCGACTGTGGAGGGTATTCATCCAGCAACGCAATGAACTGTCGTCGCATCGATTCGACGTATGCTATGGGAGCACCACGAATGGTGAATTCATAGTCCAATTCGGCTTTGACTAAATGCGTGGCAGCATAATATGTTAAAATGGGCGAGGCCATCTTAAAATCCTACTCCAAACTAGTATGTTGGAAGTATAAATAAAAAATATTCGTACAAGCAACTCCAAAAAAATATTTCCAATTTGGAAAGCCGTACGAGAGAAAATAAATAGGCAGAGAGCGCCCGAAATAATAAATAAAGGAAAATTTACTTGAGATTCGGGGTGAGTGGTACTTAACCCAATTCCTGTTCCAGCACTGTCGAAGTTCTGCGTTCACCGCCGCGAAGATTCTGAAAATGCACAATTAGTGTTTAACAACCGTTTACAACAAACAACCATTTAAATCGAAGATAAGATACCATATACGGTGTGCTCTTCGCACTTAACGGAAACCGTTACATAAAGAAACAAAAAGAAACGATTTAAATCGATACAAAATACAATATACGGTGTGCTCTTCGCACTTAACGGAAACCGTTACATAAAGAAACAAAAAGAAACGATTTAAATCGATACAAGATATGATGATAAACGGCGTGCTTATCGCACCTTCACGGCAACCGTAAGAAACAAAACCGCAATTAAAATGCCGTTTTCTAAAAATTTAAAAAAATTTACAAAATTAAAAATATACCACTAGCCACAAAAGACTATATAAAACTTGCTACTTTCAAAAGTGTGGTATTTAAATACTACGGCACTAAACTGTCAATTCAAAAAGAAAAAAAAAAAAAAAAAACGTGTTCTTTTTTTTTTTTTTTTTTACCAGAAAAATCTCACACATAAGCCTACATTTAGTTCATGGTCCACGCTGGGCAGCCACTGTAACAATTTTAAACACGCGGTTTGCGTAAAAAGAATCAAAAGCAAAAGAATTTTACCATCAAAAGATCTAAGTCATGCCGAATGAGAGATAAGAAATTTTGAGCGCCACATGGTTTTAGAGGAAAACCACGAAACTAAAAATTACTACCGTCAAACAAAACAAAAACTAAAGTGAGGTTATCATAGAGAAAAATCACATCTCGAGGGGTGGGTGGTGGTTTTTTCTTGCACTGAATGAGGCTTATGCGCCGGAATGCCTGGAAATAAAAAGCAATAAAAAGACAGTTTTCACATTGATGAGTAGTTCGTTTATTCTTCTTTGTTCAGTGGAGAAGCTGTGACAGCATGTAAAAGTGGCTGCCTTCTTCAGGTCAGCATGATGTTGAAAATTCTCAGAATCTCCGCGGTAGTGACGCTGGTGACGGTTCTCAGAACGTTTGTTGCAAATGGATAGAAATTAGGTTAAATTAAGTACCACTCCTGTGGGCAAACAGGAAAATCTCTGGTTATCTCAGGCATCATGGCGTATAACCTAGCTTCGAGTAAAATGGTTGACTCACCCCAGAAAAACACGAACTAAATTACATCATATTCTTGGCACTCCACTGACAGGTGCACTCTTCACACCGCCGATTACGGCACTTTTTCACCTCCTTGACACCAAATCCATTGCACCTTTTTCGCCATCTTGGTATCAAGTGAGCAGGGCGGAAGTGTGACGTAACTTTAGGAAGTTCAGACCGCCAACATTTCAGCAAAACAACTGTTACCAACTCAAGTTAAAAAAAAAATGATTAATATTAATAAATATACAACAAGGGTTGTTAGCATATTTACCACATTTCTTAACATTGCTTTTAATATTTGCGTGTTATTTTAACCGCGGGCAACGATCTGCTTCACCGGGCGCAAGAATGGCAACACTGCCTGTAAACCAACCTAAACAGAAGTTGACAGCTGTCAAACATCGCGAAAATGACCATCTTGGACTGGGAACTTGGAAAATGCGGTTTTTTATGCTTAGGTCCAATGGAGACGCCGAGAAAACATGGAAGATACATAAAAACATGCTTGAGACTTCTGGGCAACACGGAAGAACACGAAACAGGAGTGTAACATGCTGGAAGACGAAGATTGCGCGCGATACATGTCGCGCGGCATCAAACACCAAGGAAAAGCTGGGAAACACTACATTTGTCTAGGAACCTGACGGAATACAGAAATAATCGTGCTTAGCGTGTCTCAAGGTGTATTACACATTTCTGGACCATAATAAATAGTCGAAGGGAAAACCTAACGACCTCACGACCCAAAAAAAAAACATGTCTATGAAAGACTTCTTGGGAAACCCAAAGAAAATTGTACCTCGACAGTAACCAATGCTTAGTAGGTAAAATGTGTAACGTCAAATATCACCTTTCATACTGATCTCTGATATACTTCCCTTACATGCGACATTCAAACCACAGTGGTGCTATACATGATTACTAGCACAACTGACACATACAAAATGATTTCAGTGATGGTAACCACCTGGTACTACACCTTTATACATGACATTGTATTATGAAAGAAGATGGAACAAATTTTGTTTTATAAGTATGTTAACGAGGAACAAAACAAATAACTTGAATATTAAACGGAGTCCTTGGGATTTAGTTTAAAATCCTTTATGTGCCAAGTGCCAATGTTCTTACCGTCTGCATTTAGCAGCTCATAAACCAACGGAGAGTGTTTCTTCACTATCTGGCATTTTTCATACCGCGGGGCAAATTTCGAAATAAAATAATTACCCGCATTGCTCAAATGGTAGGTTCTTTTAAACACCGTATCGCCAACGGCAAATTCAGCCGGGCGGTGCTTTCGGTCATAATAGACCTTATTGTGAGCATGCGATTGAACTAATTTCTTCCGCACGGTGTGAAAAACGCCAGGAAGTTCACTCAGATTCTGAGCGTAGGACATTCTGCTGCCGAAAATAACTTCGGCTTGGGTTTCCGGGGATTGCGATTAAAAAGAACCGTCTAAAATCGGTTCTCGACCATGGACCAGGAAAAACGGGCTGAAACCCGTGGCTTCCGAAACAGCCGAATTGATCGCCATCTGAATGGCAGAAAGGTGGAGGTCCCAAGAGCGGTGGTCGTCTTTAACTGATAACGCCAACGCAGTTACGACTGCACGATTCTGCCTTTCAGTGGGGTTGACCTGAGGGCAATATTTCGGGTTCAAGTAAACCTTGGGAATACGGTACTTGGTCATTAGCCCCGAGAACTCCTTCCCAACAAATTGTCTCCCATTGTCCGATATGACATACTGTGGAACACCAAAACGCAGAAATACCTTATGCTCCATTATGTTGCTAATGATTTTGCTAGTAGCACGTTTCAAAGGAAAAAGTAAACAATATTTGCTAAAACAGCATGTGACTACTAGTATATGCATATTCCGATCTCTCGTCATCGGGTAAGGACCCAATAGATCGACGGAGATCATTTGGAAGGGAAAGGCACAAGACTTTGGATTACCCAAGTGACCCAATGGAGATGTATTCGGATGCTTGTATTGCTGGCACGTATCGCACTTAGAGACGAATTTAACAACATCTCCATGTAAATTTGGCCAATAATAGCGCAGACATAGACGACGATGGGTTTTAAAAACCCCAAAATGCATAGCCAGATCAGAGGCATGGTTCTCCTGTATCAACTTCTCTCTTAGGGGCAACGGAACCACTAACTTCCAGTCATAACAACTGGTGAGCTGGTACTTGCTCCGCGAGTAGCGATACAACTCACTACCCTTGACCTGGTAATTGGGATAAGCGGCAGGATTGCCGGATACCGCTTCAAACAATTCATTGTACCATGGATCGGCGACTACCGAGACAGCTGCAACAGGGAGTAAGCGCGATAGCGCGTCTGGAACCCCATTTTCCACGCCTTTCTTGTGAATGATCTCAAAGTCAAAAGCTGACAAGCGGATTCCCCAGCGGGCCAATCGACCCGTTGGATTCTTTAATGACAAGAACCACCTTAAGCTTGCGCAATCGGTAAAGATTTTGACCTTGGGACCACCCTCCAAGTAGCCACGAAAATGCTCGACAGCATTAATCACACTTAGGGATTCCCTTTCAGTTGCAGAGTATCGCGTTTCAGCGGGTAGGAGAGTGCTGCTCGTGAAAGCGATAGGATGGTCGACACCATCCACTGTCTGCGTCAACATGCCACCCAACCCGTACAAAGAAGCGTCGCAATGTAAGGCGAACGGCTTTGAAAAATCTGGACACGCTAAAATCGGGCTCGAAACTAAAGCCGATTTCAATTTTCTAAAAGACTCTTCCGCCTCCGGTGTCCAGGCAAACGCGGGGTCACCTTTGCGGGTACTAGTCAACCGAGATAGCGGTGCAGCAATACAAGAAAAATTCCGGATAAACCTTCTATACCATCCGGCAACTCCCAGGAAACTTTTCACCATTTTTGGTGAAGTAGGCGTAGGAAAATCTAAAATACACTTGACTTTATCGGGGTCGGTATGTAGGCCATGAGAATCTACAACGTACCCCAGGTACTTTAACTCATGCCGGAAAAATTGGCACTTTTTGAAATTGATGGACAAATTGGCATAAACAAGACGATCTAAAACTCTACTTAACAAAGAGATATGTTCTTCGAAGGTCGACGAGACAATTATGATATCATCCAAATAACAAAATACTTTGTTGTTAAACGACGGGTCAAATAACTGATCCGCCAGTCTCTGCATGCACGCTGACGAGTTGCGCATTCCGAACGGAGTCACCGTCATTTTGAAGAATCCTCGTCCAGGGACAGTGAAACTGCACTTTTCTTGCGAGGCAGGCTCTAATGGGATTTGCCAAAAGGCAGCTGATAGGTCGATAGAAGACAAATAGTTTGCATCACGCAAACTGTCCAGAATGGTAGTTATTCTCGGGAGAGGATAAGCATCCGGTTTCGTTATCGAGTTTATTTTTCTACTATCAAGACAGAACCGCAAAGTCCCATCCGCCTTGGGAACAAAAATAGTTGGATTGTTCCAACCTCCCTGGCTAGGTTTAATAACGCCCAACTCTAGCATGCGATCAACCTCCTCATTCAACAACGCAAGACGAGCGGGAGATAACGGGTAATACCTCTGTTTTATGGGTGGATGATCACCTGTGTCAATAACCTGCGAAATTAAATTTGTCCGACCTAACCCTCTAACGTCAGTAGAAATCTTTTGGAAATTTTCGATCATCTTGTTGGCTAACGACTGCTGATTCTCAGACAGGGAAGTGAAAGGATGCAACACCCTCACTTCACTGACGGAGTGCCAACTAACATCACTAGATTCCATCCGAACGTATTTCAAAATTTCTGGAGCTAAATCAAATTCTCGAACAAAATCCATGCCTAAAATTAGTGAAGAACCAATATCCGGTGCTACTACAGCTCGGATAACTTGACAACGATTATTGAATTTAAACGGTAAAGACATGTAACCGATCGTCCTAACCGTACTCGAATTAGCGGTACTCAAAGTCAAAGATGGAGTCTTATGCACGGTATATCCGAGCTCAATTAAATATTTATGTGAGTCGGCACCTAAAATTGTGATACTCGATCCAGTGTCGAGTAGACCACAAACCGCTATGTCTCCTAAACATACATCTAAAAATGGACGACGGCTATCTTTTTCGTTTTTAAATAATGTCGAGACAGAGTGCACGAATGCGCTTACTCTGTCTCGTGTTGCACGTTTTTTGAATCGACTAAGTTGGATTTGGACGGTCTCAACTCCTTTGAACATTCAGGGCAAGTTGTGACCGTGAAATTGAATCTGCCACAACGGTAGCAATACCTCGAATATCCTCCATGGGTACCACCGCGAGCACCACGCGCTGCACCGGAGCCTCTGCGAGATCCACCGACGTGTGTCGTGTTGCCTCGGGAGGAACCGCCCCTATGTGAACCACCTCGCGTGTTCGATCCTCGATAGTATTCCTGACTTCGGTGTGCGGAAGACTCCCCTGCGGAAACCTGACTACACTGTGCACGCTCTTCAACAGGCATTTCCGGCATTACCGTACCGGAAAACGCATGTCCAACAGCATGCACAGCCTTCGTGGAAGAAGACTTGCCTTTGACTAGCGCTTGAGCAGCTGCATTGGATGAATTTATCCGTTGTTGGGCATTTTCGACCTTTTTTCCAAATCGCAACAATTCATCGAGAGAACGAATGTCCAACAACATGAAATGTTGTTGATAAAATGTAGTTATGTTCGAAAGGATGATACCTAATTGCTCCTCACATGACAATGGTCTAGATAATCGACTGAAATAGCTCAACATGACAGAAACAAAAATATGCATTTTCTCGTCAGGCCTTTGGATGCGACATCTGAGGAAAGCTAAAACCTCGCTGTCATAATCCGAACTTCCAAAATCGGATCGAAGTTCCGACACTAGTTGTTTCCAGGTGCGGATGCGCGAAGCTCTGGCACGATACCAGATGAGCGCCTGCTTCTCAAACAGCTCGCACGCTGACTTAAGCAATCTGGCCTCGGGAATATTTCGCGAAAAACGATTCTCCTCCAATCTTTCCAGGAACTCAACCACACAGGAAGTGCCATCGTAAGAAAAACCCAAATTCAATGGTTTGAGGATTCGTTCGAATGTCGGGTCATAGCTCTTATCTAAAGGGACCAGTTCAGACTCAAACTTCCGTGGATATGGAACTGAAGACGCCTCCTGTGACGGAACTGTCTTATAGAAGATTGGGATCGGCTGCGGTCGAGGAACCCCGGCACTTGACGTCGAGGAACCCCGGCACTTGACGTCGACGGCAACGGTTCACATACTGGCTGAACAACCGGAACGAATAATTGGGCTGCGGAATCCCCTTGCTCAACTGCCGTATTTTCTGGAGCAAGATTGGCCGGTGGCTCTGTCGTCGGTCTTAACAAACATGGGCTGGGCCCTCGCGCAATCTCCGAAAACTCCTCCAGGATTTTAATTATTTCCGAAACCTCCTCTTTTAATGCGTTTAGCGGAGCATGACGTTCCGTTGGGGGTATGGCTATTCTTGCGACCCGATAAAAAAGATGCGTGACCTTGGTGCAAATACGCTTGTATAATGGCCTAGTTTTATTTTCTATGAACTGTTCCATTAACTCATGAAGACAGGTCAAACGAATGGAGCATTCGTTATATTCCTGGTCCGGATCCAAATCCGTTGTCTCAATCGACTGTGGAGGGTATTCATCCAGCAACGCAATGAACTGTCGTCGCATCGATTCGACGTATGCTATGGGAGCACCACGAATGGTGAATTCATAGTCCAATTCGGCTTTGACTAAATGCGTGGCAGCATAATATGTTAAAATGGGCGAGGCCATCTTAAAATCCTACTCCAAACTAGTATGTTGGAAGTATAAATAAAAAATATTCGTACAAGCAACTCCAAAAAAATATTTCCAATTTGGAAAGCCGTACGAGAGAAAATAAATAGGCAGAGAGCGCCCGAAATAATAAATAAAGGAAAATTTACTTGAGATTCGGGGTGAGTGGTACTTAACCCAATTCCTGTTCCAGCACTGTCGAAGTTCTGCGTTCACCGCCGCGAAGATTCTGAAAATGCACAATTAGTGTTTAACAACCGTTTACAACAAACAACCATTTAAATCGAAGATAAGATACCATATACGGTGTGCTCTTCGCACTTAACGGAAACCGTTACATAAAGAAACAAAAAGAAACGATTTAAATCGATACAAAATACAATATACGGTGTGCTCTTCGCACTTAACGGAAACCGTTACATAAAGAAACAAAAAGAAACGATTTAAATCGATACAAGATATGATGATAAACGGCGTGCTTATCGCACCTTCACGGCAACCGTAAGAAACAAAACCGCAATTAAAATGCCGTTTTCTAAAAATTTAAAAAAATTTACAAAATTAAAAATATACCACTAGCCACAAAAGACTATATAAAACTTGCTACTTTCAAAAGTGTGGTATTTAAATACTACGGCACTAAACTGTCAATTCAAAAAGAAAAAAAAAAAAAAAAAACGTGTTCTTTTTTTTTTTTTTTTTTACCAGAAAAATCTCACACATAAGCCTACATTTAGTTCATGGTCCACGCTGGGCAGCCACTGTAACAATTTTAAACACGCGGTTTGCGTAAAAAGAATCAAAAGCAAAAGAATTTTACCATCAAAAGATCTAAGTCATGCCGAATGAGAGATAAGAAATTTTGAGCGCCACATGGTTTTAGAGGAAAACCACGAAACTAAAAATTACTACCGTCAAACAAAACAAAAACTAAAGTGAGGTTATCATAGAGAAAAATCACATCTCGAGGGGTGGGTGGTGGTTTTTTCTTGCACTGAATGAGGCTTATGCGCCGGAATGCCTGGAAATAAAAAGCAATAAAAAGACAGTTTTCACATTGATGAGTAGTTCGTTTATTCTTCTTTGTTCAGTGGAGAAGCTGTGACAGCATGTAAAAGTGGCTGCCTTCTTCAGGTCAGCATGATGTTGAAAATTCTCAGAATCTCCGCGGTAGTGACGCTGGTGACGGTTCTCAGAACGTTTGTTGCAAATGGATAGAAATTAGGTTAAATTAAGTACCACTCCTGTGGGCAAACAGGAAAATCTCTGGTTATCTCAGGCATCATGGCGTATAACCTAGCTTCGAGTAAAATGGTTGACTCACCCCAGAAAAACACGAACTAAATTACATCATATTCTTGGCACTCCACTGACAGGTGCACTCTTCACACCGCCGATTACGGCACTTTTTCACCTCCTTGACACCAAATCCATTGCACCTTTTTCGCCATCTTGGTATCAAGTGAGCAGGGCGGAAGTGTGACGTAACTTTAGGAAGTTCAGACCGCCAACATTTCAGCAAAACAACTGTTACCAACTCAAGTTAAAAAAAAAATGATTAATATTAATAAATATACAACAAGGGTTGTTAGCATATTTACCACATTTCTTAACATTGCTTTTAATATTTGCGTGTTATTTTAACCGCGGGCAACGATCTGCTTCACCGGGCGCAAGAATGGCAACACTGCCTGTAAACCAACCTAAACAGAAGTTGACAGCTGTCAAACATCGCGAAAATGACAATCTTGGACTGCGAACTTGGAAAATGCGGTTTTTTATGCTTAGGTCCAATGGAGACGCCGAGAAAACATGGAAGATACATAAAAACATGCTTGAGACTTCTGGGCAACACGGAAGAACACGAAACAGGAGTGTAACATGCTGGAAGACGAAGATTGCGCGCGATACATGTCGCGCGGCATCAAACACCAAGGAAAAGCTGGGAAACACTACTTTTGTCTAGGAACCTGACGGAATACAGAAATAATCGTGCTTAGCGTGTCTCAAGGTGTATTACACATTTCTGGACACTGCATGTCACGCCAAAACTTACGATTTTTGTTACAAGCAGTACAAGATAAGCTGTCTTTTTTTAACTGGATCGTGTCGTCTCTTGTCAACTCAGTGCTCACCTTGCTCTTGCGGGAAGTGGCCGTGTCCGGCGGGTAAGTTAATTGTTTTCGAGATATTACGCGCATGGTCGTCGTTTCGACGAATGGTTAGGGTTTGTATAACTTTTTGCTATATCCGCTGTGGTATTTTTATTGCAGATTTTGACATGGCTTCAAATAAAGCGCTGTCGGATGCAAATATTACGCGTTTATTATTGGATGAGGAAGTAATAATTGCATCAGAGGAGACTGATAGCGAAAAGGAAGATAATGTTCAGGTTGATGACGTGGAAAGTGATGTTCAAGATGAACCGTCCGACGATGAGGGTGGCCAACTAAATATTCACAGTCATTCTTCGTCTTCTTCATCGGACCATGCGTTGGAGCCACAAACACTTCCTGTGGTGCAATCGGAAGTTAACTCACGTATTAATTCAAATATATTGACCTTGACACAAAAAAAAAATCGTATTCGGAATCGCCATGTTTGGGATACGAGCAAAGGGCGTACTTCAGGCAGAGCAGCAGCAATAAATATAGTGTGTGATGCCAGGGGACCAACTCGTGTTGTAAGAGGTATGGTTGACCCGCTGCTATTATTTGATGAATTTATCACTGATGAGATATTAGGAGAAATTGTGAAATGGACTAATTCGGAGATTGAGGCTAATTAAAGCACGAACGCCAAATCAATGTATGCTGGCTCGACCTAGAGAATGCCTTTGGGTCAGTTCGGCACAGTCTCCTCCACTTTACGCTCCGCTGGTACAACTTCCCACCTGTGGTGCGTGACATTGTAGCCTCCTACTACAACTGTCTGAAGTTCCATATCAAAACGCAAGAATGGACTACCCGCTCTATATCATATTCAATTGGACGGTTTCAGGGCTGTTGCCTTTCTCCGACTATATTCAATATCGTATTCAATATACTGCTGGAAAGCCTGACCCAGTTCGACAAGAAGTGGGGTTACCGTTTTAAAACAGACGGCCAATACACATTGTCGTGCCTCGCTTTTGCCGACGACCTAACTTTTATCACCAGGAGCCCCAAGCAGCTTTCCCTGCTATTACAGAAAGTGGAGCTGTTCTACGACTGGTCAGGCTGTATAAAAGTGAAGCCCTCCAAATGTTTTTGCCTTGGACTCGCCCGCATAGACACAAAATTTACGTCCTGTGACCCAAAATTGGTCTATAAGGGCTCTATTATCTCCCTTATCTCCCTTAAAGCGATTGGAGAATTCGTATCATGTGTAACCAGCTCACAAATAGATAAATGGTTAACGTTAGGATTTTTTTGCGATTTATCTAAAGCATTCGATTGCGTAAATCATGATATTTTATTGAGCAAACTCGATCATTATGGTGTCAGAGGATATTCTTTACAGTGGTTTCAGTCTTACTTGGAAGATAGAACGCAGGTAGTCGAAATTAAACATCGTCAGAATGGCACCGTACGAAACAACTACTCAGCCCCTATAGTAAATAGCCTCGGCGTTCCACAGGGTTCTATTTTGGGCCCAATTTTATTTTTAGCGTACGTCAACGACTTGCCAATAAATTTCAAAGAAATAGACGTAACAATGTTTGCAGACGACACAAGCCTAGTAGTTGTGGGTAAGGATACACTCGAGTTGCAATCAAAGTCAAACGATATTTTATCCAAGCTTTATAGATGGTTCAACAGCAATAACCTCGCTTTAAATGCTTCGAAAAGCAACTTTATTTATTTTTCAAATTCCAAAAACAGAAATCATGACAAACCAATACATTTATCAATTAATAATTATACAGTCCCTCAAACAGCAAGTGTTAGATTCTTAGGTGTGAATATCGATGAAAATCTAAAATGGAATTTGCACTGTGAGAACCTCGAGGACAGATTAAGTCGGGCATGTTATGCATTACGAATCATAAGGAAAACGCTAAATGAAGTCCAGACTAGAAATGTGTATTTTAGCTACTTTGAATGTATTTTAAGTTACGCTATTAGTACTTGGGGTAATTGTTATGCGTGCCACAGAGAACCTCTATTCAAACTGCAAAAAAGAGCAATACGCATTATAGCAAATTTGAAATGGGACGAATCCTGCAGAAGTCATTTTAAACGACTGAAAATTCTAACGTTCATTTCATTGTACCTTTTAAATGTACTAACGGATTTCCACAAGAAAAGAGACCTTCAAAAAAAATTTTCCGATATTCATGATATAAACACCAGAAACAAATCAAAATACATGTTACCTAAAGCAAATTTAAAAATAGCGAGACAAGTCAAGGAATACTCCGGTCCCTATTTTTTTAATATGTTACCTCCATATATTAAAGATATTAAAAATAACAATATATTTAAAAAGTCCTTGGTCTGGTATGGCAGTACAACCATGAGCGATGTGGACTTGAAGAAGTCTCTCTTGCGGGGAGATTACGACAGCAATAGAATGGCTCACGCTATTGGCCTTCAATGCCAGAATGATTGGACAACAATTGGAGACTTTTGCATTCCTCCTCCAATGCACTGGAAAGTAATGTTGTATGACTGGACGCCAGAGATGCTGAAATTTTATTTAAATGCCTTTCAGCATACACTTCCAGACCCCAGTAACCTCGCTCGTTGGAGCTATGCCGAGGATAGTTCATGTCCCCTTTGTAGCAACACCCCTTGCACAGCTAGACATATTCTAGCTGGCTGCAAGGTGGCCTTGGATCAAGGACGGTACACTTACCGCCACGACAAAGTCCTTGCTGTTATTCGCGAGGTACTTAGCCTCTCAGTGGCTCGTGCCAACAAGGGTTCCCCAGTATCCTCCAAACCCCCAATACAGTTTGTGCGGGTTGGCTCTAAAGGCAAAAACATCTCACTGCAAAACCTTTCTCAATAATCGAGAAAGCTTCAGATTGGATTATGGAGGTCGATTCGGTCTCTAAGCAGTATAAATTCCCTGAAAGTCTCGGATGCACAGCCCTGTGTCCAGATATAACTCTTTACTCTCTATCTCGGAAGATGGTCCTTATCGTAGAATTAACTGTTCCATGGGAATCAAATATCCCAAAAGACCACGAGTACAAATTAAATAAATACCATGACCTCGCAAATGCCGTCACCCGGAACGGCTTCACTGTTCACCTTCACGCGGTGGAAGTAGGCGCTCGTGGCCTGCCAGCTAAATCTTTGTTTCATCTTTTTAAAGATCTTGGTCTCTCCAGGAAAATAATCAACTCCTTTTTAGAAAAAATATCTAAAACCGCGATTTCTGCATCTCAAATTCTATGGCTTCGAAGGGGGAGTGAATGGGTGGTAAGGTGAACGCTTACATGTGGCAAGACAGCTGTCCTAAACCTACCACCGCCGGTCGTTAGTCCGGAATCCACCCTTCACCTCCCAGAAGTATAATAATTATATATGATGGGCCCGATTTTTGGTCGGTGAATTCCATGGCAGCTCCGTTTGTATTTCATTCAACTTGGTTTCAAACTCGTACTTTTTGTGTAATCGTAAGGAATGGTTTATTGACAGAAAGGGTAACTTTGCTCAAAAATAAACTGTCATGCGGTAAGTGTTTCGATATAATCATCGATTATTGGGTTTTACAGTGATATTGTATTATAAATAAATTGTTTATTAACCGGCCAGTAAAACGGTTTCGCATAACGCATTATTTTAGTAACCTTGTTACAAACGGACATCACAGTGCTGCCTAGTTTCATTATCACGTGATCCTCAGACCAATAATCAAAAACGGCGCATTTGCTTAAAGACTGTCCGTTTTTTGTTAGTGTGAGTTTCTAAAGCTGTTTAGTGTGCATGACTAGGGAAGACGCTGTTACAAATACTATCGATATGATTCTTGAATAAATTAGAATAAAAATGAAAGTATTAAATGTAAAGCTGAATTTTAAAAAAAATGTTTAAAAAATAAGTCTTTTATTAAAAAAAAAACTTATTTTTGTCACAACTAAACAATGTCAGATTCTC
The DNA here is from genome assembly GCA_944548615.1 of Micropterix aruncella. Lineage (NCBI taxonomy): Eukaryota > Metazoa > Arthropoda > Insecta > Lepidoptera > Micropterigidae > Micropterix > Micropterix aruncella. The sequence continues at coordinate 33,909,457 of OX155951.1, forward strand.
ATAATATCAAATGCAGTTACAAATACAATCGGTAGGATTCTTGATTAAATTAGATTAAAAATAAAAGTATATAAAAGTATAGTACAAAATAAATAATATAAAAATAAGTCTTTTATTAAAAAAAAGTTTATTTTTATCACAACTAAACAATGTCAGATTCTCGTAATATTATACGCTAGTTACAAATTCAAAATAAAAGTAATAAATATAAAGTATAATAAACAAAATATATTAAAAAATAAGTTTTTATTTAAAAAAATCTTAATTTTTGTCACAATTAAACAATGTCAGATTCTCGTAATATTATTTATTACTATAATAGTTTGGGTGCGCTAATGACATTTAAATAGCACTAATTTATTATAAAAAATTCTGACGCTCTTTTCTACTACGCGTTCTTCATTTCAAAATGGATTCTTAGCTGGAGATAATTTTCGCAGATCGATTTTATTAGAAAATATTTAGGATCTTCAAAAAAACTAAAATCGAGTTGATGTTCATTTAAACAGCAAAAAATATTTTGGTAATTCGATATTTTGGTGATTTATTTACTCCTCTTCAATCTTTAATTATGACTTTTACATTTTCATGATTTTGATTCGCAATCGTATACAATAGCCGTACTGGCAAGGCGATGTCTTTATTTACGTCACTCGCCGTAATGTTGCTCGCTTCTGAACTCGGACGCTTCAGCTGTCAAAACTATGCGTACGGCGCGTACGCATAGTACGAATGTGTGAAAATGGTGAAAACCCGCAGGAAAACACGGAGCTCGTGTTACAAGTTGTTTAATTGCTCGTTAATTAAAACATCCTGTATAGCTAATAAATGCTATAAAAATCAATCAATAATGCGATTATTCCATAAATGAAGCGTATAGTTTCAACGTTTCTTTGTATCAATAAGTCGTACATTAATAATTAACGTTTCGGTTTTGTTATATATCGACACCATTTTGTCGAAATGAATGTATCAGTACCTATGTTAAAAAGTGAAGCCGGCGTTAAGTATTGGCTTTTCCATGTTAGTATATCTAATTTTCCATGATATATATCTATGTTAGTATATATAGTTTTGTTTGAACGCCATCTATCGGCCAAATATTGGTTTATTGAAGATGGAAGCTCAATAAATCGAGTTTTGAAATTAGGATTGCCATCTACCTGCCGTTTTTTGTATTAAATTTGCGACGTCCAATATACAGTATGGAATGGACTTATCTATTACACTATAAAATCAATGGTAATAGGGTACATTCCAACATCAGCTGTCTAGGGTTAACATCATTAATAATTAAATGTTTGAAAAACATTATTCGTCAGATAGGAAGGATTTGAATTCGTCTCATGGTCGTGGTCCCAAGAAAAAAAAAGTAAGACGATTCATGTTTTAATGAACGCAGCTAGCAGGAAGGTGTAAATCGACTACGTTCTGTTCACTGAGATATAAAACCATAACATGACTTAGTCTAACTTGACTTTGACAAGACTGACTTAGACAAGACTAACTTGACTTAAATTGAATTAGCCTGTAAATGTTATTATTCAGTATAGCTTATAATTAATGGCCTATAGGATATAAGAGCCGAATGCTCTGTTTGGTGAAATAATTCCCGAGTTTCAACATTTAACTTATAAATATATGTATTAGCCACACACAATGATATATCTACCTTTAAGCTTTTGTCTATGAGTACAGGTTCTTCATACAGCTTTGCAAATTCATAAATGCGACAAGCATTTTCTGGATTTAAATTTGTCAAAATATTTTTTGTACATTCCTCCACGAGGTGCGGCAGCATATACTTCTTAGCGGCGTAATATAGTTTCGAAGCATTATAGACAGAGTTTATGTTGACTTTATCCATATAAATGTATCTGAAAATAAATCAATTTTGTGCATCAGAGGCAGGAGATAGTGTATTCATCAAGTCATGTATTCATCAAGGGACATTCCCAACGTTTACAAGGTAGGGCGGCATTGTTGGGAACATTTTTCTGTCCAAAGCAGTTTTCAAAATATTGCCCAAAGATGTTGCGTTAATTAGTATGGCATATATAATTCTCTATAAGGTTGTAATTAAAAAAAAGAAATGAAGTAATAAAAGGCAGTAGATCAAGAATTACTTGCAGCTAAAGGAGTGTAGAGTCAGTGGCGGCGTTAGTATCTCCGTTAGAATCGGCGTTAGTATCTCCATACATGTCACGCATCGGTCTATGACGTATCGGTCTACTGTGCCATGTAATATAATGGTATAAACATGCTGACGCCATGCATTTGATTATGAATCAATCTGACCATTTGTTTCGAGTTTTTAGTTCATCCACTGTCTACTGATTAATTTTCGGCTTTTCCAAAACACTTTAGGGGTACTAATTAAAATTACATCTTTCCTAGCACGCTAGCAACAGGTGTCCCGAAATCTGGCCTGCTGACTATACCTCGGCATTCTATGGCCAAAATAGTCTGATCTAAAAGTATCAGTTTTTCCAAAAGTTTTGCGCTTTTTTGTCGCTGGCTCCCCGACTATTCGGAGATCCTTTCGCGCGTCGTCTCGACGCGAGCGGCGAGACGAGGCGCGAGGCGAGACGCAGGTGCCCGTTTACACTCTCAGGAGGGAATCACAATCTCAGGAGGGAACCACAATCAGACCTTATTCTATACTGCCGTTGCCAGAGGGGTATACGAAAAAGGCTCTGTCCTCTGAATGGGAGGATGGGCGAAGGACAGATAGAGAACAGCAAAATGCAGGCAGGCAAAGAGCTTTTTAGGATCCAACCTTGGAAGACTGTCAAGTTATTTGTTGACCCTCTCTAGGACAAACCTGCGGATAGTAGTGATAGTCTGGGAGCCCGCGGTATGATTACTTACCTCATCGAGTTGCAGAATAATACCGCTTTAAACGAAAAGTAGACCTCAAATAGGTAAGAAAAAAATTGTTCTGCCGGGGCTCATCTTGGGGAGTTTTCCGCAGCGAAGGGATAAATGGTTCACCTCGAACCATAATTTTACCTCACGTGGTATCCGAACGAAACATTTTCGTTGGCTTTAGAGTCCATTAATAGTCTAAAAATAGTTTTCGCAGTTTAACCAATTTTGTTTATTTGTTTTTAGTTATCGAAATCCTTGAAGTCCGTGGCTGAGGTAATTAAATAAAGCCCTAATCTTCTAAAAACACTAGGAAAATGTGAATGGTTCAAGTAATACTAAATTTGCAAATAAAACTTGTTATAAATAAAAAAGTTTGAGAAAGCTAGGTAAAACATAATACGTAGTAGAATCCGTCATAGTAAAATTATAACTCCGTCATCGACATAAATACCTATACTGCGCCCAACTACCTAGGGCCGGCACAACACATACACAGGTGGTTAGCGCATAGGAGAAACGCTATTCTTCATAATGTATAATAATGTTGTCTATTATAATATATTAACGTGTTACAAGTGTAACATTTCATTCTATAAAAGCTAAGCTAAGGCTGAGAGAATATATTGCTTAAAAAAGTTATAGTGTTAAAACTGCAAAATATTGTTTTCAATAATTACATATTTTAAAGTAAAATTCCGTATTAGCTTTGTTTTATTTAAACAATATAGTGGTTTATAATATTTATATACAAGTTATGTAGACGACATATTTAGCAAAGATCACATACAATAGAAACATACATATAATAATAATCAACTATTAATATTAAACAATTTCAATATTTATATTAAAAATAACTGCATAGTACCTACCGAGTAAGTACTTTTATATTATCCCGAAGCTTAAGCGGTAAATAAGTTTATGGACGAATAAGAAATAGCTAATAAGTACATAATATGGACATAGACGATTAGTGTATGGGTGTCAGGTAAGATTTGCCACCTGGGCCGTCGGCATTCTTTTGTTTTACGTTCGTGTTATCTAAACATGTTTATGGATTAAAGAGACACATTTAACAAGCATGCAGAGATAGATACTCAGATGGCAGGTAAGATTTTTCGCCTGGATAGTTGTCATTCCTTCGTTTTACCATTGATTATACAGTGTAATAATGAATGGTTTTACGGTGGGGTGTTCTGAGTTTTTTCTGTTATCATGTGATTTCGTGTTTACTATATTTTTTTTGCTGTACAATTGTTTTCTGATTCTGAGAGTGAGTTAGTTATTTTTAGATGCTCTCAAACCGCACGGTCAAGGTAGCTCTTCACGGAACAAACCTTGAAGTCACCACCACAAGAGGTAATTTCTAATGTTACATTACAGCCTGCACATACAACATTCCACTTTTATTTACCTAGCTTTCGCGCGACAGCCCTGACAGGCTGAAACTGAGGCCTCCGAGAATCTATGTAGTGGTAGCGTACTGACAATGTGCGCTTGTATTAGTGCAAAATCGCTGCGCAGTGTGGAGATGTTTTACTAATATAATTTTACTATGACAAAACTATCAACGGGTCTATGAAATACCTACTAATTGTAACTTATAATAAAACTGATTGATTGATACAAGTCAGTGGTAAGTAAAGTTAACAAGGAAAGGTTGCAGTGGTTGACAGTACGTCTAATTAACATGACTCCTCGGTATTAAACTACAAAATTAGGCATCAGTACAAAATATTTTTTTTAAAAAAGCATATTTTCTGCGGTTCACGATTCCCTCCCAGCCCGCGACGTGAAGCTTGACAAGCATGCTTGATCGTCTAGAGAGCCCTTTACGCTGATAGTGTATGTATCATAGTAATAAATGTTCCCAATTGAATACGAGGCGTATAAGTGTGACAATGAAGGTACTTACGCGAGAAGAGCCTTAAAGGCCTCGACCTGCACGTCCGGAATGGGTATACATTCGTTCTTTTCGGCCAATTCGCTGTAGAACATCGCCTCGAACACTGGAGACGACATGGCCAATAATAACTTGTGGCCCTTTATAACGATTTGATTCGGCTCCGTACCAACCAAGAACGAGCAGTCCGACCATTGTCTCGACTGAAACAGATAGTTGCCTCGCTGTTTGATTTCTTTGCACGATATCTGCCAGTCGCTGATCGAGACGTTCATTCTGAAATTACAAAATAAAAATGTAAACTTTGGAAAGAGACGCTCACGTTCGAAGAGAACTGCGTCTAGTATATGATGAATATATACGAACACGTATATTATCTTTCCGAACACGAAGAAAAAAATGCGAAATTACTGCGCAAACTGCGAATATACTATTTGTTCGTGCAACGCGCAGCCACTGTACAGCGATCACGCAAAGATAATATCCACAGACTTATTATGATAATATCACTGGATAATATTAATGGCGATCACGTAGTGCGCGACGAAGTGCGACGGGCGAAAACGGAAAACATGCTGAGTGGGAAGTACTGGAAACCAATTTCAAACGTTTCATTGGGAATCCCAGTTTGCCGCAAGGCGGTTTCAGTTGACGGGGACCCCAGTTGACTGACAGATTCTATCCCGGGAATCTATGGCAATACGATACGTCAAAGCGACGGGGGGCGCCAGTTTTGTATGCGGCAATTTTGCACAAATGTCACTTTTGACAGTTCTAAATTTGTTGAGGGCAGATTTGCAGGAGGCAACCTTGCAGGCGGCAACCTTGCAGGCGGCAACCTTCAGTACAGTTTTTAAGTTTTTCTGTTAGGTTAGGTTAGGTTAGGTTTTTCTTTCCCTAAAATCGAAGTGACATTAATTACCGGCATCCTTGTAGTGGATGACTTTTATACATCAAACTAAACATTAAAAAAAATGTTTTAAGTTTTTCTGTTAGGTTAGGTTAGGTCATTTTGACATTTGCAAAACTGCCTTCTGCAAGATTGCCTTCTGCAAAACTGCCGCCTGCAGAATGCCGTCTGCAAGATTGCCGTCTGCAAATTTGCCTTCTGCAAGTTTGATGGGACCCGTGAAAATGAGTTGTCATGAGTTTTTTTTAACCTAGTTTATTTAACGCTAGGCCACTTCTGGCCTGTCAAATACTGCCACTTCCGGTTGAGGGACCATTGGTTCCACGATATATGATCAGTGTCCACGATGGCCCGAGAGATTTTGCTCACTCGCGCTGGGAGACTAAGAACTGGGCAAAAAGCAAAAGGATCCGCGGAATATAGTGCACTAGGAGTGCGGCGTTTGAGTGTAATGTAAACAAGGTCTTATTTTTTGTGTGGGTTGGGCTGTGCTTCCTTTTATTTACTAATGTAAAAAACCTCACGAATCGGCCGACCGTGCCCGGATTTTTCTCGCCTGGATATCGAATTGAACATGGAAACGTACAATATGTCACCTTAAATCTGAAGAAGAGATTTACGGAAGGAACTACTCAATAAAGGATCTTTGTTTTCTAACTCGTCTATTTGTTGTTCTATTTTAAATTTGCGAAGGTTTATTCTCCGTTTTGGCAAATTTAGTGCCAAACCAAATTCTTTCCCCGACCCTGTGGTTGCTTTTTTATTTTTTGGTAATCACCTAACCTCCTATTGTTTTTTCTTTCCGCTTTTTGGATAAAACCGGTGGCGCTCTTGTTTTTTTTGTTGTTGTGGCATAACGTAAATAGGTTCCCAAATCACACGTTATAAACTGCAGAAATAAAGACAGTAAAAAAACACAACAAGAAGCTGGGAACCCATTTCAGACTTTGCGCTAGTACTTTACTTTCAGAGATCCAGGTGATAAAAGTAAAAAACGTAATAAAACACCCCACCGAAACACTCAGTTTCATTGCTATAGGTACTAATGACTCGATAAATTATTTTAATATTTGAAATTCTACAAAATCAATCAGATTTGAAAATACAAGTTAATTTCCTTGCCATCTCTAATAATAATAAATATAGCTATTTATAATATATACAAAATAAAAGGCAGAACATTTTTATTTGCTTTATTTTAATTTTAACTCCTCTTCAGCAATTAAAATTGTTATAAACCTGGCACAAATATTATCGAATGCAGCAGAGAAGAAGAAACTACAGTTTTACTGACAATTTGATTTGATCAACAAATATAACTTGCATGAATTAAATACTCATTATAACACTTAGGACATCTTATGTATATAGTCGAATTGGTGGTCAGATAGCTCTTCAGCAGAGAGCTGTTAATGGACGGCTTGCGCTTCTCGGTGGAATTCGAAAATCCTTCTGGCATTGGAACTTCACAATTTGCTGATGATATATTCAATAGGATGGCAATGGTTTCTGATGGTGACAGCAAAGATGATTTGTCAGGACAATCCACAAACTGCTGGGGTGTTAGAGTTAGGAATCGAATCTTTGTCACTGCATTCCTTATCGATAGTCCGCTGGCCGGTGCATTTTGATTTCCTGATAAATAAAAAAAATAAAACCGGTCAAGTTACTTTAAGTACTTGTTATAATTTCAGACACAGTGACCAGAAAAAAAGCTTTCGCAGTCTAGAGATATGGATATTTTAAAATAAGCATATTGTATAATATGTGTTTGTCCACTTTTTTATATAAAAGATTTCGTTTAAATTTTGGTAATTTCATTTAAAAAGTTGCATTTTTTTACCACATTGTTTGTAGGTGTTTTTCAACAAAATGTCTGCCAGAGGAGGAGTAATTATGAAACCTGTATAAACTAGCAGTGTTGCCAAGTGCTGGACATGAAAAGTCGCCTATGTCCCCATAAATGATAGCCTTGTTAAAGCAAATAAAGCGTTTAATTATTATTATTATTATTAAAATAGCAGTTTTGCAAGAAAAAATAAAAGGTCACCCAAAAAATTGCTATGTAGGAAATGACAAGTACCTGGGTTTGTTTGAAAAGAAAAAAAAATAGAAATCGGTGGAATCTCTATTTTGAAGCGAAAAGATAAATAATTTGAGTGGCATGTTATGTTTCAGAAACATGTTGCACGTATTGCAACATGCTTCGCGTGCTTTTCTAGTGTTTTTATGGGTATTACTCAGGTTTTGAGTTGTTTCATAATCCTTGTTCCAGGTCTACAAGCATCTCTCCAAAAAATCGCATAAAAGCTATGACTTTTGAGCTGTCAAATTAGAAATAGCAGTATTGCACGGCCCAATAAAAAATGACCCCCTTGGTGTCCTTGCCATAACAATAAAACAAGAGGTTTAATAAAATATCAAGTTCGAAAGAACCTTTTAATCAATGTAATAAATATTACAAAAATATTACTATTTTATTGTGAACATGAGTTGTCATGAGTTTTTTTAAAATAGTTTAACGACAGGCACTTCCGGCCTGTCAAATCTGGCCACGGCCATTGAAGGGAACATTTTGTTCCAAGATGGCGCGAGCGGTTCTACTAACTCGCGCTGGGCGACAGAGAACTCGCTAAAAGCCAAGTGATCCGCTGTTCAAAGTGCACTAGAAGTGCGGCGTTTTGAAGTCATGTGAACAATGTCTTATTTTTTGGTAAGCGTTTAATTCTTTTGGGGTTTCAATCAGCTAAACGAGTTTGTAAAAGTAATGGTGTTTTTTTCCTTTTCGTCACAGCGTGGGTTTTGGCTGTGTTGCCTTTTATTTCCCAATGTAACAAACCCCAAGAGTCGGCCAACCGCGCCCGGATTTTTTCTCGCCTGGATATTCAATAATTGAATCTGAATAAGTACAACATGTCAACGTAGTCGGAAGAGGAGATTGACCGAAGGAACTACGCGAATAAAGGACCTTTGTTTTTTTACAACTCATAAATTTGTAGTTTTATTTTAAATTTGCGAAATTTGCGATTCCGTTTTGCCAAATTTAGTGCCAAACCTAGTTCTTCCCCGACCCTGTGGTTGTTTTTATTTTTCGGTCATCACCTAACCTCCTATGGTTTTTTCCGCGTTTTGTACAAATGCGGTGGCGCTCTTAATTTTTGTTTTGTTATAACGTGTTATGATCCCCAATCTCACGATATAAATTTCTTGGTGGGAAAACAAGTTTCTTATCTTTTTTGGCAATGTACAGGACGCAGGTCATAGGTTTAAATAAAATAATTGAAATCATTGTAGGTAGTTATAGATTTTAATTTAGAAAAAATCTCGAAACTTAGTACCTACAAAAACAAACATTGGATTTATAAAATAGAACAAAATTACCTAGGTACCAAGATTACCATTTTGTATAAAGCTACTCTATTTGTGGACATGAGCCAACGAACCATACATAAATTTACAATGTAATGTGACTACATTACATTGTAATAACATTACATTACCTACAATAACTACATTATGAATAAAATCAACATTACATTCTTAACTACTTTAAACTTTTATACAGAAAGTTTGAAAAAACAATTACATACTTATATTAAACTAATCCATAAAACCTAAAGGTTAACACAGGGGAAATTATTTATTTTAAAAACTTACAGGGTACTCATTTGTTATGTATCATTTTTGAAATAAAGAATGAAGTAAAGAAGAACAATAATAGGAATTGACGATTTTTGGTATCTTTTGGTTGCCGATAATTCATTTGAGGTAGACTAAATCGCAATCTATCGCCTAAGTTGGCACACTGTAAACTAGTTGGTTTGTGGTAGGTTCTGTCAAATTGTGACCACTGATAATATAAATATTGTAACGATTCGATTGAAATTGGTTGTTTGCACCCCCGATTTCTCCTCTTGGGACCGGGCTCACAAAAATTACTTTTTGAGCATTTGGCACGTTATTTATAAGGATTTTCCAGTTCTTCAGGATTATTCCTCTAGTTTTCTGTCCGAATAATGACGTTTTCTTTAAAAGCGTAATTGGTAGCCTAGAAAAACATTTGACAGTTCGCTGTTGACATATAACATGTAAGTGTAAAATAAAATAAAATACAAACGGAGATGCATTGAAATTCACAGGCCGAAGTGTAATACTATTATTACACTTCTGGGGTGAGCGGTGGATTCCAGACTCTAGACCGGCTGTGGTAGGTTTAGGACAGCTGTCTTGCCACATGTAAGTGTTCAGCTTACCACCCTTTCACTCCCCCTTTGAAGCCATAGAATTTGAGATGTGGAAATTGCGGTTTTAGATTATTTTTTTTTGAAAGTTGATTTTTTTTCCTGGAGAGACCAAAATCTTTAAAAGAGTGAAACAGAGATTTAGCTGGCAGACCACGAGAGCCAACTTCCACAGCGTGAAGGTGACAGTGAAGCCGTTCCGGGTGATGGCATTTGCGAGATCATGGTATTTATTTCATTTCTACTCAGGTGGTCTTTTGGGATATTTAATTAACATGGAACAGTTAATTCTACGATAAGGGCCATCTTTCCAGGTAGAGAGTAAAGAGTTATATCTGGACAGAGGGCTGTGCATCCGGGACTTTCAGGGAATTTATACTGCTTAGAGACCGAATCGACCTTCAGAATCCAATCTGAAGCTTTCTCGATTATTGAGAAAGGTTTTGTAGTGAAATGTTTTTTGCCTTTAGAGCCATCCCGCACAAACTGAATTGGGGGTTTGGAGGGTACAGTCCAATCCTTGTTTGTACGAGCCACTGAGAGGCTAATTACCTCGCAGATAATAGCAAGGACTTTGTGGTGGTGTTAAGTGTACTGTCCTTGATCTAAGGCCACCTTGCAGCCAGCTAGAATATGTCTAGCTGTGCAAGGGGGTTTTTTTTTTTCTCTTTATTTGAAAAAACAACAGATTTACATCAGTCTTACGTACTAGAGATAATATTACATTAAGTTATTTGATATAAATCTAAAAACTTTTTCTACTTATTGAATGGTATTGCTACAAAGGGGACATAAACTATCCTCGGCATAGCTCCAACGAGCGAGGTTACTGGGGTCTGGAAGTGTATGCTGAAAGGCATTTAAATAAAATTTCAGCAACTCTGGCGGCGTCCAGTCATACAGTTATACATTACTTTCCAGTGCATTGGAAGAGGAATGCAAAAGTCTCCAATTGCTGTCCAATCATTCTGGCAATGTAGGCCAATAGCTTGAGCCATACTATTGCTTTCGTAATCTCCCTGTAAGAGAAACTCGTTTATGTTCACATTGCTCATGGTTGTAACGCCATACCCCGACCATTGTCGTTCTGGCTGATTTCAGCAAGAAACTTTTTGTGGAAGTTACGCGGGCTTGTAGATCATTTGGCTAAGTACGGCCATTTACTTCGATATTGCCAATTATAGGCCCATGTTCACTCCTAAGCACATTATCGAAGATAATAGAAAAAGTATTTAAAAATAGGCTGCTGAAATACTTAAATGAAAACAACTTTTTGTCAAAAAGTCAATTCGGGTTTAGGAATGGAATGGGCACTATGGATGCCATCGCAAAGGTGACAAATTCTATTAGTGAAAGCCTGGACAGAGGCAATAAATGCTTGGCTATATTTTTAGATCTCGCGAAGGCTTTCGATACGGTTTCGCATGAAAAATTATTACAAAGACTAAGAGACATTGGTTGTGTAGCAGTCGCTCTTGATTGGTTTAAGAGCTATCTGTCAAATAGAACTCAAATCACGGCTATACATAATACTATCAGTAATCCTGTCGGTATGTCGTTCGGCGTGCCCTTTTTTCGGCGTGCTATTTTATTTCTAATTTATATTAACAATCTAGGTGATCTAGTAGGAAAAACTATATCATTTGCCGATGATACTACAATTATATTTGAAGGTGAAAATTGGAAAACGACATTTGAAAAAGCCAACAAAGGCATAAATATAGTTAGAGATTGGTTAGATAATTCGCTGCTCAGTTCAAATATAGAAAAAACCAAATTAATTACTCTTAGTATTAATGTTAAAGGTCAACCCTCATTGGAGCACAACGTTATTATACATACATGCAACAGGCAGAATGGTTGCAACTGTCATATTTTAGAAAGAGTGGAATCATTTAAATATCTCGGTATCACCATAAATAATAAACTAAGATGGCAGGAACACACGGATAAATTAGCATCTAATGTTCGCAAACTAGGATACACTTTCAAAGAGGTAAGAAATATTTTAGGCCCGAGAACACTAAAAAGCGTTTCGAAGACTATCGCGGTTGTTTGACATTATAAATAGGATAGAAAACGAATTTACCGCGTGAAATTTGTAGGACCCGTTCATTTCACCGTTCGATTTTTCTCGCTAACAACGTTCAGCGAGAAAAATCGGCGATCTGCGAACATATATTGGATAGCGGAAGTAACCACTGGATGCAGTTTCAAAATCCCATTGTTCTATCCAAGGAACAATTCTACTTTCCTCGCATGATCCGGGAAGCCATTGAAATAAGAAGAACTCCGAACTTCAATAGAGATGACGGCTACAAACTCTCTTCTGCGTGGAACCCTCTTCTTAAAATGTTCCCGCCGCCGAACGCCGAACGCAAAGACGTAAAACAGGATACAGTGAGTGTTGTGTGCAAGATGGATTTTAAAAATTCCCGCGCTCCGAGACCGGCCCCCCACCACCGTTATAACCTACGCAGTGGCGGCAGCGGTTTGCGGCCTACCCGCAAAACAACGGACTGATAGCTCTTTAGTCTACCCTAGACAACGGCGGCTGCAACGTCACCGAAACGTCGGGTCCTACAAATTTCACGCGGTAAATTCGTTTTCTATCCTATTTATAAAAAGCGTTTATTATGCATTGTGTGAGAGTATATTGAGCTACGGGATGATAGGATGGGGCGGTTGTTCTAAAACCATTCTTTACCCCCCTTAGATATTGCACAAAAGTCAATTTTAAAGATTATCATGCGAAAGCCGTATCGTTATCCTTCGGAAAATCTTTTCAATGAATATAATGTGTTGGATACTAGGCAACCATATTTAAAAACATCACTATCGTATATTAACCCCTCGCGTACCAGACGGCCCGAAACGTCCAGAATTGATATTTACCGTCGAACCCCAGACGGCCCGAAATGGCCAGGCGAGGCCGACCGCTAATTATGGATTATTTAATCTTACTGTCTCGCACCAACCACTTAGCCAGTAGTATGTGCGAGGAGCGGAGAAAATTCTCTACCGTTTGGTAGCCAGATAAGTATTTTTCGTCACGTTGACTAGCCACTACAAATTTTTGAAGATCCATAGTGCCGCGATCGCTCGGCCGGTAAACAAGACTTTCGAGACGTAAAGAGAAAAAACGTTCGTTTGTGTGATAAAGCTTATTTTATTAGTACCAACAGTTGTATTATATAGAATGACAAATAGAAATTCAAGTTTTCTTTATCGCCGATCGATCGAAAAGTATGTAATAGTGGGCACGGTTATTACTCTTGGATTTTTTAAAGTTGAGTGCTGTTTTTTGAGGACTTGTGTTCTATTTTTATGAATATACAATTCGACAAAGACCAAAGTGAAAGTTTATGTATACAAATATGAAGCTGGATGTATTTCTTATCGGATAAACGCAGAAGATGTTATCAGTTACAACCGTAAGTACTACAAAATAATTGACAAACAAAATTTTTCATAGCCTAAAATATCAACAAAAAAAAAATCATTTTAAATACCGATTATTTTTTTATTTTTGTATGGGAATAAGTAAAACGAAGTCATAGTTTTAATGCAGCATATTATAATTATTATAAAACTTTTCACAATCTCCGAAAATAGTGATTTATGGACTAAAAAAACATTTTTTTTATCGCCAGTGGCTAATTTTTATCGTTAGTACAACTTTGACTAATAATTATGAATAATCTTTATTGCTTTACATAACGACGTTACAAATATCTAATAGCAAATTTCAATAGGAACATAAAACAGGTCTTTTTTAGACGATCGGTGTGACAGTTTCGGAGTAATCGTTTTTTTTCTGAAACGCCATCTTTTTTTTAAGACTCGCGAATTTCTTACGGGCCGTAAGGCACACATTAAAATTCAAACCGCGGGCCGCGAGGGGTTAAGTTCAATCACATAAATATTTTTTCACAAAATACCCTATCAACGAGGTTTTCCGAAGATATTAATATGATAGTACCCAGAAGGTATACTACTTTTGGTCAGCGAACCTATACATTCATTGCCCCAAGGTTTTTCAATGCTCTCCCAGGCGACATAAAATCAGCACAAAATAAGACCTACTTTAAAAGGCTACTTAGAAACTGGCTTGTAAAAGAGGGAAGACATGGAATTTTAAAAATATTGGACATTATAATCTAACCTGGACATTCGAATATTTTGAATCTTATATTATATTATGTTATATTATTATTATTATTATTTAATTTATTATTATTATTATTTATATTTTTTTTTACGTAGATTAAGAGATAATTTGTTTTAGTTTTAACACTATCTTTTCTTAGTTATAAGTAAAATGCAGGACTATTTTGTTTAAACTCTTATTCTAATTTTCGCTATTTTAAATTGTTTTGTTTTTTTTCTGATTTGAATTTATTTGCTGACATTTTAATTTTCCACTTCTATCTTTAATTTAATTATTTAGTTTAAGTATTTAGTCATTTTTAATATGGTTTTGCAATTCTATTGTTTTGTGCATATATGGAATATATGCCATTTTTATAAACACGGTATTGTTGCAAGCACATTCAAAAATAAATGTTTACCTTAGAACAGGTCCCGGACTAGTTAGGTGACGCTGACACTAGACTATGTGATGTATTATTTTTTCTGCTTTTGATTCAATTTAGTAAGTATTTTTATGCATAATTCCTACGCTGAAATTGTTTACTGTTATTTTTAATATTTGCATTACTTATATAAATAAAAAAATAAATTGCCGGATCCTTGGAATTGCTTAGAATTGAATTTTTGCAGAGCAGAGAGGGCAGTTTTAGAGCTAACCCAAAATTGTGTTTGGACCTAAAGAGAGTCGAGGGGTCAGCTGGTTTGCCTAAGGACAACCGGGATTGTAAACTAGCTGTCACCAGTGCATCCAGATGAGACATATTGAGATGTCAACCACAACGGGCGAACCCGTCACCGCAGGACGTTTTAACGATTCATCGTTCTATCGACCGTGCAGTGAGCGTAGAAGACTTTGGACATTACAAATCCGACGTCTAGCTACGCCACAACCCGTAAGAGACCAACTCCTTACCGCGAGATAGCCAGGAATTACTTCCCGGCGGCTCGAGACACTCGCGCCCTTACTTCCAATTGTGACCAGATTTCTCCGGTCTCTCGATTGGTTCCGAGTTCGAGGTCGCTTGCGCGGTCCTTTCCCTTAAGCAGCGGTGAAACGGAGTAAACCGAATCTATCGCAGACCAAGGCGTCCTTTGCCCGGCTACTCACCCAGGATCGGATGGCCAATGGTCAATTCAAGAGCAGTCGCCATAAGGTACACAACCACCCCCGCTCTATAGGAAACAATACAGTTCCCAGACTCCCCCGACTGTTAGTCGGAGAGCACAATCGATTGGCTTGCGCCGCTCGGTGCGCAGACCGTCCAGGAGCGCCAGAGGTTTGATTCCCAGAGGTGACTGGTTGACCCAGTGTCCTACCCAGGTTCGCACCCCATGCGTGGAGGCCATCGGATGGGTGTTGACCCGTGAGTGTGACCGACCCTGAACACATGGGTCATCGTGGCCTCCTCATCATGGGCCCGTTAGCTCCCAAAGATGGTTAGTCCACCGCCCGTTAGTCCAGATGAGACAGTTGGGTTTTGGTGAAATCGTAAATAAGAAATATCCATGACAAATGTGAAGTTAGATAATTGTCATAGATCCAAGCCTTACGAGGGCCAGAAATTAACAGGGCATTTATCTTTGCCAGACTGAAATGCTCTATTACATGATCGCCAGAGAGGTCTTTTCCCTGATAGGTGATTTTCCTACCAAGGAATTTGAAAAGGAGTTATTTGGGTCTATAAGGGAGATATTAGAGCCCTTATAGACCAATTTGGGGTCATGATGTAAATTTTGTGTCTATGCGGGCAAGCCCAAGGCAAAAATATTTGGAGGGTTTCACTTTTATACAATCTGACCAGTCGCTGAACAGCTCATGGTGATAAAAGTTAGGTCGTCGGCAAAGCGAGGCACGACGAGGTGTATTGGCTGTCTGTTTTGAAACGGTAACCCCACTTCTTGTCGAACTCGTGGCCTGCCAGCTAAATCTTTGTTTCACCTTTTTAAAGATCTTGGTCTCTCCAGGAAAATAATCAACTCCTTTCTAGAAAAAATATCTGAAACCGCAATTTCTGCATCTCAAATTCTATGGCTTCGAAGGGGGAGTGAATGGGTGGTAAGGTGAACGCTCACATGTGGCAAGACAGCTGTCCTAAACCTACCACCGCCAGTCGTTAGTCCGGAATCCACCATTCACCTCCCAGAAGTGTAATAATAATAATTATATATGATGGGCCCGATTTTTGGTCGGTGAATTCCATGGCAGCTCCGTTTGTATTTTATTTTATTTTTATTTTTATTTACTTTTATAAATACATACATATATCTTACCAAACAACTTCACAAAAAAAGTTAAAAAATGTACTTTTGTCCATTGGTCGTTACACTGTGGGCCAGTTTGAATTAATTACTGGAATGTTCGGATTATGGATATTGCACTGTACATACTTCTCTATATTAAAATTAAAATTTTGTATTATTGCTAAAGTGGAGCCAGTGATTTTTTACACATCACAGTCAAATGTATGTATAGTTAAATCGCATAACAATTTGTTATGTAACATAACATTCGTTGTATAATATTTTATTTTAACATTTTTTGTCATGTTACTTTCAAATTTCCTTAAAGTTCGATCATACCAAAACCTTAAGTAACATTCATAACATTTCCCTTCTCACATTCATTTATAATGGCTGTACGCCTATGCCTTCCATAAAATCTAAAACCATACGATTTAAATTTGACTTTGATTTTTTAATATACAGCTGCTGGGCTTTATGTCTTATTTACAGGTCACGCGATAAGAGCTGGCACGTTCACAGTACTCACACTAATGCAATGTCACTATACAGTGCGCGAGCGAGAGAGACGGAAAGACTTTTTATGATGCGCATAAAGTGAAAGTCACGTCGCGCGTCACGACATTGCATTAGTGTGAGTACTGTGAACGTGCCAGCTCTCGTTGCGGGACCTGTAAATAGATTAATTTTACCCACAGATGACTGATGCCATGTCCAAATCTAAAAATAAATGTAGACAGTACAGTGTTGATTATTTGAAACTTGGCTTCATTCCATCACTGTCGGACAAACAATTGCTTATGTGCCTTTTATGCAACAAAGTTTTGGGCAATGACGCTATGAAACCATCTAAGCTGAAGGATCATCTGAGAAGATGTCACCCTGATAAAACAGATAAAGTTTTAAAATACTTTCAAACACTCAAAGATAAACTTCAGAAGGGACCCACGCTGGACAGAATGTTCGCTTCGACGTCACAAAGAAACGATGATGGTTTGCGGACGTCTTACAATATCTCGCTACTTATAGCAAAATCCGGAAAACCGCATACCATCGGAGAGAAGTTAATTTTGTCAGCCGTTGAAGAAGTTTTAAAAATTGCTTTACACAAACCTGCATCATCATTAAAAGAATTCCCTTAACCCCTCAGGCCCCAATTGGCCGATATCGGCCACAACACGATTCAGCGTGATGGCCCCGTTTTAATTTAATTTTAATTTAATTTGTTTTATTTTATTATGTTTTATTATGTTAATATGTTTCATTTTAATTATGGGTACAGTGGTTTGGCAGTAATTAATGTTTTGGTGAGACAGTGTCGTAATTCATTTTTTTTACTAATTTTTACTAAAATGTTTTGGGACAGCAACTTGTCAATCGGCTGAGGGGCCGAGGCCTGAAGGGTTAAGCAACAATACTGTTGAAAGACGTATTGATAAAATGAGTTCTGATATTGAAAGCTTCTTGTGTAATTATTTGCAAACGACCCATTTCTCTATACAACTGGACGAGTCAACTTTACCTGGTAATGAAGCATTACTATTGGCATATGTTCGTTTTATTATGAATCAAGGAATCTACGAAGAACTGCTCTTCACAAGAACTTTGACAACCGACAATAAAAGTTGAATCAATATTTCATGTTTTGAAAGATTACTTCATGGAAAAAGCAATCCCTTTATCAAATATAATATCAGTAGCTACAGATGGAGCACCTGCCATGGTTGGACGTTGTCGTGGATTTATAAGCTATGTATTGTAAAAGAGGGCAGTTGAAGAAAAGTAAGAGGAGCATTGGATCAGAGAACCAATCTCAGAACTAACACTTGCCTTTCCAGTGGATTTAAATAAATTTAATGACAATTATATTATTATTTAAGGCTACGCACTTACCAGAAATATTTTGCATTGGTGTTTGTGACACCGCTGTGACATCCATAATTTTTCTTTTTTTACTGATCGGAATATCTAGTGGGTTGTTATAGACTCCGGTATCCATAGAAACGGGTTGGGATGTGCTCGGAGTCAAGTTGACGGCGGAGCTTGATGAAGCGCCAGCCAAGGCGGGCTGATCGCCGAGACTCTCCACATCGATGTTTTCGCCGGCGCCATTGTTGCTGTCCTCGGCCTCTGGCTGTGTTGGCGGCGTCGGTTCCGCGGGATCGGGATTCGGCTGAGCGTCCTGCGAATTGTTTGGCTGCGCCTTGGCGTATCTGATGGCCGCTTCGAATAGGTTCAATTCGCTTTGTATGTTCAAGATGTTCTGCTCGAAGAGGGTTATCACCGTGTTGATGTCGGCGTCTTCAAAACTGCTTTGGTTTAGTACTTCTTGGGTTTGCGTCGCCATAATCTGCATTAACGGATGAATATAAATTTTAACATGTGGCAACAAAGTATTGGAAATTCCTAATGAACAGCAGAATTTCATTAGGCCAGACTGCGCTAAAATGAAATTTGCTTGATACGGACAGATTTATTAACCAAACTAAAAATTACTGTATTATCAACATTAAATTTTGAAAAAATGACTATTACTTAAAAACACCTACGAAAACTGATGGTATAAGAATTGAAAACCTAAATCAGGCACTACAATTTCTAAGCATACTTTGGCTCATCTTATAACACTTATTTAACCCGTACAGTGTCTCCGATGCACCGGTGCGCCAGACTTGTGGCGATCCAGTGTTATAAAAAACTAACCCATTTGACCATCTAGATCAGGGGTTTCTCATTGTTATTTCCCCATGTACCCCTATTACATTTTACAGACAAGTGCGAACCCCTTTAAAAATCTAGGTATAGAAGAAAGTAAGAGTTTTTATATAACAAAAAATATAGTCAAAAAAAGCAATATTGCTAATTAATGTGATTGATGGGTTTGCTTCTTGTCACAAATTGAGTCTTTTAGGAGCAATTTTGGTCAATTTCATTATTAATTCTGATGCAGAATTAAAAGGACGTCTAAATATCGTTTCTATCATACCCAGATGTACCACTCTTATAAAAGTAGTTGTCACGAAGGGCAAAATGTAATTCACCGATTCGCACGAGGGCGCGAGATATTCTTCCTGCCCTGTTGCCCAAAAATCAATAAAACACATCTTTTTAAAGTAAGCTTGAAAGGTTGGATCTGTGGATATATCCAGCAATAATTCCTGTCGCTCCATTATGTGCATCGCCAACCAGTCAGTCGTCAATGTTGTCACAATCTCGTAAATCTTGTCGCAAACCCCGACGATCAACTTGCGAACCCCTAGAGGTTCGCAAACTCCACTTTGAGAAACGCTGATCTAGAGCACTAATAAGTCCAGATTAATGGGGTTCTACTGTAGTTACTTAACCCTAGAGACCTAACCTTCGTCGATTCGACGAACAAGCAGTACAAGATAAGCTGTCTTTTTTTAACTGGATCGTGTCGTCTCTTGTCAACTCAGTGCTCACCTTGCTCTTGCGGGAAGTGGCCGTGTCCGGCGGGTAAGTTAATTGTTTTCGAGATATTACGCGCATGGTCGTCGTTTCGACGAATGGTTAGGGTTTGTGTAACTTTTTGCTATATCCGCTGTGGTATTTTTATTGCAGATTTTGAGATGGCTTCAAATAAAGCGCTGTCGGATGCAAATATTACGCGTTTATTATTGGATGAGGAAGTAATAATTGCATCAGAGGAGACTGATAGCGAAAAGGAAGATAATGTTCAGGTTGATGACGTGGAAAGTGATGTTCAAGATGAACCGTCCGACGATGAGGGTGGCCAACTAAATATTCACAGTCATTCTTCGTCTTCTTCATCGGACCATGCGTTGGAGCCACAAACACTTCCTGTGGTGCAATCGGAAGTTAACTCTCGTATTAATTCAAATATATTGACCTTGACACAAAGTAATATTCGTATTCGGAATCGCCATGTTTGGGATACGAGCAAAGGGCGTACTTCAGGCAGAGCAGCAGCAATAAATATAGTGTGTGATGCCAGGGGACCAATTCCTGTTGTAAGAGGTATGGTTGACCCGCTGCTATTATTTGATGAATTTATCACTGATGAGATATTAGGAGAAATTGTGAAATGGACTAATTCGGAGATTGAGGCTAATTAAAGCACGAACGCCAAATCAATGTATGCTGGCTCGACCTAGAGAATGCCTTTGGGTCAGTTCGGCACAGTCTCCTCCACTTTGCGCTCCGCTGGTACAACTTCCCACCTGTGGTGCGTGACATTGTAGCCTCCTACTACAACTGTCTGACGTTCCATGTCAAAACGCAAGAATGGACTACCCGCTCTATATCATTTTCAATTGGACTGTTTCAGGGCTGTTGCCTCTCTCCGACGATATTCAATATCGTTTTCAATATACTGCTGGAAAGCCTGACCCAGTTCGACAAGAAGTGAGGTTACCGTTTTAAAACAGACGGCCAATACACATCGTCGTGCCTCGCTTTTGCCGACGAACTAACTTTTATCACCAGGAGCCCCAAGCAGCTTTCCCTGCTATTACAGAAAGTGGAGCTGTTCTGCGACTGGTCAGGCTGTATAAAAGTGAAGTCCTCCAAATGTTTTTGCCTTGGACTCGCCCGCATTGACACAAAATTTACGTCCTATGACCCAAAATTGGTCTATAAGGGCTCTATTATCTCCCTTATAGACCCAAATACCCACTTCAAATTTCTTGGCAGGAAAATCACCTGCCAGGGAAAAGACCTCTCTGGCGATCATGTTATAGAACATTTCAGTAGTTGGCTGGAAAAGATAGATGCATTGCTAATTTCTGGCCCTCGTAAGGCTTGGATCTATGACAACTATCTAACTTCACATTTGTCATGGTCCTTTCTTACTTACGATTTCACAAAAACCCAACTGTCTCGTCTGGATGTACTGGTTGACAGCTAGTCTAAAATCCTGGTTGTCCTTAGCCAAACCAGCTGACCCCTCGACTCTTTTCAGGTCCAAATACAATTTTGGGCTAGCTCTAAAACTGCCCTCTCTGCTCTACGCCAACTCCAGAATATCCAAAAATTCGATTCTAAGCAATTCCAAGGATCCGGCAATATCGAAGCACGTAGTAAGTGGCCGTAGTGAGTCAAATGATCTACAAGCCCGCGTTGACTTCCACAAAAAGTTCCTTACTAGAATCAGATAGAATGGCACTGGTCTGGGGTATGGCAGTACAACCATGAGCGATGTGGACTTGAAGAAGTCTCTCTTGCGGGGAGATTACGACAGCAATAGTATGGCTCACGCTATTGGCCTTCAATGCCAGAATGATTGGACAACAATTGGAGACTTTTGCATTCCTCCTCCAATGCACTGGAAAGTAATGTTGTATGACTGGACGCCAGAGATGCTGAAATTTTATTTAAATGCCTTTCAGCATACACTTCCAGACCCCAGTAACCTCGCTCGTTGGAGCTATGCCAAGGATAGTTCATGTCCCCTTTGTAGCAACACCCCTTGCACAGCTAGACCTTGGATCAAGGACGGTACACTTACCGCCACGACAAAGTCCTTGCTGTTATTCGCGAGGTACTTAGCCTCTCAGTGGCTCGTGCCAACAAGGGTTCCACAGTATCCTCCAAACCCCCAATACAGTTTGTGCGGGTTGGCTCTAAAGGCAAAAACATCTCACTGCAAAACCTTTCTCAATAATCGAGAAAGCTTCAGATTGGATTATGGAGGTCGATTCGGTCTCTAAGCAGTATAAATTCCCTGAAAGTCTCGGATGCACAGCCCTGCGTCCAGATATAACTCTTTACTCTCTATCTCGGAAGATGGTCCTTATCGTAGAATTAACTGTTCCATGGGAATCAAATATCCCAAAAGACCACGAGTACAAATTAAATAAATACCATGACCTCGCAAATGCCGTCACCCGGAACGGCTTCACTGTTCACCTTCACGCGGTGGAAGTAGGCGCTCGTGGCCTGCCAGCTAAATCTTTGTTTCACCTTTTTAAAGATCTTGGTCTCTCCAGGAAAATAATCAACTCCTTTCTAGAAAAATTATCTAAAACCGCGATTTCTGCATCTCAAATTCTATGGCTTCGAAGGGGGAGTGAATGGGTGGTAAGGTGAACGCTCACATGTGGCAAGACAGCTGTCCTAAACTTACCACCGCCGGTCGTTAGTCCGGAATCCACCCTTCACCTCCCAGAAGTATAATAATTATATATGATGGGCCCGATTTTTGGTCGGTGAATTCCATGGCAGCTCCGTTTGTATTTCATTCAACTTGGTTTCAAACTCGTACTTTTTGTGTAATCGTAAGGAATGGTTTATTGACAGAAAGGGTAACTTTGCTCAAAAATAAACTGTCATGCGGTTAGTGTTTCGATATAATCATCGATTATTGGGTTTTACAGTGATATTGTATTATAAATAAATTGTTTATTAACCGGCCAGTAAAACGGTTTCGCATAACGCATTATTTTAGTAACCTTGTTACAAACGGACATCACAGTGCTGCCTAGTTTCATTATCACGTGATCCTCAGACCAATAATCAAAAACGGCGCATTTGCTTCAAGACTGTCCGTTTTTTGTTAGTGTGAGTTTCTAAAGCTGTTTAGTGTGGATGACTAGGGAAGACGCTGTTACAAATACTATCGATATGATTCTTGAATAAATTAGAATAAAAATGAAAGTATTAAATGCAAAGCTGAATTTAAAAAAAAATGTTTAAAAAATGTCTTATTAAAAAAAAAACTTATTTTTGTCACAACTAAACAATGTCAGATTCTCATAATATTAACCCCTCAAGCCCCGATTGGCCGATATCGGCCACAACACGAATCAGAGTGACGGCCCCGTTTTAATTTAATTTTAATTTAATTTGTTTTATTTTATTATATTTTATTATGTTAATATGTTTCATTTTAATTATGGGTACAGTGGTTTGGCAGTAATTAATGTTTTGGTGAGACAGTGTTATAATTCAATTTTTTACTAATTTTTACAAAAATTTTTTGGGACATCAACTTTTTAATCGGCTTAGGGGCCGAGGCCTGAAGGGTTAAATGCAGTTACAAATACAATCGGTAGGACTCTTGATTAAATTAGATTAAAAATAAAAGTATATAAGGTATAGTACAAAATAAATAATATAAAAATAAGTCTTTTATTAAAAAAAAAGTTTATTTTTATCACAACTAAACAATGTCAGATTCTCGTAATATTATACGCTAGTTACAAATACTATCGACATCATTCTTGATTAAATTAAATTCAAAATAAAAGTAATAAATATAAAGTATAATAAAAAAAATATATTAAAAAATAAGTTTTTATTTAAAAAAATCTTAATTTTTGTCACAATTAAACAATGTCAGATTCTCGTAATATTATTTATTACTATAATAGTTTGGGTGCGCTAATGACATTTAAATAGCACTAATTTATTATAAAAAATTCTGACGCTCTTTTCTACTACAGCATTCTTCATTTCAAAATGGATTCTTAGCTGGAGATAATTTTCGCAAATCGATTTTATTAGAAGATATTTAGGATCTCCAAAAAAACTAAAATCGAGTTGATGTTCATTTAAACAGCAAAAAATATTTTGGTAATTCGATATTTTGGTGATTTATTTACTCCTCTTCAATCTTTAATTATGACTTTTACATTTTCATGATTTTGATTCGCAATCGTATACAATAGCCGTACTGGCAAGGCGATGTCTTTATTTACGTCACTCGCCGTAATGTTGCTCGCTTCTGAACTCGGACGCTTCAGCTGTCAAAACTATGCTTACGCGCCGGCTGCGATACGAATGTGTGAAAATGGTGAAAACCCGCAGGAAAACACGGAGCTCGTGTTACAAGTTGTTTAATTGCTCGTTAATTAAAACATTCTGTATAGCTAATAAATGCTATAAAAATCAATCAATAATGCGATTATTCGATAAATGAAGCGTATAGTTTCAACGTTTCTTTGTATCAATAAGTCGTACATTAATAATTATAAAGTTTCGGTTTTGTTATATATCGACACCATTTTGTCGAAATGAATGTATCAGTACCTATGTTAAAAAGTGAAGCCGGCGTTAAGTATTGGATTTTCCATGTTAGTATATCTAATTTTCCATGATATATATCCATGTTAGTATATATAGTTTTGTTTGAACGCCATCTATCGGCCAAATATTGGTTTATTGAAGATGGAAGCTCAATAAATCGAGTTTTGAAATTAGGATTGCCATCTACCTGCCGTTTTTTGTATTAAATTTGCAACGTCCAATATACAGTATGGAATGGACTTATCTATTACACATAAAATCAATGGTAATAGGGTACATTCCAACATCAGCTGTCTAGGGTTAACATCATTAATAATTAAATGTTTGAAAAACGTTATTCGTCAGATAGGAAGGATTTGAATTCGTCTCATGGTCGTGGTCCCAAGAAAAAAAAAGTAAGACGATTCATGTTTTAATGAACGCAGCTAGCAGGAAGGTGTAAATCGACTACGTTCTGTTCACTGAGATATAAAACCATAACATGACTTAGTCTAACTTGACTTAGACAAGACTGACTTAGACAAGACTAACTTGACTTAAATTGAATTAGCCTGTAAATGTTATTATTCAGTATAGCTTATAATTAATGGCCTATAGGATATAAGAGCCGAATGCTCTGTTTGGTGAAATAATTCCCCAGTTTCAACATTTAACTTATAAATATAAATATTAGCCACACACAATGATATATCTACCTTTAAGCTTTTGTCTATGAGTACAGGTTCTTCATACAGCTTTGCAAACTCATAAATGCGACAAGCATTTTCTGGATTTAAATTTGTCAAAATATTTTTTGTACATTCCTCCACGAGGTGCGGCAGCATATACTTCTTAGCGGCGTAATATAGTTTCGAAGCATTATAGACAGAGTTTATGTTGACTTTATCCGTATAAATGTATCTGAAAATAAATCAATTTTGTGCATCAGAGGCAGGAGACAGTGTATTCATCAAGTCATGTATTCATCAAGGGACATTCCCAACGTTTACAAGGTAGGGCAGCATTGTTGGGAACATTTTTCTGTCCAAAGCAGTTTTCAAAATATTGCCCAAAGATGTTGCGTTAATTAGTATGGCATATATAATTCTCTATAAGGTATTAATAAAAAAAAATAAATGAAGTAATAAAAGGCAGTAGATCAAGAATTACTTGCAGCTAAAGGAGTGTAGAGTCAGTGGCGGCGTTAGTATCTCCGTTAGAATCGGCGTTAGTATCTCCATACATGTCACGCATCGGTCTATGACGTATCGGTCTACTGTGCCATGTAATATAATGGTATAAACATGCTGACGCCATGCATTTGATTATGAATCAATCTGACCATTTGTTTCGAGTTTTTAGTGCATCCACTGTCTACTGATTAATTTTCGGCTTTTCCAAAACACTTTAGGGGTACTAATTAAAATTACATCTTTCCTAGCACGCTAGCAACAGGTGTCCCGAAATCTGGCCTGCTGACTATACCTCGGCATTCTATGGCCAAAATAGTCTGATCTAAAAGTATCAGTTTTTCCAAAAGTCTTGCGCTTTTTTGTCGCTGGCTCCCCGGCTATTCGGAGATCCTTTCGCGCCTCGTCTCGACGCGAGCGGCGAGACGAGGCGCGAGGCGAGACGCAGGTGCCCGTTTACACTCTCAGGAGGGAATCACAATCTCAGGAGGGAACCACAATCAGACCTTATTCTATACTGCCGTTGCCAGAGGGGTACACGAAAAAGGCCCTGTCCTCTGGATGGGAGGATGGGCGAAGGACAGATAGAGAACAGCAAAATGCAGGCAGGCAAAGAGCTTTTTAGGATACAACCTTGGAAGACTGTCAAGTTATTTGTTGACCCTCTCTAGGACAAACCTGCGGATAGTAGTGATAGTCCGGGAGCCCGCGGTATGATTACTTACGGTATGATAACTTAGATAAATGGTTCACCTCAAACCATAATTTTACCTCACGTGGTAACCGAACGAAACATTTTCGTTGGCTTTAGAGTCCATTAATAGTCTAAAAATAGTTTTCGCAGTTTAACCAATTTTGTTTGTTTGTTTTTAGTTATCGAAATCCTTGAAGTCCGTGGCTGAGGTAATTAAATAAAGCCCTAATCTTTTAAAAACACTAGGAAAATGTGAATGGTTCAAGTTATACTAAATTTGCAAATAAAACTTGTTATTAAAAAAGTTTGAGAAAGCTACGTAAAACGTAATACGTAGTAGAATCCGTCATAGTAAAATTATAACTTCGTCATCGACATAAATACCTATACTGCGCCCAACTACCTAGGGCTGGCACAACACATACACAGGTGGTTAGCGCATAGGAGAAACGCTATTCTTTATAATGTATAATAATGTTGTCTATTATAATATATTAATGTGTCACAAGTGTAACATTTCATTCTATAAAAGCTAAGCTAAGGCTGAGAGAATATATTGCTTAAAAAAGTTATAGTGTTGAAACTGCAAAATATTGTTTTCAATAATTACATATTTTAAAGTAAAATACCGTATTAGCTTTGTTTTATTTAAACAATATAGTGGTTTATAATATTTATATACAAGTTATGTAGACGACATATTTAGCAAAGATCACATACAATAGAAACATACATATAATAATAATCAACTATTAATATTAAACAATTTCAATATTTATTTTAAAAATAACTGCATAGTACCTACCGAAAGTACTTTTATATTATCCCACCGCTAAGTTTATGGACGAATAAGAAATAGCTAATAAGTACATAATGGGCCCGATTGCGTTTTTAAGTGAACTAAAACTAAAATTAGTCCAAGCGAACGAGACAGCAATACGTTAGAGCGGAATATGAAACGAACGATCGTCGATAAATACTACCTGCCGAACTTATACTCGTCCGAATAAATTCGAGCATATTTCGTGCAGTGTAAGATTTGACCTTGGCGGGCAGTTTTAATGCGAAAAAGTGACAACCGGTCATCTCGCACTCCGCTCTAGCGTATTGCCCTGTCTCGTTCACATGGACTAATTTCCGATTTTAGTTCATGAGGAAACGCAATCGAGCCCAATATGGACATAGACGATCAGTGTGTGGGTGTCAGGTAAGATTTGACACCTGGGCCGTCGGCATTCTTTTGTTTTATGTTCGGTTGTCTAAACATGATTATGGATTAGAGACACATTTAACAAGCATGCAGAGATAGATACTCAGATGGCAGGTAAGATTTTTCGCCTGGATAGTTGTCATTCCTTCGTTTTACCATTGATTATACAGTGTAATAATGAATGGTTTTAAGGTGGGGTGTTCTGAGTTTTTTCTGTTATCATGTGATTTTGTGTTTACTATATTTTTTTTGCTGTACAATATGTTTTCTGATTCTGAGAGTGAGTTACTTATTTTTAGATGCTCTCAAACCGCACGGTCAAGGTAGCTCTTCACGGAACAAACCTTGAAGTCACCACCACAAGAGGTAATTTCTAATGTTACATTACAGCCTGTACATACAACATTCCACTTTTATTTACCTAGCTTTCGCGCGACAGCCCTGACAGGCTGAAACTGAGGCCTCCGAGAATCTATGTAGTGGTAGCGTACTGACAATGTGCGCTTGTATTAGTGCAAAATCGCTGCGTAGTGTGGAGATGTTTTACTTATATAATTTTACTATGACAAAACTATCAACGGGTCTATGAAATACCTACTAATTGTAACTTATAATAAAACTGATTGATTGATACAAGTCAGTGGTAAGTAAAGTTAACAAGGAAAGGTAAAGATGCAGTGGTTGACAGTACGTCTAATTAACATGACTCCTTGGTATTAAACTACAAAATTAGGCAGCATTACAAAATATTTTAAAAAAAAAAGCATATTTTCTGCGGTTCACGATTCCCTCCCAGCCCGCGACGTGAAGCTTGACAAGCATGCTTGATCGTCTAGAGAGCCCTTTACGCTGATAGTGTATGTATCATAGTAATAAATGTACCCAACGAGGCGTATAAGTGTGACAATGAAGGTACTTACGCGAGAAGAGCCTTAAAGGCCACGACCTGCACGTCCGGAATGGGTATACATTCGTTCTTTTCGGCCAATTCGCTGTAGAACATCACCTCGAACACTGGAGACGACATGGCCAATAATAACTTGTGGCCCTTTATAACGATTTGATTCGGCTCCGTACCAACCAAGAACGAGCAGTCCGACCATTGTCTCGACTGAAACAGATAGTTGCCTCGCTGTTTGATTTCATTGCACGATATCTGCCAGTCGCTGGTCGAGACGTTCATTCCGAAATTACAAAATAAAAATGTAAACTTTGGAAAGAGACGCTCACGTTCGAAGAGAACTGCGTCTAGTATATGATGAATATATACGAACACGTATATTATCTTTCCGAACACGAAGAAAAAAAATGCGAAATTACTGCGCAAACTGCGAATATACTATTTGTTCGTGCAACGCGCAGCCACTGTACAGCGATCACGCAAAGATAATATCCACAGACTTATTATGATAATATCACTGGATAATATAATAATGGCGATCACGTAGTGCGCGACGAAGTGTGACGGGCGAAAACGGAAAACATTGGGAACCAACAGTGGGAATCCAACCTAACAGTGGGAAGTACTGAAACCAATTTCAAACGTTTCATTGGGAATCCCAGTTTGCCGCAAGGCGGTTTCAGTTGACGTAGGGTCCCATCAAACTTGCAGAAGGCAAATTTGCAGACGGCAATCTTGCAGACGGCATTCTTGCAGACGGCATTCTTGCAGGCAGCAGTTTTGCAGAAGGCAATCTTGCAGAAGGCAGTTTTGCAAATGTCAAAATGATCTAACCTAACCTAACAGAAAAACTTAAAACATTTTTTTTAATGTTTAGTTTGATGTATAAAAGTCATCCACTACAAGGATGCCGGTAATTAATGTCACTTCGATTTTAGGGAAAGAAAAACCTAACCTAACCTAACCTAACAGAAAA
Source organism: Micropterix aruncella (assembly GCA_944548615.1). NCBI lineage: Eukaryota > Metazoa > Arthropoda > Insecta > Lepidoptera > Micropterigidae > Micropterix > Micropterix aruncella. Next base: position 33,938,732 of record OX155951.1, read on the forward strand.
ACTTAAAAACTGTACTGAAGGTTGCCGCCTGCAAGGTTGCTTCCTGCGGGTCCCTACAGATTTGCCGCATCTCATTTTACCGCTTCCAGTTTCGCCGCATCCAGATTTGCCGCAAAATGAACGTTCCAGATTTGCCGCATCCCAATTTGCCGCTTCCCACTACGCCGCGTTCAGATTTGCCGCAGTTTACAATCCCAAACAGCCGCATCCAGATTTGCCGCAAAATGGAAACGTCAAACGTCGAATTGGTGTTGCCACTATGCAATTGAAGATAAAGCGGCGTTTTCACAATGCATAGTTGCTGGAGAGCTCCTGAGCGATTAGAATTATAACAATTCGACCAATTATTTTAGAAATGTAACCTGGAAAAATTCTTTCATCGATTTTAGGTTATAATAAGAGTCAACGTTAACCTTGTAGTATAAAAAAGTGCGTTTGCGATCGCGCTTCTGTTCACGAATATATAAGCACAAAGGATAAATCATTCTACTATATATTCACTCTGACGCCGCTGGAATCGCGGAAAATATTTTAGATTCATCATGTTTTCAGTTTTAAATCTGATTAAAATATCTGGAAAAGAAATTGTATGTTAACTGTAATGCTTACGAAGCAAAATATGTCTGTACATATGACAGAGGAAATATAATAGAATTTAGCGATGAAGAGATTTGCTCCAATAAAGCGGAACCAAATAATGGTCCTAATTGTAGTGTAGAGCGATATTTACTGAGTCGACGGCCCGAGAAAGGAAAATGTTTTTCTTGTCCTGTATGTGAGAAAGCATTTGCTTACAAATATCATTTAATTAGACATTTTAGTAGTGGACACAATGAAATTGAAGAATTATGTTGGTCGGGAATGCGATAAGGCCTTTTCACGAAAAACGATAAAATAGATCTTTAATCCATAACTGCGTAAGGTACAGAGGTACAGATGCTTTAGTATAAAATGGTTCTAGGTATACAGTTTGCCCACAGGGCGTACATTTTCAATTTCATTGTTATAAGCACAGAACACTCTTGATTATTACTTATATTTTAAATTACGAGTCTAGGTAATCAAAAAGTAAATAGAAAAAAATACGAGTCTAGGAAATAATTAACATACATTTAAAAATAATCCAATGTAATCCAATAAATAATCATACAGAAGCCATATATCAAAAATCTAAGAAATATTAAAGACTGCAATAATGCCTTGTCAGAACAGTAATAAACAAACATGTAGACGTTGTACACCTAAAATTGAGGACATATGTTTGTCAGTAATGAGGTTATGCCATTTAACGATATGGACAACTAAAGTAGCATCATTGATTATACTATGTATAACCAATAGTAGCATGTTAACGCTGTACATTTAAAATTGAAGAAATATGTTGTAGGCTTTTTCACAATAAGCAGGTCTTAAAAAGCACTTAGGCACCCGAAATATAAAATTGAACAATATGTTTTTCATGAATGAAGTTACGCCTTTTCAACAAAATGACCTCTAAAGAACCACAAAGAGATCATTCATAAAAAAAAATATTCTCTTATGCGGAATGCGATTGTTCATTTACACAGAAGAGACTTAATAATGCCTACACATGGAGGCACGGTTCATTTAAACTTGAATAATTTCTTTTGTTCTTTTTCGGGTGTGATCGCGAATTTTACGCAAAAGGTAGGTCTACATTCATGGAAAATTTTAAACGTTTGTTTCTATTTACTGCAACAGTGCCTTTAGACGGAAGAGAAATCTAAAAAAGCATAAATACATCGAAGGTGCATTTGGGCACAGCAGCGACATACTTAAAGTTTAATTACGTGAATGAATGCTTGTAAGAAAGACACTGTAACATCCGGAATTAAATTATCACATTTCTTTAAAAAACTGCATGTTTTAAAATCAGAGGAGGAAATTGACTAAGTCCCTCTACGGGAAGTAATGGAACAGACAATTGCATAAACAATATGAGGAACTCTCTCATAGTTTGGAATGAAAACAATTATCATTTTAAATATATAATTCTCGAACTAGTAAGGTCGTAAGTACCTATTAAATACGTACTAAATTTGAGTAAAATGAATAAATTCATTCCGATATAGAGATGGCTATGGTAGTCTTTTTTGTGGGTTGGCATCAATTTAAAACGAGATCTATTTAATCCCATAACAAAACCGTAATGAATATTTTCATGATTATTCGGTACATAACATTTCTTCCCAATTATAATTATTTTTAGCATTTTATGTATACGTTTTTGAACTGAGAAAATTAGTTTAGGTAGATATGGATCGAAATAAAATAGATATTATATAGCGGTTCGTTTTCGAATCAATATTTTCATGTAGCCGTGGCCTATTTCCCATTAGCGGCAAATTGGAATGCGGTAAATCTGGAAGCGGAGCAATGAGATGCGGCAAAATGGGATGCGGCGAATCTGGACGCGGATGAACAAATGCGGCAAAACTGGAAGCGGCAAATCTGGAAACGTCAGTCAGCTGTCAAAATCGCCTTGCGGCAAATCTGGATGCGGCAGTTTGGGATGCCCCCCTTCCTGCAAGGTTGCCTCCTGCAAATCTGCCCTCAACAAATTTGGACCTGTCAAAAGTGACATTTGTGCAAAATTGCCGCATGCAAAACTGGCGCCCCCCACAGATTCTATCCCGGGATCTATGGCGATACGATACGTCAAAGCGACACGACATTGAATTCGATATTTTGTCTATGGTCAGCCAAATTTGTCTATTGTCCATTTGATTTACATAGGCCATAGACAAATTTAGCTTGCTAAATTTTTCAATAATAGGCCCGCTGTTTCATGGGGCGTTTACACTCTCGCGCGAGGCGCGAGGCGAGACGCAAAACCATATCAGTAAACAAATGGAACAGAGGCAAAGCTTCTAACGAGCGTTCAAAATGTTTACCTACTTGCTAGAAGCTTTGCCTCTGTTCCGTTTGTTTACGCACATGATTTTGCGTCTCGCCTCGCGCCTCGCGCGAGAGTGTAAACGCCCCATCAGAATCGTCACCTAAGAGGGCGTTTACACTCTCGCGCGAGGCGCGAGGCGAGACGCAAAACCATGTGGGTAAACAAACGGAACAGAGGCAAAGCTTCTAGCAAGTAGGTAAACATTTTGTACGCTCGTTAGAAGCTTTGCCTCTGTTCCATTTGTTTACGATATGGTTTTGCGTCTCGCCTCGCGCCTCGCGCGAGAGTGTAAACCCCGGTTCTTTTATGAACATTTGAACTTTAATAAAGCAATATACGGTAATGAGATAAGCTATTTCTGCAGAAGAAAAATTGTGGCAGTCTTGACAGCCCACGTTTCATAGGCAAATTTGTTTCACTACGGTCAAAATAAGTCTTTCTATGTCATATTTTTCCGCCATTGTTACACAAACTACGCGATCTGACGCATCCGTTCGACGCAAACACAAGAAGCGGACTGACGAATCGGATGAAAAAATCGGACGTGTATTTTGTTTACGCGGGTGCCTTCAGACAGTCGGAACGACAATAGAATCGTAAACACCCGGGCGCTGTTTCCGACTCGGACGTCCGATCAGACTATCGAATCAAACGTGTATTGAATGTTCAAACAAATGTATGGCAAGAGTGCCTTCCGATAGTCTGTCAGACTATCGAATCCGATAATCCGGGAGCTAATGGGCCCTGTTGTAGTTGGCCACTAAGACTCATATTCAGGGTCGGTCAAACTCACGGGTCAACACCCATCCGGCGGCCTCCACGTATGAAGTGCGAGCCCGGGTAGGACTCTGGCCTGCGGGCCGGTTTCCCCCAGGAGTCAATCTTCTGGCGCTCCTGGGCGGTTTGCGCACCGTGCGGCGTCAGCCAATCGATTGTGCATTCTGACCGACAGCTGGGGAAGTGGGGAAACAGTACTGTCTCCTATAGGGCGGGGTAGTTGCTTCACCTTACGGCGACTGGTCTTGAAACGACCAATAGGCTACCCGATTCCGGGTAGCAGCTGGATAAAGGGTCTTTGTCCTAAGTATTCTGCGCTCACCTCACGGGAGACAGAATGATACATTTCGTTAAAACTTCCCGAGGTAACGGATTCGCCTGTTGTCGTTGACAGCTCTAGTTATCGGATCCGACAATCGTATAGAAAACTCGGACGTGTATTGAATGTTCAAACAAATGTATGGCATGACTGCCTTCCGATAGTCTGATCAGCCCCGGGATTCTAAAGTGGCGATACGACACGTCAACGTGACGCGACATTGAATTCGATATCGTCCTCAATCTCACGACTTGATTGATTCTGTTTCCAGATTCGTCAGCTAATCTCGAAACTCGATACTTCCCACGTGATTCCAACCCCGATATCGTATTCCGATTGGCCGAGGAAGGCCGTTTAGCAGTGAGCGGCGTATGGTCGATTCGGACCGGGCTCTGAGCGCGCTTAGTCCTTTAAGCAAAGGGCAATTCCTTTATTTATTAAATCGAATATTCTTATTTCTCGGCGCTATATTCAAATTTCAATCGTCTTGGGTGGTAATAGTCGGTAATTATTGCTGAATGGGGATTTTCACTGCCATTTCCCAGCTATCTCCTAGTAGAGCAACGACACGCAGACGACACCTCATGTGCTGACGTCTATTTCAACCTCACTTCTGACGATTGAAGGACTGTCAAATCGCTTCTAGAAACGCAAATATCGTCAAGTGACGACAATCGTGTATCGTATCGTCGTTTCAGAATCCGGGGGCAGGGTGGCAATTCTTGAAAAAATTAGCATTCCAAATTTGTCTATGTTCCATTTGATTTAGGTGGGCCATAGACAAATTTAGCATGCTAAACTTTTCAAGAATAGTCCTCCAGACTATCGGGTCCGACTGTCGTATAGAAAAAATCGGACTTGTATTCACGGCCTGGCCGGCAATAATGAAGTTTTTAGGCTGGCCGCACACGTACGATTTCCGTATTCGATTTCCGAATTCGGAATACCGACTAGGAATTCCGTGAACCTAGACACCTAGAGGGACTCCTCGCGGCTGGACGACGACGAATTAATTCTTGTTGAATATTTGCTCTCACTTAACAAGAAGAAGAGGAATTCTCGTTATTGAACATCCATTGAATACTTCGAGAATAAAGGAGTCTATATCTCAAGATGGCAAAAATTACGAGCACACCCAGACGCATTCTTCGATTTTTACAGCTTTTCCAAAAATCTTGCGCTTTCTTGTCGCTGGCTCCCCGACTATTCGTCGCGAGGTCCTTTGACTCGTGCCCAAAAAACCGCCTCGCGCGAGAGTGTAAATCAGCTATAAAGGGGCAAACATTTTATCGGACGAGTCCGTAAGCCGCGGCTTATGGACGCGACTGAACAGTATGCACAGTCGTTTGGGACGCGGCTTGCCAGATCTCTATTGGACGTCCGAAGCTTCAAGGTCACGTCTGCGACTGACGTCCGATAATGTGCACAGCTCAACAGAAATTCATTACACAGATAACCTTTCGGTCGCGTCCATAAGCCGCGGCTGACGGACGCGTCCGATAATATGTTTGCCCCTTCAATCAGCTATAAATGTGCTATAAATGAGCTATGAGCGCTGCGTTCGGTATGACGTCGTTCGTTTATTTCCCGTTTTTCACGCACAGGCTGGATTCCGAAACGAACGTCAGGAATAATTTCCGGACGGAAAATAAACGAACGTGTGCGCCATGTAGAAATAACACTTAGGATGAAATGCTGGCATTCGGGTACCCGAATAAGGAAAACGAAGTAGGAAATCGAATACGGAAACCGTACATGTGCGGCCGGCATTAAGAATGAGCGATTCGAATGTATGCAAGAAACTAGTTCTCTAATAAAGGGGCGAACACGGTATCGGACGCGACCGCTGCGGCGGCTTATGGACAGTATACGCAGTCGTTTGGGACGTGGCTTGCCAGATCTCTATCGGACGTCCGAAGCCGAGGTCGCGTCTGCGACTGACGTCCGATAATGTGCACTGCTCAATATGGGGCGTTTACACTCTCGCGCGAGGCGCGAGGCGAGACGCAAAACCATGTCGTAAACAAACGGAACAGAGACAAAGCTTCTAGCAAGTAGGTAAACATTTTGTACGCTCGTTAGAAGCTTTGCCTCTGTTCCATTTGTTTACTGATATGGTTTTGCGTCTCGCCTCGCGCCTCGCGCGAGAGTGTAAACGCCCTAATAGAAACTCATTACACAGATCGCGCCCACTGATCATATAAAATTGCGCCCATAAGCCGCGGCAATTGGACGCGTCCGTTAGTGTGTTCGCCCCTTAAGTCTGTGATGTAAGAAAAAAAGGTATAAGGTTAAGTCGTCCCTTAAGTCTGTGATGTAAGAAAAAAAGGTATAAAGTTAAGTCGTCCCTCAATACGACTGTGGCACTATTATTGGTCATTATATTCCTGTGCTATGTTTTAAAATCTGCAATAATATTTATTCGGTCTCAATGAATAAGCGAGATATAGGCATTCAAAAAAGCGCCAAATTCATACATTTCGGTAGGTTGTTTTTTTATTTTAAATAATACTTAAACATCTATTTAGCGGTAGGTTAGATTAGTTTTTTTTAAAACAACCTTAAAAACTGAGTTTAAAAAACCTTTTTTTTTGTATGTAATTTTGGTCTTGAAAATTTACACGTCCGAAGCTTTTTACTTTCACATTTAGCATTACAATGATCGAATCTAGTAGTATTCCTTTATTTTTTCGATTTCTGAGAAAGGTTCCTATACTGCATTAATTCCAATACTATCATCCCAGACATAAGGACTCTATTAAGGATTCACTAACGGGGGCAGTTGTGTTTCTGTCCATATGGGCACATTATACCAGCTGTGGTACGGGTGTACTTGCGTGCCTCCATGTGTTTCCTGCTCTGTGAATTGTCTTCAAGTGATTATACATTCTTTGTTTTGTCTGTAGTTTCCACCAACCAACCCCCCGAAATTACCCTATCCGTTCTTGAATACACTAACGCGCAGAGTTGTAGTGGTCAGCGACCTGACTCGTTCTGGTAAAGCGAAGGGTGAAACAACAAAAAAGGAAAATTTCTTTCTTTTCTGCCCTCTTTTTGCAGTCCGATGAAGATCCTGCCATCCCTCTCAGATGGCAATTTTTTTCCCCATACCAATGCCAATAGGCAATCGAAAGACTCTACCCTCGAGGAAAGCATTAAGCTTCTACGACAACTCTTTGCGCAACAAAAAGTAAAAAATTCTGCAGTCTCATCCGGCACTTACACAACGTCGTTGAAGACGGTGACAGGTCTCCAGTAGGTGAACTCCCTCCTAGGCATTATACATAAATGAAGGGCTGAAATTCTAAAGGGTCTAAGTGCCAAAAAGTTAAAGTCGAGATATAACAAAAAAACTGAATAAAACAAACATTTTGTCGAAATTATTATTTATTTCAATTGAAATACAAAGAAAATTATATTCTTAGTCATGAGACTCCGCCGCCAACCTCTCACACCAACAAATATTTAAAGAAAAAGTATTAAAGTTCCAAAGTCCTGAAATGTCCTATGTAGGTAACTGAATAATAATAAAAAGGGTCTAAGTGACATGACAACAGTCCTTTAAAATGTGTATTATCAAGCTTCTGTTTTATTGATCAAATCATCATAAAATGGTTGGTGTTCAGCAGGTATATACGGCATCATCTGTTTTAGGTCAATTAGTTTTTCTTTTGATATGTTATTCTTGGCAGGCAATATTGGAAGTACCATATCCTTCAGTTGAGAGGGCATTTTTCCCTTTTTAAAAATGTTGATGGTGTCCCAAGGTATAGGATCATTGAAAGATTGCATTAAATCAACATATGGTAGCCGGTTTTTCTGGATTCTTATCCATGACACAGTTGATATTTTCAATTTTGTTGTATTCAGGAACTCCGTGGAGGCTTCATTGAGGTCTTTAAAATCATGTTGGTCCAGTGTTATAGGTTCGAATGGGTTTTTGTGACACGATTCACGTATCATTTTTTCGATATCTGCAGGTTCATAGCATTTGACCACTTTTTTTCTCTGTTCTATCTGTGCAAAGTCACGATCACATGACATGAAAGAGTGGCCACTGACCAAGTATTTATGATCTATGATATCGAACACGCCATTGGCAACTAAATAAATAAGAATAAATAACACCATCCGGTTTTTATTCTGGCCTATGCAGTTGTCGCTCCAAATTACTATTTTTTTTTTAAAGTATTGGCAGACATTATATTTAAAACCTTCAACAGTGAAGAACCAACTTCATTACCTCCTCTTCCGGCATATGATTCATTCCAGAGGCACATGTATGCTTTTTGGTTGTCAGCAATATGAACGCAAAGGTTGTAACACGAGAGCTGTCTGCTATAAAACATCTGACTATTAGTCAATGTCGGTATAAAAATGACTTGTTGCATGTCCATAGCCATTGTCAACGTATCGCTCGTTGGGGATTGGGATTTTACCGAATCCGCTTTCATTGTATTTTGAGCACTTTCAGCTTTACGGTGATGGTTTTCTAGCTCGATAGCTGTATGAGTTTTTTGTCTTCCTTCAGAGCATTTCAGTTTAGCATGAAGAAGATCACACTTTGAACAGGTATCTGTTCGTGGGCGTCCAAACTTCAAATAGGGAAAATGCTTTTTGAAGGTTGTAAAGTAATATCTGTAGGTCACAGGCGAGTCTGGGTATTTTTCTTTGAATGCCAGGTATAAACGGTGAATATTAAGATCGGGGCTTAAATAATATTTTTGAGTTTCATGTCGACTGTAGTGACTTTCTTGAGAAGGGAAAGACTTAATATGATGCAGTACTATCTCGAAAATTTCAGCAGTGAATTTTCTGGGCTTGTTTCCGGATCCCCGCTTGTCTATGAAAATCACTTCTCCGCGCTTCTTTTTTTCCACCAAAGTCTGGACTTTCTTATGCGAAATGGCAAAAACAGCTTGAAAAGTCTGACGGCATACCTGGACATGGTTCCCAGTACCGTCTGGCAGAGTATAAGCTACTGATGTTTGTCTGCGACTGTCTACAGCGTTGGTGTATGTACCGTGTCGCCTTCTTCCAACTGGAGTTATTTGAATGAGCCCGAGAAGATATGTTCCTTGCTTAATAGCGTCTCCAATTCTATAGTATTCCATCATAAGGGTTTCTCTCCTCTCGTGTAAAATTTGCCCACAATGAAATTTACACTTGCAGGCAACCTGAAATAATAATATAGTTTTTAAATAGAAGCACATTATCCAGTGAATGAAAACCACCTTACATTATTTAATTACTAACAGACGAAACGTCGCGTATATTTGCCCAACGATGCTACGCAACTGTAAGTTATTAAATAATGATTATTAAAAAATAATACTAACCTCTTTCAGCGTTTTCTTTGGAATTTTAATCTTTTTTGATGTTATATACTCCTCCCCGCACAAACGACGCTTCTTCCGTTGAATTTTCACATTCTCTTTCCGATTTTTCGCAACATGTGTGTCTGAAGTCGAAGGCACCGGCGTAACGTCCATCTCCATAAACTTGTTAATTGCCACTGAACGATAGAAAAGACGGCGCCGCCGCGTACCGGTCGCAGCTTGCGCCAGAGCACACACACTCGCCTTTCCGATGCACACGCATAGTGGAACATAGACCCGCTCCTTGCTTTAACAGCTTGTGTGTAGTAGTGGGGCGGAGTTAGACACTTAGACTCTTTTATACGACATTGGGCTTGGCACATTGATTGTATTTCCGTGAAAATATCGGTTTGAGATTTTTTGGCACTTAGACCCTTTAGAATTTCAGCCCTTCAAATCATAAAATTTGTGGTTTATGTATTTATACATGTCGATACATAATGTATGCTTCCGGAATATACTCAATGAGACCTTTCATTTGAAACTAAACATATATAATTATGTCAATTTATTGACATTTGGACTTTTAGACAACTACTTACTTGATATTTGGACAGTTAAGGTACCCTACGACACTCGGTTTGACATAATTATTCTAACAGTACCACACACTTCTAAATCGGTTCAAGCGTTGAGAAGTTATGGTGGAATAAAAAAACGGAAATCATACATAGATGAACCCTGAACACATAACTTTTTTTTTGTCGGGCAGTCATGTTAAAAGGTTCCGTCGCAGCTTCAATCCATCATTTTTGCCACATTTAAGGAGGCTGTACTTGGACAATTCGCAGACAACTTGGCTCCCCCGTCTTGTTCCAACAACGACGAGGTAGTTGTCAAAGTTTCCGAAGGACTTCCACTCCCATGGCTTTCTTCTCCTTTTATCGCGGCCGAACCGGTGGCCGTGCTCCTGACTTCTCCATACGAAAGACTCGTCACCAGGGGAAGATCTTATTCCTTACTCCTTTCTCCGCCTGTCCCCACTTACCTACTTAAATAACGCCGACTTAGCTGTCTCTTCCCACAAGAGCAGTGCGGTAATCTTTTCACGGAGAAATATCCCCTCTAATGAGCATAACCTAACGGATTCTTCCATCCCACTCAAAGCCTGAGCCAAATCTCTTGGTGTTACCCTGGACTCAAAACTCCTATGGAGGGGCTATATCGATTAGGTTGTGGCCAGAAGTGAGAAGTCCCTAAACATCCTCCGGGCCATCAGCGGGGTGTGGTGGGACTCCCACCCCTTTAAGGTTAAACTCCTCCACAACTGCCTAATTCGTTCATATATTGATTACGCTGCTTTCATTTGTTTCCCGCTAAGCAAGCACCTGCAACATAACTGTCTGCAATTTAAGGGACTCAGATGCAACATCGGCGCTATGAGAAGCTCCCCTACCAATGCCCTCCATGCAGTGCCGGATTAAGCCAGCGCGGGGCCCGTAGCAAATTCTCTTAAAAGGCCCTTGGTTTGCTTTAGGTTCTTAAGTTTAGGGTGTAAAATAAAATAGAACTTTTAGATAGATCCCTTTTATTCCTTAAACAAGGTAATAAAATATAATTTTTGGAGGTACCGTGTAATCCAAAAATGTTTACAAAGAGAAATAAAAAAATTCGGCGCCACAGCAACGACCAAAACTCCGCAGAAAATTTAAATTGAGGAATTATTCAGCTATCACAGTTTCAATCATATTCGACAATATAAATACAAACATAAAAAACATTGACAACACTGGCACTGTTGTTTTAAAAATATACACATATGTACAATTTTCTTTTTCAACAAACTGTGTGAAATTTTGCAATGTGGACAAAAAATTCAATCTTACAATCAGACCGTTTTTATATAATTCACACCGACTGATCAGTCATTATTGTACGGCGCACCTTTATTAACGAATACTAAATAAAATACAATAAAAACTCCTACTTTACTCATAATAATTACAAATAAGGAAATACACCGCTTAACAAAAGTAAATAAACAGTGCCCAATATTTTTCGCCTTATTGAGCAATGCTTACAATTCGCTTCATAATATTGCGGCGCGGGCCCAAGTATGGGAATTAATATCTACAACTTAAGAACAAATTACCTCACGCACTTTTTATATGTGATGTATAACATCATCAGCTATGTATAGTAAAATTTTGAAGTTCCTAAAGTGGGATTCTAGATGCCTGCCAGACCGATGTTTGAGCGACCGCCTCGCCCATTAAATATTATCATCGGCGGGGCGCGGGCCCGAGTTTGGGAATTAATATCTTCAATTTAAGAAAAACCGACCTCACGCACTTTCTATATTTGATGTATATCATCGCGAGTATGGGAATTAATATCTCCAATTTAAGATGACTGTATGTAATGGTCGTGGCAGCCGCTCAAACTTCGGTATGGCGGGCATCGAGAATCCCACTTTAGGAAGTTCAAAATTTTACTATACATAGCTGATGATATTATACACCACATTTAAAAAGTGCGTGAGGTCGTTTTTTCTTAAATTGGAGATATTAAATCCCAAACTCGGGCCCGCGCCCCGCCGATGATTATATTTAATGGGCGAGGCGGCCGCTCAAACTTCGGTCTGGCCGGCATCGAGAATCACAACTTAGAAAGTAAAAAAGTTTAGAATATATAGCTGATGATATTATACATCACATATAAAAGTGCTTGAGGTCGTTTTTTCTTAAATTGGAGATATAAATTCCCAAACTCGGGCCCGCGCCCCGTTGATGATTATTTTTAATTGACGAGGCGGCCGCTCAAACTTCGGTCTGGCAGGCATCGAGAATCCCACTTTAGGAAGTTCAAAATTTTACTATACATAGCTGATGATATTATACATTAGGTCTAAAAAGTAAGTGAGTCATTTTTTCTTAAATTGGAGATATTAATTCCCAAACTCGAGCCCGTGCCGCACCGATGACTTTATGTAATATTCGTGGCGGCCGCTCAAACTTCGGTCTGGCAGGCATCGGGAATCCCACTTTAGGAAATTTAAAATTTCATTGTAAATAGCTGATGATATTATACATCACATATAAAAAGGGCGTGAGGTCGTTTTTTCTTAAATTGGAGATATTAATTCCCATACTCGGACCCGCGTTGCGCCGATGACTGTATGTAATGGTCGTGGCTGCCGCTCAAACTTCGTTCTGGCAGGCATCGAGAATCCCACTTTAGGAAGTTCAAAATTTTACTATACATAGCTGATGATATTATACACCACATTTAAAAAGTGCGTGAGGTCGTTTTTTCTTAAATTGGAGATATTAAATCCCAAACTCGGGCCCGCGCCCCGACGATGATTATATTTAATGGGCGAGGCGGCCACTCAAACTTCGGTCTGGCCGGCATCGAGAATCACAACTTAGAAGGTAAAAAAGTTTAGAATATATAGCTGATGATATTATACATCACATATAAAAGTGCTTGAGGTCGTTTTTTCTTAAATTGGAGATATAAATTCCCAAACTCGGGCCCGCGCCCCGTTGATGATTATTTTTAATTGACGAGGCGGCCGCTCAATCTTCGGTCTGGCAGGCATCGAGAATCCCACTTTAGGAAGTTCAAAATTTTACTATACATAGCTGATGATATTATACATTAGGTCTAAAAAGTAAGTGAGTCATTTTTTCTTAAATTGGAGATATTAATTCCCAAACTCGAGCCCGTGCCGCACCGATGACTTTATGTAATATTCGTGGCGGCCGCTCAAACTTCGGTCTGGCAGGCATCGGGAATCCCACTTTAGGAAATTTAAAATTTCATTGTAAATAGCTGATGATATTATACATCACATATAAAAAGGGCGTGAGGTCGTTTTTTCTTAAATTGGAGATATTAATTCCCATACTCGGACCCGCGTTGCGCCGATGACTGTATGTAATGGTCGTGGCTGCCGCTCAAACTTCGTTCTGGCAGGCATCGAGAATCCCACTTTAGGAAGTTATAAATTTTACTGTACTTAGCTGATAATATTATACATCAGACGTAAAAAGGGCCCGTGCCCCGCCGATGATTATATTTAATGGGCGAGGCGGCCGCTCAAACTTCGGTCTGCCAGGCATCGAGAATCCCACTTTAGGAAATTCAAAATTTTACTATACATAGCTGATGATATTATACATCACATATAAAAAGTGTGTGAGGTAATTTTTTCATAAATTGAAGATATTAATTCCCAAACTCGGGCCCGTGCCCCGCCGATGATTATATTTAATGGGCGAGGCGGCCGCTCAAACTTCGGTCTGCCAGGCATCGAGAATCCCACTTTCGAAAGTTCAAAATTTTACTATACATAGCTGATGATATTATACATCACATATAAAAAGTGCGTGCAGACGTTTTTTTCTTAAATTGGATATATTAATTCCCAAACTCGGGCCCGCGCCCCGCCGTTGATTGCAGGCTGCAGCGATAATTTTACGCTCAGGCAGGCGCGGGTGCGCGGGGCCCCCCAATGCGCGGGGCCCGTAGCATTTGCTACTCTTGCTACGTGGCTAATCCGGCACTGCCTCCATGTCGAATCCTGTTAAACATGCAGGAATATCACACCCTCTAACGTTATTATTTCGCTTGTCCCTCTCTCAGGGCATATTTCCCACGAAGTGGAAAGAAGCCCTTATCGTACCGATTCACAAAAAAGGCTGTAGAAACGACGTTATTAACTACAGGCTAGTGTCAATCCTCTCAGTACTGAGTAAGCTCTTTGAGAAAGTGGTTTACTCACAGCTATACCCCTATCTCGCTACGTTTCTACCAGCACAACAACATGGTTTTCTCAAGCGGCGCTCTGTTTCAAATTTGGGAGAATACACCAACTTTATCATTAGTCTATGGATAATCGGAAACAAGTGGATGCAATATATACAGATTTGTCAAAAGCATTCGACCGGGTCAACCACGATACTTCTGGACAAATTAAAGAGACTAGGTGTTCATGGCGATCTCTTTAGATGGATATCGTCATGCGTTAAAAACGTCACCAATCTGTAGCCATCGGCGGTTTCCGATCCAACTACGCATCCATACCCTCTGGAGTCCCGCAGGGTTCTCACCTAGGTCCTCTGCTCTTCAACGCATATTTACACGATATTGGATCATGCTTTAAAAATGGGCCTTAGTTAGTTAGTTAGTTTGTCTGGGCTTTTTCCCGCACTTGACCTCTTGATTGGGCCGTTGTGCGCGGCTCATGTTTCTATTTATGTTACTCCAGCCAACCCAGGCTGTCCCAGAAGGTTAGCAGCCTGTTTGGGTTGCTACAGGCCTCCGGGACAGATGCTGGAGATTGTAGTATTCTTGCCCGTTGCTCTGCCACGCTCCTGCATTCCATGAGCACATGCTGTGGCGTTTCTTCTTCCTCCATGCATCCTCTGCATAGAGGGCTGTCTGTCACACCTATGGTAAACAGGTGTTTGTTTAGGGGACAGTGGCCTGTCATAGTACCTATGACTTTACGGATTTTGTCCCTTTTTAATCTGGTGAGGTTGCGGGCAAGTTTTTTGGATGCTTCCGGAACCGCGTTCTTTGTTTGCCTGCATCCTGCGTTCTTTTTCCATTCTGTAAGGTGGGTTTCTTCGGTGTTCCTGCGTAGCCATGTTTTTATTTGGGCCTGGGGAATGGGCATCAAGGGTTCCGGTCCATATAATATTTCCTTTGATCCCCTTTTGGCCAGTTCGTCTGCCGCGTCGTTTCCCAGTGAGTCGCTGTGCCCTTTAATCCATTGCAGGGTCACTCTATTTGACCCTGCAATGGATTGGAGCGCATTGTGGCATTCCAGTACAAGGACAGAGGTTAAAGTATTTTTTGCTAGCGCTTGTAGCACGGAGGCACTGTCGGAGACAAATTTCAAGCTTAGGTCTCCGACATCTTTGGCTGCAACTGCTTGTGCTGCTCTGGTGATGCCAATGCATTCTGCTTGGAAGATCGTATTTAGGTTGCCTAGGGTAGTTGATATTTTGATCATTTGAGAAGACGCCGGCTCCGGTACCTTGAGTGGTTTTGGAGCCATCTGTGTATATCCTTACTTCATTTGTACCAGAGTGATCTGCTGGTTCTGCAATGAGTTGGATATTGTATCTTCGATCAAAGACATGATGGCATATTATCCTGTCCATGGGTGCGTCCAGAAGAGGTATTTCTTCTAGAACCCGTTTCAGAATTTTTGAGTGTGGTGTTTCTGTGTTTTGTTTCCACAGTCCATTTGCTCTTAGTCTTAGAGCGGCTGCCTTAGCCTCCTCTTGGATGACAAGATCCAGAGGTCTCATGTTTAGGAGGTACTCTAGTGCGGCCGATGGTGTGGTTCTCATACATCCAGTGGCTGCTACACACGCTAAGCGTTGCAGGCTCTGGAGTCTCGCTTTCACTGTGGTCAGTTGTGTTCTGGGCCACCATACAACTGATCCATAAGTCAGAGAGGGCCTGATGACTGATGTGTACAGCCAGAGTGTGATTTTTGGGTTGAGACCCCATTTTTTCCCCACTAGTCTCCGACACTGCCAAAAAGTTAGGCAGGCCCTCTTAGTTTTGGCTTCGATATGACTCGCCCAGTTTAATTTGCTGTCAAGGATGACTCCCAGATATTTCACCTCTGTAGATAGGGAGAGTTTGGTGTTGAATAATTTTGGTGCTTGTAGTTCTGGCAACTTCCTCTTCTTGGTGAAGAGGATGAGTTCTGTCTTTTTCGGATTTACTGACAATTTATGTTCGTCACACCATTTTTCTACTATCTGCAAAGCTGAGCGCATGACTTTACATAGCATATTTTCTGCGTTTCCATTAATCATTATTGTTAGGTCGTCGGCATAACCAATAGTAGTGTAACCCCTTTCATTTAGTGTTTTTATGAGGCTGTCCACTACTATGTTCCATAGAAGTGGTGATAGGACCCCCCCTTGGGGGCATCCTTTATATACTATACCCTGATGACCTCAAAATTTACGCTTAGGTTGAAGTATCACCGATTGCCATCTTATCCAGGACGACATTAATAGATTGTTTGAGTACTGCAAAAGAAACAGACTCTCTCTCAACGCTTTGAAATGCAATCAAATTACGTTTAGCAGTAAAAAAAAATAAATTGCATTTTCAGTATTATATCAACCATGATCCGATTCCCAACGCGCTGAGCATTCGCGACCTTGGCGTTCAACTCGATCACCGATTGACATTTGATGAACACATACAAGGTATTGTCAGTAAAGCGTTAAAAACCTTGGGCTTCATTAGTAGGGTCTCAAAGTCGTTCTCTGACCAGACTGTATTTAAAACCCTTTATTTTGCATACATCCACAGCGTATTAGAGTTTGCATCTCCGATCTGGAATCCGTAATATCATGTATGTAAGGAGAGATTAGAAAGCGTCCAAAAACGATTTATGAGACAACTAAACTACCGTCAATGCTTGGAACTGAACACATACGAGGAGAGACTGAATCACTTCAATATTGCTTTATTGGAGAACCGCCGGCAGACATGGTATTAATACCATGGTATTAATACCATGGCAGACATGGTATTAATACATAAAATTATCCACAACAACGTGGACAACCCGCATTTCACACAGAATCTATCTTTTCACGTACCACCACGCGTGGCTCGCTTTCCCCGTACCTTCGAAGTCACGCGCGTCCGTACTAGGTATGCCCAGAATTCCATGATGTACCGCTTAATGTCAACTTACGATAATCAATTCCAGAATATCGACCTATTTAACAAGAAAGAGAATAAATTTAAGCAGAGCATATACTTAAAATTAATCGAAATTGTCTATGCCTATGTCATGTCTATGTAAATGTCTATGTCATAGACATTTCACATGGAATACTTATGTCTTAGGAACTATTTGATTTTTCATACTTTGTTCTTTAACTTTATATTATAGGTTTATATGATGCAGTAAATTTTTCTTATTTTTTGTACTGCACATTATTACTTAAAATCTATTGACACCCATTCCTTCCTTTTCCTTTCCTTTTCCCCTCCCAACCCCCACAGTATGCACTGTTCGTATTGGAGACTTAACTAACTAAAACTATTGTTGAAAGCATGTCATCGGCCAGAAATATTGTATTTAATGTATTTGTAATATTTTTGTAGCGCTGTATGTTTTCCCTGTTAAATAAATAAATAAATAAATAGCAGTCGATGAAACTGCCAACAGTCTGGCTAATGAAGCCTGCTCTAAGGGAATTCTCCTTTCTGTTAAGATCCCTGATTTTCTCCCCCTAATTAAAGAAGAGATAAGAAATTAGTAGGAGAGGTCTGGCGCTCCTCGTATAAGGTTAACCCTTGGAGTAAATGGGTATTTTCATGGATGCATCTGTCTCTTTTGCAGGATTTTCGGCGACATCGACGGCGCTCGACTTAAAGTACTATAACTACGAAACTACTACACCAATCATAAAAAGAACAACTGCACAATGATTGCATTGAAATTTCGAATATAGAATATTGAAATATCATTTTGTAAAACAATTAGATAATTATGAATAAATATGAGAACGTCAAAGAAGTGAAAAAAACGCGCGACCAGATTTGGTCGACTCGTACTCAACGGATAATTGTTTCGCGACCAGATTTGGTTGACTCATACTCAACGGGTTAAGGGGATACACTACTCCAAATTCTACCGAACCTCCCGAAAAATATCTCAACCACAAGGAAAAGAAAGAACACGAACTTGTAAACACAAATTTATTTGAAGATTTCAGAGAAGTGCTCAATCATCATTAATTTCAAATCAACCACAATAACAATGCAATATTTTAGTAGAAATCCTAGAATTGTCATTAATTATATACAATCTTATTTCCGATTTACGTTACTTAAATCTAACACTCATGAAAAATAAATACAATATAATAATAGTTTATAGGGCAATTTCTGGGAACCACGGGCTTTCTGCCATAAATAAAAAATAAAACGCAAATGGAGCTGCTATGGAATTCACCAACCAATATCGGGCCCATGATATACTATTATATTACACTTCTGAGGGGTGAACGGTGGATTCCGGACTAATGACCGGCTGTGGTAGGTTTAGGATAGCTGTCTTGCCACATGTGAGCGTGCACCTTACCACCCATACACTCCCTCTTCGAAGTAAATAAAATGTTTGTTTACATGGAAAATATGCATTTTAAAATTCTATTAAAAAAAAAATGTACATAAGTACAGAAGTTTCTGCAAAATTATATATTTGAGGCCAAATAATACAGAATCCTTGAGGTGTAAAACCTTGCTTTTTCGATTATGTTTCTACGTAATAAAGTTTTATGTTCTTGCGACGTAAAGAAACAAAATAATAAAAAAACACAAGTATTACATATTCTTCGATTATAATTATTTTTGCAAAAACTTTTATATCATGGCCAAATTTTTAATTCTCCTTTTATTGTGAATTCAATAATTCTGTGATTTTTTAAATGCAAATATAATATTTTTTGACATAATGGTCACTACTAACTATGAAACCACTCTTCATTAGATAGCCTATATTTCAGAATTTTAGAATGCATAATTCCTGTATAAACCAAGCGTTTAGTAAAAATGACAGAAACGTCATATGACCCTAGAAATTGCACTTTATCCGGTCGCAAGCGAGCCTTCGCTGCAGCTTTTTGGTCGATTTTGTAAATCAATACTAACAATATAGTTTTTTCATGAATTGCCTCTCGTTACCTAGTAATTCATCTTGTTAGTCATGTATATTATATATTTATATAATTATATAGGGGCCGGCCAAAACGGTTACGCGAGGATCTGTCAAACAACGCAAAATGTCTATAGGTATTGTTGGCGTCTGACCGGTTAAGGTAAAATAAGAAAAACATGACTTCATAATATAATTTACTTATGTACTAAGTATATAATTTACTTATGTACCTATGTATTAACTGAGATGTAAGTAAAATGCCTCATTTACAGTCTCACAATTAATTTATGTAGGTACCTGTAAAGTTAGGTAGATAATAAATAAAATAATCCCGCCTACATGGGCAGACGATGTGGGCCGCAGCAGGGCGGGGGAAGTCCGTCTCAGTAACTGAAAATTATCGACCGCACTAAGCCGTCGCGGATCGTGTCTGCCGTCTGACCCACGCCGAACGAGAATAAGGCCGATTCGCACGTCACGCGCAGCGGCGACGATCCCATCGGGTACCAGCCCGCTTTGTTGAACACCACGCCGATCTTGTACATCTGAAAATTGAATAATGCAAACAGTAAGTTAAACAATATTCGTCTTCTCGTAAAAGTCTACAGAAAAACGGTGACTATTCCAATTGGATTTAGGAAGCTAAACTACAAAGAGAGCCTTTCTTCGTAGTTTTAAAAACGGTTACGTGGTATTAGATATGCCACTGCAGTTTTCCGTGAAACGTCTTATGTGCAGCTTAATGAGATGCAAGGTAGAGGTAAGTAGTGAAATGATAAAAACGAAGTAACATACACATATCAACTCTATTTATTGAAGAAATCTCTTTTTAGCCGCTTCCCGCTGTTTTTTGACGTATAATGATACGTCTAGGAGGTGACATAGTCGATGTATTCTGATTTTTTCAATAATATTAATATTAAATCCACTATAATATATATAATATAGTCGATCCTTTGTTAAAGAGGTACGTTAAAAGCTGATTATCAGATCGGGATTGAATTAGCATGCACATACAAGCAACTCACAAGAACGTTCGCACTACAGATACACACACCCACACACACATTACATACACGCACACACACATACAAACACACACACACGCACACATACACACTCTCCATCACACAAACACACACCAATACCCATACACTCGCACATAGCGATTTTAACTGTTAGTTTTAAATTCTTTTTGGTTTTCTTTGTATTGTATTGTTTAGCATATTTTGTAATTCTTATATAGCAAATAATTTAAAACATCATTGGCTTTACTACTGTTATATATTATGCTTATATGTTATTTTTATGCTGTATGTTTTTAACAAAAAAAAATAAGTGTGGCACTCGGGGACTGCCGCGGTAAAGCTATTGCATAGCATTTTTAACAACTTATGCAATTATAATTATTTATTCATTTTATTTATTTTATTTTTTCTGATATCAGATAACTGCGCTCTATCGGAAAACGTTGAAATTATTCCGTATCATTTGCGGCTGCGGAAGCAAATGATTCGGAATAATAATTTAAACGTCTTCCGATAGACCGCCGCGCACGAATTTTTTATTCGATAAATCAAAAAAACGAATTATTCGAAAAAAATCGTAGATAAAAAGATAGATAATTAAATTATCTATAAAATGGTGAAGGTTTCATAATAATACGCCAGATAGTATTTGCGTAGTAGTCGTTTTTGTGTTCGGTTAGACCTAATTTCACAAATTAATTACACTATGTAATATAAAGAAAATCTAAAATATTCAAAGCTAAGAATATTAGGAAAATGTTCTTGTTTAAAATATATTTTTTTCAAATCGTAAGCAGTACTCGTTTAGACGTAATTATCAGTTTGAAATCATTAATTTTCGTTAAGAAATTTCTTCATTCGGTCGCCGCGCTGGCCTAGGCCCGCGATAAAAGCTATGCAATAGCTTAAAAAAAAAAAAACTATTAATAGGCATTAATTCCTAATTATATTTATATTAGACGTATTTAGAGAGCTACAAAATCTAATTGACGCACCCATTTTCGTCTTAATCAGTACTCGTACTAACGAGTAATAAGCAAAAGAAAGCCTTGTAAGCATCAATTTTTTAGGTCAAACTGCGACATGTGTCACGCGGCACTGGCGTCATCTAGCTGCATGAGTCAGAGGCCAGTAATGGCAACTTTGCTTTACTCAATGATATAAGTAAATCTCGCATGATACGTGGTTACAGAGCTACAGTCATCATCGAGGCGACATGTTTTCAATGCATGCGGCTTTAGCAACGACCACAACACTACCTACTTACCGAACTGAAAAACGTTTCACTTTAAAATTGTGGGACCAGACTTCATCATCGTGAAACCAGACTTGAATTACTGCACTGATCATCTTGGTTTCCGTTGTACAATCCATCTTGGAGAGCCGGTTTTTAAATGGCCCAGAGGTTTTCGATCGGGTTGAGGTCGGGGAAGTTTCAGAGCCATTAAGGTACAGTAATTATGTTCTGTGTGAAAAACTGTTTCACTATTTTCCAAAAATGGCATGGGGCGAGATCCTGTTGAAAAATTCCCTCGTTGGAAGGATAGACCTTGTGGAGTTCCCGTATCATATGGTTTAATAAGATGTCAATATATTGGTCCGAATTCAAATTCGGAGAACAGAAAGTACTGAATTGAACGAAGTAGTTTGCGGTAGGCGCCATGCTTCCCAGAATAAACGAGAGTAGCCGCCTACCTTGTGTTTTTGAATGTAGACTGGCCGGTTGAAAGTGATGTCGAGCAGTGATCTATAAGGCACTCGGGAAGTGCAATGTGTGTAAGTGAGACGAGAGCCGTCTGCGTCCAATAGATGGGCGTATAAAAGCTCCGAATAGCTGCTAGGAGGAACTGTTCCAGATGCAGCTGCTGAGCTATTACCCTCATTTTCCGTTTCATACACTTGCGTTGGTACCTAGAACAAATAAAATGAAAATTGACCTTCGAGTTCACTCCTGTACCTTCCTCTGTACCTTCGAGTTCACTTTATTTTGAAACTTCGCTACTGATTACCCAAATCCCGTCCTCCTTAAAATCCTTTTTAAAGTAACTTTAGTCACTTTAAAGAGGATTTGGGTAATCAGTAGCTGATCAAAAAGTCCTGAAGGAAGATGGGGGGTGGCCATATAGAAATGTATTTGGTTGTGGGGGGGGGGGGAGAAACCACTGAGTTCTGTGGGTTCTGATAAAGTTGTGGGGAGGAGAAAAATCAAGAGAACCCCATCCCCCTCCATAAGCACCGCAGGTGAAAACGTTGGTGTTTCACATCTCTTTAATTGCAGTTTTGTAAAAGGATTTTTCCGAATTGGAAAAAACTTTGTTGAATCGTAAACAAGAATCGAGGTAAATCAACATTGATTCTTTTCATTTGTTAACAAGGTTTCTGTTTTATTTTACACTCGCAGTGAAAAAATAGCTAAGTTGTTAAATTCACAGAGTGAAAGGAGCATTCTAAATTAAGTCTGAAAGTTGAAGTTTTCACAAAAAAAATACATTATAATAATTAGGGAATATGAAACACATGAAAAAGTGTCTTCTCTCTATTGACTACAAGAAATAGGGATTAGGAAGCATTTCTTGACAGTCTTTATAGAAGTCTTTCTAGAAGCAGGTGAATCAATACATCTGTAAGCCTATTTTGAACGCTCTCGCATTTCAATCGCTATCGCAATTGCTAATTTCAGTATTATGAAAAGTATCGCCTTGAGTCGCTCCTAGTGGTGAGTAGCCGAACTTCCTCCATTCGCAGAGAATTGATTCTATTGTTATCGGCATTACGAACGCCATTCCGCGTTGCATTTCTATAGAATATCTCATGTCTAATTTGACTCAGGTCTCTTTTAAAGACCTATATACTAACGCCTGAGCTCTTTCTACTATCTATAAGGCCTATGTACGACCAGTACTGGAATATGCATTCTAGATACGGAGTCCATATTTTGTTGGGACTTATTAAGAGTGTTCAAAGAAGTGCCACTAGAATTATACGAGGATTGATTCCATCACTGCAGCTCGAACGGCTAAATCTGCTAAAGCTGGAGGAGAGAAGCAATCGAGGAGATCTCATCGAGACCTTTAACCTCTTAACTTAACCCTTCGGACGCCAGCTATTTCACGCAAAATTTTTGAACCCCTCAAAAATTTGTTTGTAGGTGGTGTTGGTACATGCATACTAATATATAACGGTGGCTTGTTCAATTACAGGCTTCAACGACAGACTTTTAACACGGTGGAGGGAGAAATAAAGCCGATAATTGCAGGAATACTGAGATCGGCTGCCATGGATTGTCAGAACAGAAAAACCACCAAACGGTGGCAATGGCATCGCAGAAGTTAAAAGCCCGAGAATACCTATCTATCTTGACAATATTCTGCTTAGAAAATTAAACCCAGGTTAAATTCGTTGCATCTATTAGGACCTTGCATTGAAAACTTCGATTTCCTAAGAAATAACGTAACTTATATTTCTAGTCATTTACCCAATTGCAAAATACTTCATGTCAAAGCGTCATCATTAGACTTCAATATCAGTCTGTGTCATTTCGTTGAAGTGTCAACAACGGTAATTTTGTTAGCTTCGAAGTTGTCGAAATTTAGCAGACAAAACGTCATTTGCGGGAAGCAATGCTTTTCTGCTTTCATCTTAAGAAAACTACCGCAGAATGTCATAGATTGCTGCTGGAGGCTTACGGGGAATTTACTCCAACAGAAAGGACTGTTGAGACTTGGTTTCTCCGATTCAAAAGTGGTGATTTCGACATGCAAGACAAAGAGTGCCCAGGCCAGGAGCAAAAATTTGAAGAAGCCGAATTGGAGTCCATACTCCATGAAGATTCGAGTCTGACGCTGGAAAAGATAAGGGAAGTCCTTAACCCTTCAGGCCTCGGCCCCTCAGCCGATTGACAAGTTGATGTCCCAAAAAATTTTAGTAAAAATTAGTTAAAAAATTGAATTATGACACTGTCTCACCAAAAACATTAATTACTGCCAAACCACTGTACCCACAATTAAAATGAAACATTAACATAATAAAACATAATAAAATAAAACAAATGAAATTAAAATAAAATTAAAACGGGCCAGTCACGCTGAATCAGTTTGTGGCCGATATCGGCCAATCGGGGCTTGAGGGGTTAATGTTCATCCCTCAACCGTTTTGAGACGTTTAAAATTTATGGAAGTCATTCAAAAGGAAGGGCATTGGGTTCCTCGTGAGAGACCTTCGAGAGACATCGAAAGACGTTTCATGACTTGTGAAATGCTCCTTCGCCGTCGGAAAAGAAAAGGTTTCCTCCACCGAATAATCAGCGGCGACGAAAAGTGGATCTTTTACGAGAACCCTAAACGCAAAAAATAACAATCGTACCCCAGTGAATCACTTCTATCGACCTCAACAGCCACGCTGAAGAGAGACATCCACGGATCCAAGGTAATGCTTTGCATTTGATGGGACCAAAAGGGTGTCATCTATTACGAGCTGCTGAAACCGGGAGAAACCATCACGGCCGATTGCTATCGAGCTCAGCTCAAGAATTTGAGTGACGCTATGAAGATAAAACGGCCGGAATACGCTAAAAGGCACGACAAGGCAATTTTCCAGCACGACCATGCTCGACCACACGTCGCGATGCAGGTCAAGAACTTCCTGGAAACGCTTCGCTGGGACATCCTACCTCACCCGCCGTACTCCCCAGATATTGCGCCATTCGACTACTATTTGTTCCGGTAATGGCCCATGGCCTTTCCGAGCAGTGCTTCCAGTCTTTCGAGTATATTGAAAAATGGCTGGATTCGTGGATAGCCTCTAAGGACGAAGACTTCTTCCGCCGGGAAATCTGTCTCTTGCCAGAAAGATGGGAGAACGTCATAGCTAGCGATGGACAATACATTGAATGAAATGCACTTTCCGATTTGCTTGGAAATAAATGTTCAATATCGCAAAAAAATCGAAGTTTTCAATTCAAAGACCTAATAGTTAGTTACCAATGTGGCCACAAGAGAGCACAAAAATGCTACTTTGATCAGTTTCACAATTTTCATGAATGAATTGTGTGAAACAAAATAATTGTAAAGTTAGGTGGTTAAAATACAGGCCATAAGAGCTGTGAATAGCTATCATTAATATTCTCCTCAATCAAAATCATAATCTGCGTGGACATTGCTGCAAACTGGACAAGGAAAAATTCGCCTCGAACCCGTAGAAATTTTTCTTGAGCAACAGAGCGGTCGACTCATGGAATAAGCCGCTTGACAGTGTGGTGAATGCAGGAACAGAGAATGTTTCGAAAAACTAACTGACTCATTCACAAAAACTTATATGCAAAATTAGCTGTGCTAGCTGCCTTTAAAAAAATATAATTATACATACGGTTGAGCTGTTAATGTATCCTCACCTGAATGCCAATAATGCAGACGCTGACGTCGACGCTGAAAGTGACAGAGGCGTCGAGTACGCTCATGTTGTAGCTGGGGTTGTGCTTGGCCACGGGCCGTCGGCAGTAGTAGCGGGTGGAATCGCGCATTTCGCGGCGGACCACACTGCTGGGCGCGGAGGGAGTCACCAGAGAGCCCGTCAGGCCGATGCTCGCCCCCAGCGACACAATGTTCACGATGGGGGCGCGCCCGTAGTCCCTGATCATCGGCTGCCCGAACGGACCAAACTGAAACAGACCCTTTGAATAACACGGTTGGGAAGATCACGCAGTGTGATGTTACAAGAGACTGTTTACTTTTAGCTAATATATTATGATATATTTGACATATGATATATTTGATATATGACAGTGTCGATTTGAGATTTATGCAGCACCGGGTAAATGAGGGTGGATGGTGCACGTAATTTGCTAGCAATGTTGGGATGAAATAGTATATCAATCTAAAAGAAATCGTAGGTACCTATTTCACCTATTCTACCTATTTCAACACATTTCAGGAATTTTTAAAGAAATAAAATGACTTTTAAACTAATTTTGTACAATGTACGATCTAGTCAATAGAACTTCCAATCGTACATCTTACGACTGCTAGAATAATCGTAAAAATTGGATTTAAATTAGGTAACACTGGCACAAGCTCGCTGGCGGGTTCATCTGTCCCCGAAAGCGCAACTGTCATTTACATTAGGCCACTGAGACCCATATGTTTAGAGTAGATCAACACCCATCTGGCAGCCTCCATGCAGAAGTAAGAACCTGGGTAAGACTCTGGCTTGCGGACCAGGCTCCCTCAGGAGTCAACCTTCGGGCGCTCCTGGACGGTCTGCGCACTGTGCGGTATCAGCCAATCGATTGTGCATTCCGACTAACAGCCGGGGGAATCTGGAAACAGTAATGTTCCCTATAGAGCGGGGGTAGTTGTTAACCTTACGGCAACTGCTCTTGAAACGACCATTCGGCCACCCGATCCCGGGTGAAGAGCCTGACAAAGGATGCCGTGGTCCGCGATAGATTCGGTAGACACCGTATCACCGCTATGTATGGGAGAGGACCGCACAAGCAACCTCGATCCTGTAACCAGTCAGGAGGTAGGAGGTATCCTGATGGTGAATTCCAGACGGATATATCATGTAACCAGTCAGGAGGTAGGAGGTATCCTGATGGAAAATTCCAGATTGAGATATCCTTCCAAAGTGGTAGTCAGGGGGCGAGGCTCACAGCTGGTTACGTTTAATGGTACCTCGCCATAAGGAGTTGTTTGGCCTATGACGGGCGAGTGGTGTAACTTGACAAAGAACTGTTTTTGTCACAAGTCTTCTACGCTCACCTCACAGGAGACAGAACGATCTAATATCGTTAAAACTTCCTGAAGTGACGGATTCGCCCGTCGTAGTTGACAGCTCTAGTTGTCATCTAAATTATATTTTATATGAAAAAATCTAAAAATTGAAGAAATAGATTAAAGACAAGTAAATAAGTCAAACACAATAAGAAGCGGGGATCCCGGTTTTAAACTTAGAATTTTCTCTTGGACATAGTTTTTGATATCTAGGTGCAAACAGACAGACAAACAGACTAGTCCCATAAGTTTTTTTTAAAAAAAAGTTAAAAGTCTAATAAAAACTAACACCCTACCAAAACACTTAGTTTCATTACTATACAATTAATGACTCGATAGTTTTATAATATGTCAAATGCTACAAAATCAATCAGATTTTTTAAGACAAGTCAAGTTACTTGCCATGTCTAACAATAAATACAGCTATTTATAAAATACACAAAATAAAAGGCATATAAATATAGATTTGTTTTATTTAAATTTAGCTCCTCTTTACGATTAAAATTGTTATAAACTCAGCACAAATTTTATCTAACGCCAAGAAGAAGCCGTATTTGCAGTTTTATTCACAAAATTCGGCCAACAATTATAATGTGCATACAGTTTAAAACAATTTCTACAGCGTGGACACAGCACAGATGTGTCCGAATTGACCACAAAGCCGCTCACCGATTTGACAATGGTCTGCCTGCGCATCGTGGTGGAATTCGAGAATCCTTCTGGCATTGGAACGTCACAATTCGCCGACGATATATTCATTAGAATCGCAAAGGCTTCTGACTGAGACAGCAAAGATGATTTGGCCGGACCGTCTGCAAACTGCTGGGGTGTTAGAGTTAGGAATCGAATCTTTGTCACTGCATTCCTTATTGATAGTCCGCTGGCGGGTGCATTTTGATCTCCTGATAAATAAAAAAAATAAAACCGGTCAAGTCACCTTATTAAGTAAGGGGTTCTTGTTATGAAACATTCTCACAGTGACTATAAAAAAAGTTTCAGCAGTTTAGTGATACAAACATTTCAAATTACCATATTGTACAGAGTGCGGCAAAATAATCTAACGGTTTTCGTTGGCCTACTGTTGAGCGAGTAGGTGGTGGGGGGTGGTGGAGATTGGCGCGATGCAGAACCCATGCGTAGACATTTTTAGTAGCTATGGAGCAGTGGCCGGCTGAGCATCAAGGCGTATGTTGTGGAGGCGTTTTTTAAAAGTGGAGATTCCTGCGTTGTTGTTCAGCGACAGTACCGTAGGCGCTTTAATGTGGGTCCAAGAGGAAGAGTCGCAACTCGTAACACAATTATGTTATGGGAGAATAACTTCAGAGCTACCAATTCAGTGTTAAAACGGAAGTCGACAGGCCGTCCAAGGTCAGCCCGTACACAAGAGAATATCAATGGAGTAAGAGAAGCTGTGGAAGCCAGTCCACGGCGGCCAGCCAGTGAACAAGCTGCTGCATTGCACATGTCTGACCGCTGGGTAAGACGAATATTGCGTTTTGATCTGCATTTCCACCCATACAAAATGGCTATTGTCCAGCAGTTGAAACCTAATGATTATGCAAAGCGGAAAGAGTTTGCAGAGTAAATGATTGGCTTGATGACTGATGAAAAAGTTTTATTGATGAGCGACGAGGTCATCATTTTATTGATGAGCAATGTTTGGTCAAAGAAGGACACCATTTAAAGGACGCAATCTTCCGATCTTAACCGGATGAAATCGGTTGTTCTGGTGTTTTATTTTATTAATTTACATGAACACCCTTCTGTAATAATCAATAAAACATTTTTTATCACTTTTAATATTTGTGTTGTTTTTATTTTAAAACCGTCAGATCTTTTTGCCGCCCCGTATAATTATGTGTTTGTTCACTCTGCTATATATAGGATTTGGTTTATATTTTAATAATTTTATTACAAAAATTGTATTGAAAATGTTTATTTCTTTTTTTACAAACTTACTCTTTTAAAAATCCAACTCTACAGATGAGTAGATGTCATTAAGATGTGTCCAAATGTTTTAATTTTTTTCCAAAAATACTTTCCATCGATGTGAAATTATAGTATGTTTATTTATATGAATATGTTGACTATTTAAATCACTGCGAGGATATATATTATTGAGAAGAATTTAATAGTATATTTAATTATATGGATATATAGAACATTGTAAGGGACCATATACGGTGAGTTTTAATTAACCGGCATCCTTCAAGAGGGTTAATCAGTAGGGGCATGTAAGCATCTCATATCTTTTTTTGGAAAAAACAAAAAAAAAGTTTTTTTTGTTTTTTTTTTTTTAATTTGAAAATTTTAAGAGCTTGACTCTTAAATAAAAGTTTAACAAGCGTTTGATTGCACTGCACCATCTAGCGGTAGGTAAAATATCGCCAATAAACAATATTAGCGATATTTTACCTACCGCCAGATGGCGCATCGTGCTCAACGCTTTTTATACTATTTTTCAAAAAAGAAAAATTTTCAAATTTAAAAAATATATATTTTTTTTTTTTGTTTTTCCCACATTTTTTTATTAAACGTTGCTAAACTGCTCCTACTGATTCACCCTCTTCAAGGATGCAGGTTAATTAAAACTCACACTGTAGATCAGTGTTCCGCAAACTTTTTGTGTTCAAGGCACACCTATCAAATCAAAAAATTTTAGAGGTACACCAAAGAAAAAAGCAATGTTTATTTAATATTTATTTATTACTAAAACCAATATACCTAATATGAAAAGATGTTTAGTGAGAAACGTGAGCGTGTTTAACTGAGCACAGGCGATCAAAATTTGGAGCAATCGTTGATAAGACTGCTCTCATCTCTTCATTGATCGGCCTCAGGCGCTCTCTTTTTTTCGATTTAATAGTAGTGAGAGTTGAAAATCCCAATCCAAAAATTGGGATTTTCAACTCTCTGGGGAATGGGGGAATATTTATTACACAATTTTCCGCGGCACACCAACTGATGACCACGGTACACCAGTGTGCCGCGGCACACGCTTTGCGGAACACTGCTGTAGATCATTGACAAGCAATCATTGGTATTTTTATTTATATGGATATGATGACCATATAGGTAGATAGACCATTGTGAGAGACCATATAGATCAGGGTAGGCAAGTAGCCTCAAGTGGGGTCTGGATACAGTTGAATTTTTTTATCGAGGTCCAGAAAAAAAATCATTATACTTATTAGTTTCCTAAATTTGCGATACTTTAAAAAGAGAACAATTAGCAGGGTTTTTATTTAGGACTGCATATTTTAGATGATAATGAAAATTAAATTGCTTAGATGGGTAAGTTATTTAACAATATTTGGCAGTCCAGGTTTCGACCTTCGGCAGTCCAGATCCGGATCGCGGTCCGCCTGTTGCCGTCCGAGGATATAAATCATTGACAAGAAATCAAAGGTACTTTAATTTATATAGATTTAAAAAAAATATGACAATAATTATAAGAGACTTTATCTACTGTTTTATCTATAAAAATAATGGTTGTGTCACCCCAAGGCTTTTCCGGCAAGTAGCCAAGGACTGATTTCATCTTAGTATTAATTTCTGAAATAAAATCGAGGCTGGCGAACGAACCCGGTTGGTTGCAACCGCACGGTTTAATTCTCGGCTAAGGGCGGGATTAGGCCAAGCGCCAACAAAAGCCTGAATTTATTAAAATGTATGACGAAATTTAAATATTATTAGTGTAGCTTGCATATGTATTCCAACCAAAATTTCACAATGTGATTTCGGTCCAACAAGGCACAATATATTTAAAGTCTCTAAGTACAATATTTCGAGATTCAAATATGACTAGTGCGCCCCCTGGTGGACTGATTTCAATTACAACCTTTGCAACTCTTCCAAATAATTCTTGCATGCCAAATTTCAGCTCAATCAGATTAAGCGTACACACACACATAGGCACACAGAAGCGCATTCACAAACTTTCTCTTCTCCTCGGTTGGTGGGCCGGGAAAGTAAAAAAAATATATTTTTTTTTAAAAGAAACTTTGGAGACAAGTGGATATACTTTCGCATACATTTTGATACAGAGAAAAAAGGTTATAGTATTTTGATATTGCAAAAAATATTACACTCTTTGGCTAGTTAAGGTTAGGTTATTTGACTTGTGCCAAATTTTATGTCAATAGCTTTAAAACTGGCCAAGATATTTGACAGCGACTTACAGACGGATGGACAGAAGACGGAGTCTCACTAATAGGGTTCCGATTGTACCCTTTGGTATGAATAAAAATTTTGTAATAATTTTTTGATTGTACCCTTTGGTAAAATATAACTTATTACTTTTCCCACCTCATTAAGTTGAAGTAAGTGTTGGGTAATTTTAAATCTTAATTGGATTGACTTAATATTTCAGCATGTTTTTATGGATTCTTTTAGATTATTATAAATTTTGGGCCCTCTAAAGATACTTTGATAGGACTTGATATTACTTTATTCTAAAGCATAATTTTCTCTAACATGTGTACTCAAAAATAAAAAAAATATTTTAAAAAATAAAATGTAAAATTATTTGATAAATCTGGTTATTCCAATATCTGAGAGATGTATTCTGATTCTCAGTAAATATTTAAATACCTGTCATTTACATGTTCATATTGTAATAAACAATTAAGCACATGAAATCATATGCATGTATACTAACTAAGGATTCAACATTTCTTCATTGGGAAGAACCATATTTTAGCTGTGTTGAATGTCAAAAAATGCTGGGACAGAACAAGTGAAAGAAAGTCATATTTTGTTATTCTTATATTCGTCATAAACAAAAGGATGTGATGATATCGGTATAGACTTGTTATATTCGGCTCTAAAATTGGATATATCAAATCAATACTGAGATCATCACATCCTTTCGCCATTGATTTTATAGTGTAATAGATAACGCCATTCCATACTGCAAAGTGGAAGTCGCAATTTAATACAAAAAACGGCAGGTAGATGGCCATCGTAGTTTCCAAACTCGATTTAATGCGTTTCCATCTTCAATAAACCAATATTTGGCCGATAGATGGCGTTCAAACATATTATCGGACGCGTCCGTAAGCCGCGGCTTACGAACGTGTGCACAGTCGTCCGCGACTGACGTCCTATAATGTGCACGGCTCAATAGAAATTCATTACACAGATCGCGTGCAAAAGCCGCGGCTGACGGACGCGTCTAATAATGTGTTTGCCCCTTTGTTTGCCCCTAAGCGTTTGCCGTTAGCCCGATACGCAAATCTATATTGCTAGAGGTGTGTCTATTGTAGTTATCGATATAGTCAGTATCGTTTGCACAATAACAGATATTTTGGAAAAGTAATGAAACTACACGCTATTCATTTAGAACTAAAAATCTCTATATAATTATTGATTATATTAACCCCGATATACCATGACAATATGCATCTACTAACATTGAACTATATATACTAACATAGATATATATCATGGAAAACTAGATATACTAACATGGAAAATCCAATACTTAACGCCGACTTCACTTTTTAACATAGATAGGTACTGATACATTAATTTCGACAAAATAGTATCGATATATAACAAAACCGAAACGTTATAATTATTAATGTACGACTTATTGAAACAAAGAAACGTTGAAACTATACTTTTCCTTTATCGAATAAACGCATTATTGATTAATTTTTATAGCATTTATTAGCTATACTGGCTATTTTATTGTTTTTGTACTCGAACGTAGGTGATACCATTACAATTCGTTGCGTTTGGGCGATAATATAGCAGACGTATCACGTACGTTCGTATGGGTAGGACGGTAAAAGCTAATCCTGTAAAATAAATGGTTATACCAATAATTTAATCTCTGACAATGTGGCCGTTGATGTAATGGTTTTTGTAATTAGAAAGATTCCACATAAAAACATAATTTTCATGCTTAAAATGTAACTTCTTAGAAAGTCGTAGGTGCACGAAATTGCGTTTGCAAAAGCATTTTTATTTAAAAAACACTGCTTCACATTTCAAAATTATGGAAGGAGATCACTTTAAAAATGACGTATGTGTAAGGGTTTTCATTTTTTTATTGTGTTTTAAGATTGTGGCCGTTTTAATAGTCTCTTTTCTTTGGCCGCGACCTTTACTCGTCTCAGAATTACGAATATATAATAACTAGCTGACCCGTGCCCACTTCGTTGGGCGGTAAAAAATTTTACTTGTGATGAAATTATGAGTGTGGTTCGGTTAGTACTGAGTGCTATGATTTATTTCCTGACTGCCAAAAGAAGGGTTATATTTTTACTGCATATGTATGTATGTATTTGCATGCCAATTTGAATATATTACCGTTATTTGTGAGTGTCTTCTTGTGAGTGTCTTATTTGTGAGTGTCTTATCTCTTTAACCGTTTATGCAGTAAAAGGGAAATTATATGCAGTAAAAGGGAAAAGTCTTTTGTCACTCGAAACGATAAACTTACTTATTTTAATATGAATTCATAATTGTTGATAATATGACCAATAAACATGACCTAACGATTAACATTATTTTTTAAATATAAAAAAACTACTTTTTGTGACTTAAATACAAAATTTAGACATATGATTTCCCTTACTTTTTTGTAGGCATTACTAAGATCTACAACTTTTCTCTAGAACTCAATCATATATCTCTCATCGTTAAAGTAGCGTTCGTAAGAAACGTTTTCATTCGACTGTTTTTCTCCGAATTACTTTGTAAATCCAACGACCACGAAAAAGTCTTTTCATTTTTCGGATTAATATATAGCCAAATGACAGTCACAAATGTGGCTTTCTATTCGTAAAAGAATTTTCAAAATCGGTTCAGTAGATCCAGAGATTACTTCCTTCAACGTCACAAACTTTACCTCTTTATAATATTAGTATAGAAGTATAGATTACGACACGGTCGCGGTTCCATACCTATGTCGTATTATCTCTTTAACTATTTATTCAGTAAAAGGTAAAAGTCTTTTGTTTTAAACACTTGAGACAATAAATTTACTTATTTTGATAAGAATTCATAATTGTTGATAACATGACCTAACGATTTAAATTACTTTTTTAATATAAAAAATATATATTAAAAAATCACCATAATATCGCGCACTCGGTTGGTTATCGTCATAAATATTCAAATATTTGTCCAAATTTGGCCAAATGATGTACTGTAAAAGACAAAATTTATCTACTTTAAATACCAGATGTGATAAAAGTATTTATTTTGATATAATAATCAATTTATTACTACCAAATGTGCGTTAGAAATAATTTTTATTTTTTTATTGTATTTATGGTTCACTATTTTGGCGATAATGGCTTACTGTCGCTGGCTTTTTTGTAGGACTATTTAAGATAAACATTTCCATTGTATATTATATACGTGTAACTCCAACGGTTTTTGCGGCGCACGCCAGAATAGCTCGCAGATGGCAGATTTTTTCCTACTTCTTCTTCTTCATCTCAAGCTAAGAATCCATTTTAAAATGAAGAACGCTGTAGTAGAAAAGAGCGTCAGAAATTTATATAATAAATTAGTGCTATTTAAAGGTCATTAGCGCACCCAAACTAGTATAGTAATAAATAATATTACGAGAATCTTACATTGTTTAATTGTGACAAAATAAGATTTTTAAAAATAAAAAAAACATATTTTTTAATATATTTTTTTATTATTAATTAATATTTATTACTTTTATTTTGAATCTAATTTAATCAAGAATGATGTCGATAGTATTTGTAACTAGCGTTAACGAGAATCTGACATAGTTTAGTAGTGATAAAAATAAAGTTTTATTTTAAATAAAAGACTTATTTTTATATTATTAAGATTTTGCTACACCTTATATTGATAATACTCTTATTTTTAATCTAATTTAATCAAGAATCATACCGATAGTATTTGTAAATGCATTTAATATTACGAGAATCTGTCATTGTTTAGTTGTGACAAAAATAGGTTTTTTTTAAAATAAAAGACCTATTTTTTAAACATTTTTTTTTAATTCAGCTTTATTTATACTTTTATTCTAATTTATTCAAGAATCTTATCGATAGTATTTATTGTAACCTTAATTTATACTTTTATTCTAATTTATTCAAGAATCTTATCGATAGTATTTATTGTAAGCTCCTTCCCTAGTCACGCACACTACAGCTTGCTTGTAAACAGCTTTAGAAACTCACACTAACAAAAAACGGAGTCTTTAGCAAATGCGCCGCGCGCGCCGTTTCTGCCGTGAACGATTTGGCAACGCTGCATTTGATATGGCGTTTACACTCCCGCGCGAGGCGCGAGGCGAGACGCAAAACCATATCAGTAAACAAATGGAACAGAGGCAAAGCTTCTAACGAGCGTACAAAATGTTTACCAACTTGCTAGAAGCTTTGCCTCTGTTCCGTTTGTTTACTACATGGTTTTGCGTCTCGCCTCGCGCCTCGCGCGAGAGTGTAAACGCCCCAAATAAGAAAGTTTACACGTAACTGTTTATTTATTAATTTATTTATTTATTTAAACCCATAAAAAAACAATTA
Organism: Micropterix aruncella; assembly: GCA_944548615.1. Classification (NCBI taxonomy): domain Eukaryota; kingdom Metazoa; phylum Arthropoda; class Insecta; order Lepidoptera; family Micropterigidae; genus Micropterix; species Micropterix aruncella. The sequence continues at coordinate 33,974,107 of OX155951.1, forward strand.
CATAACAAAAACGTCGTCTTAGCCTAATAATTAATAATTTAACATTTCCTTTTGTTGTCATTTTAGTAATGCAAATATAAAATTTTATTAAGCAAATTTAGATCTTAGGAACTATGTACAATAATATTTTTATCATAAAATCAATAACATCGAACAATAACGAGAGGCTGTTCTATGGTAAAAAATTAATTTTGTAGTTTTTTTTAAGGTAACATTAAGAGGTAATTTAAATAAATTTATATAACAAAGACATATTGCTATTTTAAGTAGGTTTTTACATTGTTACTTTCATTTTATATTGCATTGGTTAAAAAACGGTGAGTTGTGTAAAATTCATAGTCATCAATTACTTAAAAATTTCAAATACAGTCGATAGTGTAAATTAACAGTAGTAAAAAATGACAGATAAAATATTATAAAATGTATAAATAAAACAGTATTTTAATTACATAAAATTGTAAATTAAATGACTTGTAATATCAGCAGTATTATTGCTTACAACATATATGACAATATAATATAATACGATAATACATACCTACACCCACAGAAGTGCCTTAGTAATAATTTATAATAGAAAATTAAACGTACATATTAGACTACTATTAGATGTATTACATATTAGATGTATTACATAACTTTTAGAATATACATTTCTTGAGAACGAACAACCTCTTCGGAAGTAAAATGATTACTGCATACAAACGAACCAGAGCTCGGCGTCCAATTAAAACGTGGAATAGCCCTAGTCCATCGCTTACGAAGATTATCTTCCTTCGGGAAAGAAAATGTTGAAACGGGAAGTTCTCCAGTTTTCAACGCAGAGTTATAATTTGATTTGTATCCGGGAACACAGCATCGCCTCGGCATCTAAAAAATATAAGCTAGTATTAGCGGTGATATTACACCAAATAATTACCTTGACGGATTATTGTAAATCGTATTTTATCCAGGAATGCACTGCACACATATCCCTGGAATGCACCAATGACTCTCGGAATCTGAAATTTAAGTCAAAATTAATGAAAGGGTATATATAATGAGGTATACGAGGCAAACCAATCGGTTGAGTACCTATATTTTATCCAGATTCAACGGCGCTCTGTCTCTGGATTGCAACAACTCCTTCTGGAATCTGTAATATATTTGAAGTTAAATTAATGATGAGGTACATAATGAGGTATGCAAAACAAAGCAATAGGTGTGTTTAGAGTGCTCAAAAACTATTATATATTTAATGGGTAACGTCTTTTAATCTGGACAATCCGTCTTGTTTCTCGACTGATAGAACGCCGATATTGCTGTGATAATCTTAAACGAGGCCTGGTTGGCTGTGGCCAGGCATGTTAAAAAAGCTATCTTGTTGCATGCATTACAAATAAAAGCTTTACAGTTGTCGTAGAAGAAGATCAATTAAATATTTACCTGAAGCCGTTATCGTAGATAGTATCAGAAAATGAGGTGGACTCTCTCTCTCAATTTCACTTCGTCCACAGACTGCACACACGCTTCTGGGAATCTGTAATTTATTTGGATTCAAAATAAACAACACTCTAAAATATAACATGATGTCGACATAGATTGTGCTAATAATAGCGCTAAATAGGTAAAGAATACTGTTAAAAAATGATTATACCATTAATATTTAATAGATATGAACTAAAACTGTTAATGAAATCTGTAAAATTAGCGATAATAACGAATGTTTCGCAGATCAGTGAACACGACAATTTGAGGTTATGTTTCTATGTAAAACAACATATTAACGCAAATTTGTTGATAAAAAGATGTATATTTACCTTAAATAGTTGTTGCAGATAGGGAGATGAGTATTTTACATTAAATCACATTTAAAATTACACATAAAAACCACAAAAACTCACAATGTCCACTGTTCATAGAACTGTCGTGGAACTGTCAACAATACTTAGATCGACGTTGCCAGTTGCCAGCCACATCTTATTGTTGGAAAGGCGATGCCTGAAATAGCACGCCATCTATTATTTTCTTCATTGAACATGTGATTTGTAGCGTAGAAGGAAATGCAATAGATAGCGCTAATAATTGAATGCTAATTTCGTTGAAACTGCTTGAATTATTGGGTTTTTAGAATCAATCGATCCTTTATAATTAAAACTTAATTATCAATGTTAATATAGATATCCAAATAAATTGCTATACTTTTCGACGTCAGCACTACCAGTGCCATCTGCGTAGTGACGGCGAGAAATATGCTGCCATTTTCTTGTATGGGGTGGCGCTATCTATTACACTATAAAATCAATGCTTTCGCCTTAGTTTTAATAACTGCGATAATGCATTTTACTTTGATAGAATTTGATGGAGAAAACGAGAATGAGGGTATTAAAGCGTTAAATTCCCTTCGAATACTTACCAGAGAAAACTTTTTGACATCCATATCCAAATCTATCATATTTATTATATAGATTATTCAAATAGCTGAGAATTGCATTCTGATTCTCAGTAAATATCTAGCCACCATTCATTTGCATTTTTAATTAATGACAAACAATAAAGTACATGAGATCCTAAAGTACATGTTTATTAAGCAGTCAACATATAGATCAATGTGAGGGCATGAAATTGAAGACTATTGCGGTTGCTTGAAATTATAAATAAGATAACATCGAATTTACCATGTGAAGCTTGTAACACCCGACGTTTCGGCGACATTGCAATCGCCGTTGTCCAGGGTAAACTGGAGTCTACCCTGGACAACGGCGGACTGGGTGGTTGCAACATTGCCGATACATCGGGTGGTACAAACTTCATGCGGTAAATTCGTTTTTATCTTATTTATAATTGTGAGGACAGTTACTAGGAGGAGGGCAGTAATAGCATTTACTGTCATTGGGTCTATCTTTCTCATTTCTTCCCCCATAATATTTAGTATATTCTTAATTTTATTGCCTTGCCTTTTGTTTCATGTTTGTTTTATTGGTGATCCACTTTTCTATTCCTCTTCGCTAGTTTCCGTATCCAATTCATCCATTTGATATATTTCTTGCACTGATTTAAACATTTTGGCTCTGTCTCGTGCCAATTCTTCCTTCTTCGTTTTGTCAAAGTATACCATATCATGATTAAGAGAATCTTTCTTGCGCTAATCATACAATATTGAACATTATTCCGTATCGTTTTATACTTAGATACGGATAGAGGTTACCATATTACATGTGATTTAAAAGAGAGCTGTTGAGGAGAAGTAAGAGGAGCATCGATCAGAGAACCATTCTCAGAACTGCCATTTCCCTTTCCGGTGGGTTTAATTCTAAGATTTACTAAAAATTATCTTCTAATATTTCAGGCTATACACTTACCAGAAATCTTTTGCGTTTGTGACACCGATGCTAGGGCCATTCTCACGTCTTTCTCCGTAATCCCTGCTGCGTTGCTGACCGGAACAGCAACGGGTGGGTCGTTACAGACTCCGGTATCCATAGAAACGGGTTGGGATGTGCTCGGAGTCAAGTTGACGGCGGAGCTTGAGGAAACGCCAGCCAAGGCGGGCTGATCGCCGAGACTCTCCACATCGATGTTTTCGCCGGCGCCATTGTTGCTGTCCTCGGCCTCTGGCTGTGTTGGCGGCGTCGGTTCCGCGGGATCGGGATTCGGCTGAGCGTCTTGCGAATTGTTCGGCTGAGCCTTGGCGTATCTGATGGCCGCTTCGAATAGGTCCAACTCGCTTTGTATGTTCAAGATGTCCTGCTCGAAGAGGGTTATTACCGTGTTGATGTCGGCATCTTCAAAACTGCTTTGGTTTAGTACTTCTTGGGTTTGCGTCGCCATAATCTGCATTAACGGATAAATATTAATTTGAATTATAATTACTGGAACTTTCTAACGTACAGTAGAACCTCCGTTAAAATGGACGTTGCTCGAAGCAGACAGATTTCAAAACCTCAAAAAATGCAAAATTTAAAAATGCAAATTGTGAGTGCCAAGTTGTGTTCTGTGATTTTGTGCTTTAGTAAAAAATTATATCATTGTGAAATAATAAACAATGTCATCAAATACACAGTTCGAAGATGGGAGCCTTTTGTATCACAAAACAGCAGTATCACCCAATCGTGGCGATTAGGATTGGATTGTTCGGCAATTAACCAATGGCAAAATTGCCGAGTAAATCAAGAAGCAAAAAGTGATACTTTTACTCCTGGTGGAGGTGGGGAGTCCAGCCTGCCGACTGACCTGAAGTCCACGAGCTCAGGGGTAAAGTTAGACGATGACAAAGGAACCATGAGGACAGACAACGATCAGTGACTCTTAATTACAACTCTACAACTCAACAACATTGACACTGATCAGTTGCCGAAATTTGAACCAATTAGCCATTTAATTTTGTTACACTTAATACATGCCAAAACACAGAATAAACGATAAATTACTGTATTTCTTGTTATTTTAAACATAAAATTTTGAATAAATGGCTATGACTAAAACACTTGCGAACACTGATGGTGTAAGAACTGAAGTCCTGAAGCACTACAATTTCTGACCACACTTTGGGTCATCCTATAACACTTACTTAACCCGTGCAATGTCGTCAAGCGTACCAGTGCGCTAGACAAGGCAATTCAGTGTTATAAAAAACTACCTCTTTGTCAGGATATTCTTTGGGTATTTTTTTTAAAATTCAGACCACCTGGAAGCTCAATGAGTCCGGATTAATGAGGTTCTACTGCAGGTACTTAACATCATTAAAAATTAAATGCTTTAAAAAATGTATTTGTCAGATAGGTATAATTTGAATTTGTCTCATGGTCATAGTCCCAAGAAGAAAAAAGTAAGACGATACATGTTTTAATGAACGCAGCGAGCGGGAGTAAATAAACCATAACAAGAACAGTCTACAAAGCGGATGGTAAATAGATTAACTTGAATTAAATTGTTACAACCTATAAATGTTATTATTATTTATAATTTATAATTAATGACCTATAGCATGGGTCTCCAAACTTTCCAACCTTAGGGCCATACTGATTCCTCCCGTAAGTTTCAAGGGCCAAAAACGTGAAATCTGTCTCCCAGCAATGCAGTCGGCAGTCCAGAACCCCCCCTCCCCCACTTTCCTCCGTTGACTAATACATAATTTTATCCAAACTACAAACTGTTGTCAGTGGAAAATGACAATTACATAAATTTCATTACTATTTTATATATTATATTGTTTATATGTTGTATGTTGATATGTTTATAATGTTAGTTTTATTCATTTCTATTATTCGTTAGGTATTATGCTTGTTAAATTTTCTGCGTATTATACTTGTCAAAGCTTTACCTAGCAAGTAAATACAACCAAGTTATTATAATTCTGTCTTTTTATCCAACTTATTGTAACAACAACTAGAACTGTCAACTAAAGCAGGCGAACCCGTCACCTCAGGAAGTTTTAACTAAATATGATCGTTCTATCTCCCGTGAAGTGTTATCATAACAGCAGCAAACAACAATCAGTCATTATCTGTCGCGTGCCGGATTAATGGCATTGTTCGTTAGCTGTCGCGGGCCGGATTGATGATCCCGGCGGGCCGGATTTGGCCTGCGGGCCGTAGTTTGGAGACCCCTGACCTATAGTATATAAGAGTCGAATACTCTGGTCCGTGAAATAGTCCCCGAGTTTCATCAGTAAACTTATAAATATATAAATATTAGCCATGTGCAATGATTTATTTACCTGTAAGCATTTGTCCATGAGAACAGGTTCTTCAAACAGCTTTGCAAACTCATAAGCGCGACAAGCATTTTTCGGATTTAAATCCGACCATAAATATTTTGTACATTCCTCCACGAGGTGCGGCAGCATATACTTTTTAGCGCCGTAACATAGCTCACAAGCCTTATCGAATGAGTTAATGTTGATGTTATCGGTATAAATGTATCTGAAAATAATTCATTTGTTTATTCAGAGGTAGGAGGTGGTGTTTAGTCATTATCAGGTGTTAAGTATTATAAGGTGTTATTATACACACTTACACACCTGTACATATAAATGCTTCATAGTAGGGTTGGTTGGAAGAGATGGTCGTATGGCAATAAACCCGCCCAACAAACAAACAATTATTCATTAGCAGAAATTCCCAACATTTTCATTGAAAGCATTGTTGGAAAGATTTTACTATCTAAAGCAGGTTTTCAAAATGTCGCCGGAAGAAGTCGCATTGATTAGTATGGCGTATATCATTCTCCATATGAGTATTTTGAAAAAGAAATGCATAAATAAAATTGGATTTTGCTCATTTACACCAAGTTCTTCGAGAACCCCGCATAGCTCACCAGAACATCCAGGACACCTTCAACTCTACAGTGCAGTGGACCAAATAACAAATGCACTGCTCTACATATTGAGACTGGAAATCCACGGCTAGGATATACGATTGAGGGGGAAAAAGGGGGGTAGCTAATGGTTCTTGTTTTTCATCTCGTTCTTTGGGGTCGGCTTAACTCACGGTTCAGCTCCTATTCAGTAGCCTCCTCGAAGAGGGTCTACCCCGGTAAGGACTCTGTCTCCCTGCCTCTCCCTGCGAATGGTGGATCAGTTTTTCCTGGGGATGACCTTCGGCTGCCATTGTGCGGTTTGCACACCGTGTTTTCGCACAGCCAATCGCCTGCACTCCGGCGAATAACTGGAGTCTATTATAGTCAATATATATAACTGGGAACGATATACTGTTTCTTAAGTAGTGGGGGTGGATGTTGATCCAATGTCAGCCGCTCTTGAAACGATCAATTGGCCACCCGATCCCGAGTGAAGAGACAGGCAAAGGTAGTCATGGTCTGCGACAAATTTAAACTGAATTACCAATGATCAGGTAGAGGCCGCAAGCCACTTCAAACCCGTAACCAGTCAGGAGTATGAAGAAATCCGGCCATAACTGGTAGTCAGGGCGCAAGGCCTGGACGCATGGTTCAACTAGCCAGTGCCACGCAGTCAGGTGTTGGTCTCTGATGGGCTACTTGGCATAGCTGTGGATTGTCTTTGTCCCCAAGTCTCTTCATTCATCTCAGGTTGACAGGTACATAAAGCAATTGCAGCATCGAACCTCAGGTAACACTTTTCAATAAATCGTGTGGTGTATGCTTGGAATACATTACCAGAGGAAGTGATAAGTGCTGACTCGGTCAACAGCTTTAAGAATAAACTGGACATTTTTCTAAGTGCAAAACAGTCACAAGTTTAAAAAAATTGCACGTAATATACACTCATCATAAGTGCATAATATAATAATAATAATAAATGTTCCTAAGTGAATACGAGGCTGTTATTATTATATTACACACTGCTTAGTAAATAATAACAAGTATTTGTTTACCTTGCGTGTAAACATACTGATTCAGCATGTTAGCGCTTAGGATTAGTGGTTAGTATTAGTAAAACTGCCAGTGCTTGAATAGATCCTATTTACTAAGCGACAAGTGACTTTCACCCCACAAATTACTAAACACTTGTCGCTTGCTATCTAGTGTGAACAGCCGCGGCAAGAGTTAGTGACACATGCACACAAGTGAACACATGCGTTTCTCTGTTTACGTGACGTGTTTACTGCAGAAAGGAATTTAAATCCTATGACAAAATAAGGCAGTGGTGGTGTTCCATTTGGAACGGAGTTCGTGCCGCTAATACCTTTTTGCTAACACCAACTTGTAAACAGTTACTTGTCGCGATCACTAAGTAGGTTAGGGACAAGTACTACTAAGTGACAAGTACCTACTAAGCGACAAGTACTAAGCCCCGGTAAACCTAGCATTACACAAGCACTTGTTTCGTATAAATGTGAGAACGAAGGTACATACTCGAGAAGAGCCTTAAAGGCCTCGACCTGCACGTCCAGAATGGGTATACGTTCGTTCTTCTCGGCCAATCCGCTGTAGAACATCGCCTCGAACACTGGCGAAGACATGGCCAATAATAACTTGTGGCCCTTTATGACGACTTGATTCGGCTCCGTACCAACCAGGAACGAGCAGTCCGACCATTGTCCAGACTGAAGCAGATAGTTGCCTCGCTGTTTGATTTCTTTGCACGATATCTGCCAGTCGCAGGTCGAGCCGTTCATCCTAAAATTACAAAATGAAAAATTCTGATTTGTACAAAGAAAACTTCGCTAACTCTGGAAAGGAAAGCTCACGTCCGAAGAGAACTGCGTCAAATATCTGACAGAAATATTCGAATACGATGAAAAAATTGCGAAATTATTGCATAAAATGCAAATAAACAATTCTATTTCCGTGCGAGAGGCGAAAACGGAAAAACGTCAAACGTTTTTTTTCCCCGGTTTTATGACGTCCGTAGAAATGTGTACAGTACATAGTAATAATCTGTAAGAAAAGTTAACCACCATTTATTATTTCATATTTAAATTTTATTTTATTTATTATCTTTTTATTAATCAAAAACATTTTATGTGCTTGTTCGTGATTAACTTCATGACGCAGTCAAAAAACAGCCGCAGCTTACTTCACTTCCGTCTTTTCCGCTGGGACGTCGGTTTTTTTTATATTTTCATCTTTACTTCTTTAGTTTATGCCGACGCGGATTTATTTATTATTAAATGGATTATCGAGTGTGTTCTCCGTCTTTTCGCATGCCGAAATAGCCGTTTAATCGCTTGCTCTGGCTTAAGTTTCGGCGAGTTTCTCGTCGCTGGTGATTCGCGGTGCGATAGTTCGTCGGTTGTCATTCGGGTGATTCTTATGTCATGATGGGTGCTATTTTGCTATTTCTGTTGTCGAACGAGGCGGCGGCGGCGTCGAAGTGAATCGTCGGCGCGCGTAGCTTAAATATGCATACGTTCAGGTAGCGAAAGTAATCGGGCGGGCCGTTCTAGATGAAGATGGAAAAGCTGAAAGACGAGGAGCGGCAGCGGCGCATCCGGGCGCTGGAGGAGCGCCTGCGCAGCCCGAGATCCACGGGCAACGTGGATTGCCTCCTCGACACGGTCACCGCCCTCATCGCCGACTGCGACCACCCGGCCATCCGACGGATGAAGAACCTCGAAGCCTACACCAGCAGATGTAAGTTACCCGATTTTATCCGCGCTTTATAGCTTATCCTCGTCATTCGCAAGCGCACTTACCTTTTCCTATCGTTTCAGATGAAAATTTCGCATCCGAAATATGCGATCTACGCATGAGAGTGACGGACTTCGACCTGTTGAAAGTGATCGGCAGGGGCGCGTTTGGAGAAGTGCAGCTGGTCCGACACAAGTCCACGTCGTCGGTGTACGCGATGAAGCTGCTGAGCAAAGTGGAAATGATCAAACGCTCCGACTCCACCTTCTTCTGGGAGGAGAGGCACATCATGGCCCACGCCGATTCGGACTGGATATTAAAATTACACTACGCTTTTCAAGACCAGAAATACCTTTACATGGTCATGGACTACATGCCCGGCGGCGATTTAGTCAGTCTCATGTCCAACTACGACATCCCCGAAAAGTGGGCAAAATTCTACACGATGGAAATAGTGCTCGCGTTAGACGTCATTCACGGGATGGGATTCGTCCATCGCGACGTGAAGCCGGACAATATGCTCATAGACAAATACGGCCATTTGAAGCTGGCCGATTTCGGCACGTGCATGCGGATGGGCCCCGACGGACTGGTGCGAGCGAGCAACGCCGTCGGCACGCCCGACTACATCTCGCCCGAGGTGCTGCAGTCGCAGAACGGCGAGGGCGTCTACGGCCGCGAGTGCGACTGGTGGGCCGTCGGGATCTTCCTCTACGAGATGCTCATCGGCGACCCACCCTTCTACGCCGACAGCCTCGTCGGCACCTACGGCAAGATCATGGACCACAGAAACTCGCTGCAGTTCCCGGACGACGTCGAAATCTCCAAGGAGGCCAAGTCGCTCATCCGCGGTTTCCTCGCCGACCGCGTCAAGCGGCTCGGCAAGAGCGGGGTCGACGAGATCCAGCGGCACCCGTTCTTCGTCAACGACCAGTGGAGCTTCGACAGCCTCAGGGAGTCCGTGCCGCCGGTCGTCCCCGAGCTGTCCGGCGACGACGACACCAGGAATTTCGACGACATCGAAAAGGTCGACGCCGTCGAGGAGTCGTTCCCGGTGCCCAAGGCGTTCGTCGGCAACCACCTGCCGTTCGTCGGCTTCACCTACAACGGCGACTATCAGCTGTTCGGCGGCGGCGGGCCCGCCGACGCCGTCGACGCGGTCGCCGCCAACCGCATCAACAACAACCGGTCGGAGGAGCTGGAGCGGTCGGCGGAGAGCGAGAGGAGCGCGCGCGAGCGGCTCGAGGAGCGGTGCGCGCAGGCGGCCGCGCGGATCGAGCTTATCGCTCGCCAGGAGGCGGCCGCGAGGGAGGCCGCCGCGGCCGCCGAGCGCGCCGCCGCAGCGCTCGCCGCCGACGCGGACGCGCTGCGCGGCCAGCTCGAGGCCGAGCGGGAGCTGCGCGGCGCCGCCGAGGCGGGGCTCGCGGACGCCAAGCGGCGCGCGGAACAGAGCCGGCGCGCGCAGGAGGCGTCGGGCGCTCTGCGCGCTTCGGAGCGGGCGGCCGCGCTCGAGAAGCAGCTGGAGGAGGCGCGCGAGCGGCTGCGCGCGGAGGCGGAGGCGAGTGCCGCGCTGCGCAAGCGCACGGCGGAGCTGACGGCAGCGCGCGCGGCGGCCGCTGCGGCCAGCGAGGGCGCGGTGAGCGGCCTGCGGCAGCAGCGCGAGGCGCTGGAGCGGGAGCGCGCGGCGCTGGCGGCGGAGGCGGGTGCGGCGCGTGCGGCGGCGCAGCGCGCAGAGGCGGCGGCGCGCGAGACGGCGGATCGGCTGGCTTCGGCGCGTGCGGACGCCGAGGCGGCGGCGGCGCGCGCGGCTCGGACGGCGGTGGATGCGGCGGCGCAGTCGGAGCGCGTCTCCTCTCTGGAGAAGGAGTGCGCGGGTCTGGCGCACGAGCTGAAGGCGTCGCAGCACCGCTACCAGCAGGAAGTGCAGGCGCACCGGGACACCCAGCGCTCGCAGCTGCTCAGCAAGGAAGAGGCCAACCTGGAGCTCGTCAAAGGTACTCGCTCTTCGGCTCCTCCGCTCGGGTCGAGTCGTCTTTCGGAACGCCCGGGACGTCTTTGCCGCGGACGCTTCCGTCTTATCTTTCCACGACGGAGCTCTCCGATTCCGTTCGAGCCGCGTCCTTCGGCTCTTCCGACGGACGTAGTTTAAATATCCGCTTTCGTTCCCGATACGACGACTGATCTTTTTTTATGTTTGCATGCTTCAGTTTGTATGGACGGAATTTTCAAAGGTATCCCTTGAGTTTGTTTACTTAAAGGGCAAAGATCATTCTGCATCTGTGCGACGCCGATTTTAATTATGGTCTCGTCTCGCTCGCGTATATCGCACATTGCTAATCTAGTCGCATCCGCAAAGTGTAACACAAAAAAAGAACGCTTTCGAAGCGGTACGTCGGTCTGAGCTTAAGTCCCGAGCGGACGGCAGAATCCACTGTGGATTTTTTTAAACGTTACGAGGGGTTGTCACAGTGGCCCTCGGAAATGCGGCATGAGCAGCATGTTTTGCAGCAATGCGATCGATCGATTCCAGTCCATTCCGCTCCCGCTGACGCTCCGTGCCCGCTCGGGCCGACTTGTAAGACGGAGATAGAGCATGATAATTGTATTGTTGATGAGATATGATAGAATTCAATATATCCTATCTGGATTAATACTGTCCCATATGATGTCTTACAAGTCGTCTCTATCTCCGTCTTACAAGTCGGCCCGCTCGGGCCGACTTGTAAGACGGAGATAGAGCATGATAATTGTATTGTTGATGAGATATGATAGAATTCAATATATCCTATCTGGATTAATACTGTCCAACCAGTCTCCCCTGGGAATCAATCCTCTGGCGCTCCTGGACGGTCTGCGCACCGAGCGGCGCAAGCCAATCGATTGTGCTCTCAGACTAACAATCGGGGGAGTCTGGGAACTGTATTGTTTCCTATAGAGTGGGGGTAGTTGTCTACCTTACGGCGACTGCTCTTGAAATGACCATTGGCCATCCGATCCCGGTTCAGAGTCGGGCAAAGGACGCCTTGGTCCGCGATAGATTCGGTATACTCCGTTTCACCGCTTCGTAAGGGAGAGGACCGCGCAAGCGACCTCGAACTCGGAACCAATCGAGAGACCGGAGAAATCTGGTCACAATTGGTAGTTAGGGCGCGAGTGCCGCCCGCCAGGTAACATACCTGGCTACTCGCGGTAAGGCGTTGGTCTCTAACGGGTTGTGGCGTAGCTAGACGTCGGATTTGTTATGTCCAAAGTCTTCTACGCTCACTGCACGGTCGATAGAACGATGAATCGTTAAAACGTCCTGCGGTGACGGGTTCGCCCGTTGTGGTTGACATCTCAATATGTCCCATATGATTAAAAATTCCAAATTAACATAAAATTTTGACATTGTTTTGGCATATATACATAGCTCCGCGGCACATATATATAACTCTTTAACCCGTTGAGTATGATACGACCAAATCTGGTTGTGAAACAATTATCCGTTGAGTATGATACAACCAGATCTGGTTCCGCGTTTTTTTCACTTCTTTGACGTTCTCATATTTATTCATAATTATCTAATTGTTTTACAAAATGATATTTCAATATTCTATATTCGAAATTTCAATGCAATCATTGTGCAGTTGTTCTTTTTATGATTGGTGTAGTAGTTTCGTAGTTATAGTACTTTAAGGTCGATGTCGCCGAAAATCCTGCAAAAGAGACAGATGCATCCATGAAAATACCCATTTACTCCAAGGGTTAATAGAAGAATTTAATAAGGAATAATATTTAGCTTCTGAAAACTATGTATTGATTCCAGATCAGATGCTTAGTTAAAAAAATACAGAGGGTGAGAACTTTATCAAACTTACAATGACAGACAAGACAAGGACAGGCAAAAATATAGGACAGGAGAAATATTATATACAATAATATATTTCCTGAAACTTAGATTAGATACTTACCGCCGGTTGGTTAATATGAAGAACATGTGCTTAGTAGCTACAATGCAAATAAAAACCTGTTCTGAAATTTTAACTCCATCTAAAATGCCATCCAGTATGGAATTTTCGAAAGCCAATTACCGTAATATTTGTAGCAAGCTTGAACTGCAGTTTGACATCAGGAGGAATGATCTGTAAAAAAAATTGCATGCTAGATTTGTCTATAGTTGATGTAAATCTAATGGACCCTCATTCCCCTGAACTGAAAATACTTATAATGATTTAAACGAAAACTGCATTGAATTTTTTAAATATATCTGAGACATACCGAAAATGTCCCAGTTTGCAAGAACAAGCATTGCAAACGCAAAAATATATCTAGGAATAACAAAGATATTATTCAGTTACTTTTTATAAATGAGGTCTGTTTGAAAACGGATGCACAGGTTTGATTAGTAGCGAGAACTGTTAAAAAAGATGTGTCATTTTAATTTTAAGGGTGGTTGTTCAACAAAGATTTAATCATTCAGATATAATTTTGTTTATTATGACTGAAGAAGGAAAAAGAAAAATAAGTGCCAGTTATAATAATACAAGGCAAAACTCAATTGTCATGGTGCTGGTAATAAAGCCGAGATCACACTATATTGAAAAAGAACTAATTTGCAAGAAAAGATATATTGTAGGGGGCGTATAACTCTGTTATCTCATTATCTATTTCAATACCTATAGTGACTTAAACTATAGTGAAAATTTTAATATAAAAAACCGTTTTTTTAACCGTAATTTTCTGGTTTAATCTGTCTAAGCTACAATTTAGGTTTTGTTACTTACACTCAAATCTATAGTCGATGCTTTACTACTGGAATGCCAATACCACTGATCGATGGTTTTTCTGTTGTGACAAGTCGCGGGCGGCTGATCTCCGTAATTATGCAATTATATGTGGAAAAGCTACCTTCATTGAAAAAGCCACCATTATTTATTAGTATGCAAATCTAACACCCCCTACAAACAAAATCTCGAGGGTCAAAAACATGCCGTCGTGAGTTTTATTCCCATGGTTGGCTCTAAGGATTAAGCATCGACTCAAGTTTAAGTAATGCTCGAGTACCTGTTTTCATTCTATAGCAATGCTTAAGGAATTGCTCAAGCCAAGTTCTTTGGACGATACTTTACGATTTGGAGCAATTTTATTTATTAATTTATTTACTTACTCGATAAAACAAAATGGCAAAGCAAAATGGCAGACGGTTACACACCTTTTTTTTTAATGGCAGGCAATGAGTTAAAATGCGGAACTTAGCTAATATGTTGAAAGAAAGCACACTGATTAAAGAATAAAACAATGAGAATATAGCCAAAACAGAAAGGAAATAGAGCATTTTAGGAAATTTAGGAGCATTTTAAGAAAGAGAAATATTGTTTGTTGTATGACCAACGCACTTATATTGCCGTATGAAGTGGAAATAATCCCAACTTCTCTAGCCGATTTCTCTAAGCATTGCTTAGAGAAGTCGGCTCTATAAAACACAATCGATGCTTAAGCATTAGCCAGTGCTCGAGCGATCCATGGTTAAGGAATGCTCAAGCAATCGACTATAGATTCGGGTGAATGTCTTATCCTCTTTCTACTGTTAGCCAATGCTTGGCCGCATAGCTGAGGTGGAAGCGAGACGGCACCACTGTGACATGTGAAAAATGTATGGGAAAGAGCGAGAGAGACATAAGCAGGGGCCAAAGAATTAGGGAACCTGTAAAGCAGACATTGTTCTCATAGTGATTCTGTATTTTTTCGATACCTAATGTGTTTCACATTATTCAATATTTTGTTTTTGATTGTAGCCTTACAAGCGAAGCTTGGCGTGGAGAAAAGCAATCGCCAGAAAGCTGAACTTCATGCGCAAGAGAAAGAGCGACAGATGTCCATGTTGAATGTTGACTACAGACAAATACAGCAACGTCTGCAGAAATTGGAAGGAGAATATAGACAAGAAACGGAAAAGGTATGATTTGTTTATTAACAGTAGTTTTTAATGTATTTTTTTATCTTTGTCCATCTTTGATCATAACAACATTCCCTATGTATGCTCCGTTATCTTGCAATTTTAGGTGTTTTCACTCTTTTGTATATAATAGTCGAGGTTATGGTCTCTATCGTCATGCCAAAAATAACAAATAAATTCTGGAATATACAAGATTTTTCAAACTGCAATTTAACAACACTTTTTTAAATTGCATGTAGTACACACCCATAGGTTAACATAATGGTGTGTATGCATTCCCTATGGAATGATAGAAATATTACTTTTACTTGATGTTGTTAATGGAAGAGCTCATTGTAATGTTGGTTAATGGATGAGCAGTAATTTGCTGATGTGCCCATAACCATTAACTGTCAAATCTGTTTAAAACTGTCAATTGTTTACACAATCACTTATTTATTTAAAATAATTGATACACAAACAATTCTCTAACTAATAAATACATTAATTATTGCTAATAATTTTACATAATTTCTTATTAGAGCCTAATATCCTATTTGTACTCCGCATGCTAAATTAATTATTGCCTATGTGCCGTTTAAGGGGTTATAAGCAGTTGCAAGACCAAAAAAAGTAGTTTAAAAAAAAAACTGAAAGGGGTTTTTTTTAACAAATTCAAGAAGTACAGTAGAGCCTCGATAATCCGTACTCAGGCTAATCCGAACGTCGCTATAATCCGAACTGCATACCCCACCCCACTTCCTCGCCTTCGCCTCGCTGCTATGTTGTTTATTAATTAGTCTGCAGTTACGACTGCCACGTTGCGCGTCCATTCCACGTTTTTCTGCTCTGTACTCGTGCGCGGCATGTTTTTTGAGGTTATAAAGATGGTTCCAACACCAAAACGCAAACATAAAACTTTGACTATAGCCGAAAAGTGCACCATACTAGACAGTTTAAAGGACGGAGTGTCGGCAACTTCTCTTGCTTGTAAGTATGGCGTTGGAAAATCAACAATTACAGACCTCAAGAAAAATGAGCAAAAATTGAGATCTTTTATAGCTAAAACTGAGAAAGGACCAGGGTTCAGAAAAACTCTAAAATTACCAGAGAATCCAGTGCTAGAAGAAGCACTGTTCACATGGTTTTTAGAACAAAGACGACGCCACATTCCATTGTCTGGTGAGGTCGTAATGGAAAAAGCGAGATTCTTCCATAAAAAACTAACAGGTTCGGATTTTTCTGCAAGTAGAGGATGGCTTGATAATTTTAAAAAACGTCATGGCATACGTCAGCTGAAAGTGTCAGGTGAGAAAGTCTCTAGCAATACGGAAGCTGTTCAACCATTCCAAGAAAAATTCCTAAACGAGATAAAAGAAAAGAACCTTTGCCCTGAACAAATTTACAATGCCGACGAATCAGGATTATTTTGGAAGGTTCTGCCGGACAAAACTTTAGCCTCTTCTGCTGAAACTAGCGCTCCTGGGTCGAAAGTGTCTAAAGAGCGAATAACTTTTATGCCTTGCGCAAACTCTACAGGGAATCACAAATTACCATTGCTAGTTGTGGGGAAGGCAAAAAAGCCAAGATCTTTTGGATCTGTAAAATTACCAGTGCATTATGAAGGGCAGAGGCGTGCTTGGGTAACCAGAGATATTTTTCTCGAGTGGTTTAGAGGCCATTTTGTTCCTGAAGTCAAACGCCATTTAAAAAAAATGGGACTGCCACAAAAAGCATTGCTACTCTTAGACAATGCCCCTGGACATCCAAATGCTGAAGATTTGACAACAGAAGACGGCAACTTCTCTGTACTGTACATGCCTCCAAATTGTACGCCTTTGATCCAACCTATGGATCAAAACGTAATCCAAAATGTCAAGATAAATTACAAAAAGAAACTCCTGATTCAAATGTTCGTGCAGCAAGAAGCCGATGAGGCTTTAACCTTGCATGATGTTATAAAAAGCGTCACAATTAAAGACGCCATTTTTTCGCTAGCGCAATGTTGGGATCATGTATCATCGTCTCTTATCGAAAAATCTTGGAAGCCTCCTTGGCCTGAAAAAATAAATTCAACAGAAGATAGATCAGAAGAAAATGATGACTTCGACGTAGAAGACGATCTCCCGCTCAGTCTTTTACGTAATCGTGGTTATACAGAAGAAACCATTTCCACTTTCTTGTCCATGAGTGAAGAGGAGAATTGCACAGATCCTATAACTGATGATTTATTTATTTATTTATTTTTATTTATTTTTGTTTCTTCAGTTATTACTAATCAACATAACAGTAAAACCAATGCATTGAAAAGTAAAATTAATAAAGATATTACCATAACTATACAAATAGAATGATACGTATAATACTAGCTATCATGTAAAAATAAATAATTAATAGCTTGCAATTTAAACAAGTGAGGGTTGGCGGTAAAAATATCGAAATCTGGTGCCATCGAGTGAATTTCATTTAAGCGCCGCAAAGCACGCGCCAACAAGTTCCACCTCGTAAGGTTAGTGCGCGAGAACGGCTCCGCGAAAAGATGGTGCGATCGAGTACGGAGATAATTATTTGGTATGAATAGATCCACCTTTGCTAGTAAGCTAGGGTTATCAGTTTTACCACGAATTAGATTGAAAACATAGGACATGGTCAGCATTTCTCTTCTGAGACAGAGAGAATTATAGCCAACCATGCCTGTGATAAATGCAGTCGGATACAAAAATGGATAATATCCGTACTGCTTGAAGTACAGAAATCTCAAAAAACACTTCTGTACCTTTTCCAGCATGAGGGTATAAGTATTTTCATGTGGATTCCAAATAGGTGCATTCGTTTCCATGCGACTTCTAACAATCGAGTTGTACAACGTGCGCATAACCCGAATATTATTGAAGTGTTTGGATTGCCGTATTACAAACCCTAGAAGCTTGAAAGAAGTTGTAGATAGTTGTCTAATATGTTCCTTGAAGTTTAACTTGGGGTCGAAAAAAACTCCCAAGTCCTTGACTTCAGTAACTCTGGGAAGCACACATCCAGCGATGGAGTAATCATACATCAGATGATCAGGCGATCTTGTGTATGTCATCACTGCACATTTGTTAATATTGAAGTGAAGGTTACGAGCTTGGCTCCATGCATAAACTGCATCAATATCACGCTGGAAGAGCTCGCAGGCCTCAGCACTTCCAGTTGATAAAAACAATTTGACGTCATCAGCAAACATTAGACAACGTGCAGATGTGACTACTTTACTCAGATTATTAACAAATAAGTTGAATAACAAAGGCCCTAAGTTTGATCCTTGGCTAACCCCCGATTGAGTGTTGTATAGTTTGGATTCAAAATTGCCAAATTTAACGAATTGCTGGCGGCCCCCCAAGTAATCTGCGAAAAGTTTCAACAGTTTACTCGAGAATCCAGCAGCAGCCAGTTCTCGGAGTAACGCATCGTTGTCGACTCTGTCAAAGGCCTTCTTGAAATCCAAATACACGACATCCACTTGTCCCCTTGAGGTGCTATCCAACTCATCAGTAACATAATCTGTAAAAACGGATAGGTTGGTAGTTGTGGAACGATTAGGACAGAACCCGTGTTGGGAACATATTCCCAAAAGCGTGAACTATCTTCTCGGATAGACGTCTCAATATTGTGCATATACAAATTGAAAGAGTCTTTTATTTTATGCTTAACTCTACACCGCAAAGTTTCGAAAAGCTCCCTGTGAAACTGAGAACCGGTCCGCTTCCAGCACTTGTGATGATACGACTTCGATTGAATGTCACGGATAATGTCGCCATTAAACCATTTAGGATAAATATACCTATTGGTCAATGCAGTCCGTTTTTTGCTTGGAATGCAGCTATCGAAACAATTGTAGATGACACTATAGAGATAATCAACGCAATCGTTAGCGTTACTTAAATCGTATAGTAATTTATGATGAGATCATAACCCAAATAACGCAAGAGAATGACGAGTCTTAAGCTGAAGATTATTTTGCTTCAAATGTCAAGAAAATTACTCATTCACAAGCCATATCATCTTTGAACACTTGCTTGGAGTGGGCTGAAGAAAATGACCTGTCCTTATCGGAAAAGATGATGCTACGTAACTTGAGGGACAAAGCTTTTTTCTGGTCCATCAACAGGACTCGCCAAACTAAAATAGATCAGTTTATGACTAAATAGACAATTTACACCTTACGTATTTTATGGTACCTAATTATTATGTAAATGTACGGTAAGCAACGAGCCGGGCTTTTTATTTGCATTACGACTGTAGTCCTTACGCTGCTTGTAATAAGAGCGTTCCCAAGGTCAATATGTAAAGCCCAGCTCGTTGCTTACTGTACCTCTTACACTATGTATATAATTAAACACTATTTTAAGAATAAAAATGTTTTTTTTTCTCCTTACATACTATAATCCGAACGCTTCGTGAGTCCGAACAGGGGTTAGTTTTTGCTAGTTCGGATTATCAAGGCTCTACTGTATTAATAAATGCAGTGGTAATTTTAAACTTTATTTTGGCATTTTTCATTTTTAAAAATATTGATTTTCACTGCTCCTGTAGACGGTGTCCTGGAGAATATATCTGAGAAGATCCCTCTCATCTGATTTCGATCGATCCCTCAAGAATATATCTGAGAAGGTTGTGTTAAAATTTCAGGCTGGTCGGTTCAGCTATTTTTTGAGTAAAAGTCTTTCCGCATAAAAGTCTGCACCAATTCCGAATTGTGACAAGGGTCCTAGTCATGTTGATATGTTGCGTCAAATGGAACCATCCTACTGCGTAATATTTCTATGTATTTGACAAAATTCATCATGCCTTTAATCTGTATTTTTAGCGCCTGTTAATCGTTTTTTGATAATTTTCTGAGTTACAAATTGTTTTTTCCTCGGTCTTGTGGCCAACTTCCAGAAGCCTTTTCTGTACAGTTGGGGTACTCACTGTAAGACCATAATCCAATAAATCCCTTCAATGGTATGTGCTTGTCTTTCTTGGATTTATTTTGCTATTTCTTATTATAATTTTATCAGTGCTTGGAGTAGTTTTTCGTTTACGCCCACATTTCCATATACCAACTCACATATGTTTGTCCTAAATAATTCGACCAGTATATTACTTGTTATAGTAGGCTTATTAAACATAGGTACTTTAACTACACCCTTCATCGTGGTGGTTAGGTTAGGTTTATTGTTCTCGTACAATTGATCCGTTCTAAGAATGAGATTTATAATTGTGTGCGTTGTTCCGTTATTTTTTTTTTTTTATTTAATTATTTAAATAAGCCAGTTGGTAGGAATCCCTACTCTTGGTATAGTCAAGTTGAGTAACTAGTGTTATACCTTATGTGGTATAATATTTTTTTAAAATATCGACCATTATTTTTTAATTGTAAAACAATTAATATTTCAATTTAAGATAAAGATTTAAGATCTTTTTAAAATAATTGGAGCTGCTAAAATACTGCAGATAGTCAAAGTATAAAAACGAAGAATCGATTATAAAACAGCAAAATTAAGATTATAAAAAATATGAAATTAAATCAATAACAATGTCGCAATAGAAATGGTAAATATAGTTTTTTATATTATAATCCATCTTTGATAATCAATGCTTGTAATGTAAATAGTAATGTAAATAATCAAATTTATAAAATTTAAAAAAAAATCAAAAATAAGAAAAGATTGTAATATAAATAATTATAGAAGATTAGGAAAATCAATACTCTTAAAGTCCTTAACAGAATACATTGGGTTCTTAATAAGTATATCCTGGACCTTGCTCTTAAATTGAACGTCTCCAAGAGCCCTGACGCACAATGGAATCTTGTTATAAAATATATTGGACTGATACAGGAAACTATTTCTAACCTTACTTAGTCGCAGTTATTGTTCACACAGATGGTTGACATCGCCACTGCGCGGGGTCTGGCCTGGTGACACTGCCTGGATACTAAATTGGGCCTTACGGCTTACGCTCTAAGACTATTTTCCCATGTGTGCGAATATTATTATTATTATTAGGTTTTACAGACAGGCAACATAATTGTTGATGTGTCTGAATTTGACACTGAGTTTAATTACAATATTTTTCAAAATGTACATCTAGTCTATTTTTGAATACATTGATACTACATGCTTTAACCACTTAGCAGGTAAACTGTTTCAATATGACTTAATATGATATCATATTTTTTCCACAGAGGGGTGGTGATGTTGGCCATTTGTTTGAACATCAATGGCAATAGGTATCGATAAATAATCCTCGTATACCTATGCGTAATGTTTTGAACTTGAGGGACCGGTAATGTGGGAGCTCTTTATACAGAACGCCAATACAAATTACTGTCAAATAAAAAATTGCAGGCTCATGAAACTAGCATAGCGTTATGTCATGTCATTGTACAAGGTACTGATTGAGCAGATTTTTGAAGCGGTATTACAAATGTGTATTTGCTTCGGGTAGAGTCCTCTCTAGTACATAGATCTATTTAGGTTTTTTAAGATTTATTTATGCTATTTAGGTCCCCATATGCAACATTTTTAGAATATGTTGTTTTTAGAAGTGTTAATTTTTAATTTAAATTTAGGAGCTGCTTTGGCAATTACTGGGTAATTACCATCCACTAAGGATAAATACCCAGTAATTTAAATAAAAAATGAATTTTTTTCAAAATTATTAGGTATTATTAAGAGCCAACTCTACTCTCTATCTAATAAGGAAGGCTTTCCAACTGTCAATAGAGGTTTTTATCAAGATCTACAAGGCATATGTGATACCGATTCTTGAGTATGGCTATCAGATCTGGAACCCTTACTTTTGCAAAGATGTAGATATCCTGGAAAAGGTACAGCGAAGGGCAACGAAAATGCCAGTGGGCCTGAAGAATAGGAATTATGAAGATCGCTTGAAATTACTCGGAATTACTACACTCAAACAAATAAGACAAAGAGGGGACCTGATTGAGACATATAAAATTCTAACACATTATTACCTGCACTGAAGAATATTTACAAATTCAACGTCAACACAAATCTTCGAGGTCACAACAAAAAACTCAACCGTACAAAATTTAAATCTAATCCTCTTAAGAACGTTTTGCCAAATAGAGTGGTGAAACTACCATTTGAAGTGATTAGTGCAATCTCTGTCAATCAATTTAAAAACAGACTCGATTTGTACCTAAAAACTTGTTAATATTGTTTAGCTTTACAAGATCTGATCTGGACGTATCAGCAAAGCTGCCTGTCCAGAATAAATAATAACAATATTAGCTATTAGGCAGGCAGCTTAAGCTGATAATCCCAAATCTTTGTTTTGACGAGTAGATATATTTGTCAATTCCGTGTTTAAGTTGACTCGCAGTGGTAGAAATTATAACTTCACCGGCAAACTGCTCCACATCTTCACTGCTCGGTTTGAAAGAAAGGGCTTCGAAGGATAGCTTTCAATGAAGGCACTTGCAAGCTTCGAGGAATGTCCTCAGAGTGTCGGCGTACATCTCATATATCGACCGTAGATTCGCTGCATCGTCGCAGCGGCCGGTGAGGATCTCGAATGTTTCGATCCGGTCATGTCTGTCCTGTCTCGCTTTGAGGGAGGGCAGTCCTAGGATATTTAGCCATTCCGAATCTCAGTCGGTTCATTCGGATCGGCGACAGATAGCTCTTCTCCGTACCTTTTCGAGGAATTCTATACCTCTGCAGGAATAGGGGCTCCAAATTCGGTAGCCGTATTCGAGCAGTGGTCTCGCATACGTCTCATATATTTTCAAGAACAATTTGAGAACTTGTATATTTTTAGGAACGCGAGATATTATCCAGAGTCTGCCGATTGGCGGCTTTCGTCCGATCGTAACGATTCCTGTATAAATCGAGCGTATCGGCGGAAGCGGTGGGAGCGGGCGATTAACGGGGCCGCTGCTTTCAGGCGTCGGGGCTGTGGGCGGCGGCGGAGGCGGAGCGCTCGGCGCGCTCGGCGCTGGCGGCGGAGGCGCTGGCGTCGGCGGCGGAGGCGCGGGAGGCGCGCGCGGCGGCCGAGGCGCTGGGCGCGGCGCGCGCTGAGCTCCGCGAGCAGCTGGAGGCGGAGCAGTACTTCGCGCAGCTGTACCGCGCGCAGGCGTCGCAGCTGCGCGAGGAGGCGGAGGAGCGCGAGCGCGCGCGGCGGGAGGCGGAGGAGGACCGCGCGTCGCTGGTGCGGCAGCTGCAGCGCGCCGTGGCCCGCGCGGACGCCGAGGCGCTGGCGCGCTCCATCGCCGAGGAGACGGTGGCCGACCTGGAGAAGGAGAAGACGATCCGCGAGCTGGACGCCAAGGAGCTGGCGGCCAAGCAGCGGGCCGAGCTGGCGGCGCGCGAGGCGCAGCTGCAGGGCCTGCGCGAGCGCGAGCGCGAGGCCGGCGCCGCGCTCGACGCGCGCAGCCAGGAGCTGGACGAGGAGCGGCGCTCCAAGGCGGCCCTCCGAGAGACCCTGGCCACGATGGCCTCTCGGGAGGAAGTCGACCGACTCAACAAGAAGCTCGCTTCCGAGACGATGCTCAAACACCAGGCGATCAATAAACTGGCGGAGATAGTAAACAGGTGCGCGATCGTTACTATTTTTACGTTTTGCAACGAGGGTCGGGACTTTTTTCTAAATGTAGCTCGAATTGAAACCGCGTCGACGGTTCGATATTACGTACGTTAAGTCGTTCGATAACCTGCATATTTCGTACGTTAAGTCTGCGTCGAACCGATGTGCTCCATTTTTGATTCTACGATACGAAACTGAATCAATTCAACGTTGCATCTTCGAATTCAATCCGCCGTAATCTCTATAACTCTATGACGCAGGACGGCTCCGATGATATAAGGCGGTTCCTTGATATAGTTGAGTGCACAAATTGATACATTACAGCGAGAATTAACAACTCATTACAGAGTACTTTTATAAAACAAAATTATTGATTTAGTATAATAGATGAATTAGTTTAATAAATGATATATGCAGATGGCAACAGCCAAGCTATGCGGATAGGTAAAAACCCTATCAAAATCTGTTCTTGTTCTTACTTTTTGATCCTCGCTGGCAATATTAGATAGCAAGTTTTTACCTCATAGTGATATCATGATGTCAGATAGAAATACTCGTATTATAAGAATTAATATTGCCACCTCGCTCTGCTTGCATTTTAAAAATTAAGTCAGTAACTCCAGTATCATTCGTTCAATTGGCGAATGAAAAAAAAAATACATGGTAGGTTTCAACGAGGTTTTTTTAACTATTGTCCCAAACTTTATTGTGAAACAATAAAACCTCACCGTGTGGAAATATCTCAGCGGAAGGAACGTGCGCCCGCCGGTAGTGGAAAAGTTGAAAGCGACAATTACCCGTTTTTCGCCTGCATTAAAACGTATCGAGCGGCGCCGAGGCGAGAGATAAACGGAGTAGACGGGAACGGCGATGGCAATATTCGTTTTTTCGTTAGAATTTACCGAGTGAACGGCTGTAAATTGGCCCGGGGCATCGTCGTCGACGGCTTTTCCGCTACCCGAGCGCGTATATCTGCGTTCCTTCCTTCGAGAGGATGTATTCCGTCGCGGTCGCAGTAGTCTAATGACCTTTCACGGGGCGCTTTCAGGAAAGACATGAACGCGAGCGTGAAGAAGGGCAAGTCGGGCGGCGCGCGCAAGGACAAGGACTACCGCAAGCTGCAGCTGGAGCTGACCAAGGAGCGCGAGAAGTCGGACCGGCTGGCCGTGAAGCAGCAGAAGGAGCTGACGGAGGCGCAGCAGTCGGCGGCGGAGGAGTCGGCGGCGCGGCTGCGGCTGCAGATGGAGCTGGACAGCCGCGAGGCCGAGCTGGAGCAGCTCAAGGAGCGGCTGGCCGCGCTCGGCAGCGAGACGGCCTCCCAGTCCTCCGCCGACGCCGACGACGACGGCGAGGCCACGCTCGACGGCTGGCTCTCCGTGCCCTCCAAGCAGAACATCCGCCGCTACGGCTGGAAGCGCCAGTTCGTCGTCGTCGGCTCCAAGAAGATCATCTTCTACAACGCGGAGGGCGAGCGGCCCTGCGCCGAGCCCGCGCTCGTGCTCGACCTCGGCAAGGTGTTCCACGTGCGGCCCGTCACGCAGGGCGACGTCATCCGCGCCGACGCCAAGGACATCCCGCGCATCTTCCAGCTGCTGTACGCGGGCGAGGGCGCGGCGCGCGCGGGCGACGCGGCCGCGCCGGCGGCGCCGCCGAGCGCGCCCGCCGCCTTCGTGCGCAAGGGCCACGAGCTGGTGCGCATCACCTACCACATGCCCACGCAGTGCGAGGCGTGCGTGCGGCCGCTGTGGCACATGTTCCGGCCGCCGCCCGCGCTCGAGTGCAAGCGCTGCCGCGTCAAGCTGCACGCGGAGCACGTGGGCGAGGCGGAGGGCGGCGCGGAGGAGGCGCTGGTGGCGCCCTGCAAGCTGGCGGCCGACCCGTCGGCGGCGCGCGAGCTGCTGGTGCTGGCGCCGTCGGCCGGCGAGCAGCGGCGCTGGGTGGGCCGGCTGGCGCGCAAGGTGCAGCGGCACGGCTACCGCGCGGCGCACGCGCAGCAGCCGCCGCACAAGCCGCACTACCTGGCCGCCGCGCAGGCCGCCTCCGCCTCCGTCGCGCGCTCCGCCACGCTGCCCGCGCAGCCCAACCAGAACAACCGCCAGTGAGCTTTCCATCCTCGACGCGGCGTCCGGGATGCCCCGACCGCATCCGGTTCGTTCGCTTTGACGTTTTTGTCGTTTATAAATTAAATTTATTATTTCTAATTCAAATTCGTATCCGGGAACAATATAAACTTGCCAGTTTCTCCATTCTCGCATTGCACTTCCTTATTTGTAAATATTTATTTTTATTTGATCGAATAACGATTTCTGGAAAATTCTCCCTCTGTGTCAAATGCAAGCATGACCGTACTAAATAAATAAAGCACAGGGAAGCTAATGCAATGACATACATCATCTCTCGACAATAATATACTGATTTCATATTTTCGTATCGATTGGCACATACCTACACCCTGAGATTTAATTAACCAATATCAGCAAATACGCAACTTTTAATAATAATTTAAGATTTTGTCATTTTTTTTTTCTGCTATTTTAAAACAGCTTGAGAAGAGCGCTGATCAATCGGTAAAAGTTGCTTATTTTATGATACTGATTCACCCACTTCAAGGATGTTGTTTAATTTAAATTTATCCTCTAGATAAAGTAACTTCAGGCATTCCATAATACAGGGCCATTGAGGTAAATCTGGAAAACTGAACGAAAGTAGGTACTAAAACTTATTAGGCAAAGAAGAATTATTTATTTCGTACCCAACTTTGCACAATTATAGGAAATAGGATATTAAATTGTTAGATATAACCACCATCAGCTTTTTCAACTTGCTCAAGCTTTGGCCGGAACCGACCGCATGCATGTCTCACCTCCTCCATGTCCATGTTGCTCATCACCTTAGTAATATTAGCCCTCAGCGCGTCCTTGGTGTGTCGCCCGAAATGTAATAGTCGAGGGGATTGCAGTCTGGGCTAGACGGTGGCCACAAATCCGGTGACCATTGGTAGGACATATTACTGTGAAGTTACGCTTGGATTTTTCTCAAATTGTGGGCTGGCACCGAGTCCTGCTGGAAGACGTAGTCTCTTCCAGCGGCCACCACGTCCATCCAGGGTTTCACTACCGTCTTCACAAGATTTGAGGGAAATTCGCAATTGCAACAACAAGAGTTTCTGGACATGTAAATACTATAGAAAACCCTGAAAACTAACCATTTTTTAAACTCCTGTGAAAAACGCACAGAAAAAGGAATTTCTGTTGCAGGATGTACCCATCAATGTTGATTTTGAGGCCTTCATCAAAGAAATGAGTGGGCGTAAGATCTCCTCCGATGCTTATGACCCCAAGGACCATTACCACTGCTGGAAATTTGGTTCGCATGACGGTGGGTCCTTCTGAAACATCTTGACATAGCCACCTGTCATTTTGCCGACTCAAAACCAATCAATTATCTCCTTGGCGATTTTCCGGCGCAAAGGGACTCCAAAATCGCCGCTCTTCTGTCTTGTTCCCGGCTCATCTTCTTGGAAGTTGAAACGGGTCTACACCCGCGCGACTCGTGAAGATTTGAACTAGATGTGAGATAGGCTATTCGCAGGTTTACATTCAATGACTGCTAGAGGGCAGCTCATAAACGAATTCCGGAATTACCTTGACAACCCTGTACAGCGTAATCGAATACAGGCACCCGAATATAGCCTGATTATGTCTCAAATTTCTCCCATACAATCAAAATATCATCAACTCTGAAATGACCTATGAATTTTTGAAACGCACTAGGAGCGTTTTAAAGTCCAAATAACATGCGATTGAATCGGAATAATCCTAATGGAGATCCTCGGTAAATACTTCCACCTGCCAATATCCATGGTGCTCACATAGTAGTTCTTGGAAGACTCAATTGATGGGTTTCACGATTACCGGCAATGGATATGTGTCTGGTCGTGTAATGGTATTGATCTGTGATGTTCCGTCTGTCTAGATATTAGTACCACTGGCGAAGTACATGCAGATACACATTCTTCATTCACATTCAGATTCCCTTTTGCTAACATTTTATCTAACTTGGCTTTCATAATTTCCTTTTTTGGCCGAAGTGAGGCGATAAGGTGAGACTGCGATGGGTCAATAGTCATCCGTTTTGATGAGCTGCACTGCGCAGGGTGTCAGTGCTCACCCGCTGGAATAATTCCTCAGTGGTGGAGAGTTTTGAGAAAAGATTTTTCTCTGACTACAATATCATCATTAGAAGGGCAGCGGAATCAATGATAATTCGTGCAGTAGCAATGAAATCTGGTGAATTTGTCAGAGAATGTTTTGTTTTGAGCGACAACGTCGACTTCTGTAAGTAATACAGATTCCAATGTAATCCGACAGTCGATATATTTGAAATCCAAAGTCGTATCTTCGAACACTTGCTGACGATCTTTCTGCAGATGATAAAGTGTAATGATTTTCTTTACGGCTGTGTCTATTAATTCCCAGTATGCCAATTAATTTCCAGTATTGATATCTGGAGTACGGAGATGGAGTCCTTCTGAGTCATTAGTCACAGCAAGACGACAGTATACCAGACAGTAGCGTCTCTTAGAACAAAATTGAAAACGAAGTGAGCTACGTCACAAGTCCAAGGGCTCGCATGTGGCCGCCACATGACGACTCCGCCAACGCAGATGTTCAAACGTTTTGAGAAATTTGCCAACCTTCGCACATGCGTAACACTAACCAAAGGCGTTCGTCGAGACGTACACCTCTGCTCACTTCCTTCGCACCCTCTCCTCGCAATCCCCTGTCGCGTGAGAGTGTGTCTACTGTTCTCTTGGTATACTGTGGCAGGACAATAGAATTCCGTCTGTGCTACTGGCTACATATATTTTAGACGGTTTGATTTTACAAATCCAAGTGTATCACGAAATAGTTGAAGCATTCGGCAAAGAAGAAAGTTGTTGTACATTCTTTGGTACCTCCATTATTTAATATTTTTTTGCCAATCGGTCCAATTCATCGTCGTATCGTATTTCATTGAGTTGATCTATTCATCTCTCAGCCTTGCGACTTAATTTTCTTCTTCAGTAAATCCCTTACAGATTTAAATCTAAATTTCGCTAGAGTTGATTTGACTCTAGTCAGCAAGAGTAGCCACATGTCTACATTAAAAATACCTAATCAAAAATGACACAGAAAACTTGCATAGTGGAAAGTCTTTTGAAATTTAGTACGATCTTGCACAAATGTTATTTTATTATTTCGGTAATTTCTAAGAGATGGGGACACTCATACGAAGCTTAGTACTTACTACCACTGCCACCAGATTAATTATAATGAAAAAAATATTGCCGAAAATTGTAGAAACTAATTTGGCTCAACGTTTTAAGAAGTTGCTCACATTTATCAATTTTTACAATCACATAAAGATCAATTAGCATTTATGTACATATATTGGATAGAAACCGGTTCATTTTAGTCTTGCAAATGATTATGCTCAAGTTTTATTTCTTTCACATCTTTTCCAATTCGTAGCTTTTGCATGGCTAGAAACGCAGATATCGTTAGATGTAATTCATATCTCATTACTCTTGTCATTATGATATTATCTTTGTATATAATGGCTGACTGACATTTCCTCATGGAAATGTGACAAAATAAGCAATAAGCATAGTGTAATAGAAGTCCGCCACAGTCATTGAGGAACTGCAAAATAACCATAGAGAATATAGATAACCTCCGTAATTTAATATAATAAGAAGCAACGAATTTATTAAGTCAATATTTATAAGGTTACACCGAACCATTTACCTTTTGCCTTCGAGAGAACTATAACTTATTTTTTATACTTAAACTCTCAGTTAAGCGTTTCAAGTGTGTACAGATCTTTTCTAATTTATAATATGTTTTTTATTTTTTTATTTAATTTCTTACGGATGCTAGAAAAATGTATGCGAGTAAAATATTATGTAAATAGTTGATGTTTGTGATTTTGAGGGTGGCAATTTTATCAATTGGGCAGCTTAACTTCAAAAAAATCTGTAGGAACCTTTTGCATATTTAATATTTTTTTAAGATATGACTTTTTGAGAGGATAGGTGCTAATATAGACTTTTATTATGATTTAGAAAATTGTTGGATCTTATGACTGTATACTTATTGAAGCTTGCCTTTTTTAATGTAATTGTATGCGGCTAATGAATTTAATGTACAAAAGGCAGATTCAGGCAACATTCTCGAGTCAACATACCGTGCGAATTAATTGGAACAGAGAGTATTTTTCATCAAAAAGTGCTTTATTGGACATAAACATACAAAAACAGTACTGGCAGTTATAGATTGTTAGTTTTAATATAGAATGTGTCCTCCTTTTGCGTTGATAAACACCTTTCACTCTTGTAGGCATAGAATTTACCAGGTTTTAACAGCTTCCTTTCAGTTCATCCGGAAACCAGACTTGAATTACTACACTGATCATCTTTGTTTTCGTTGTACAATCCATCTTGGAGAGCCGTTTTTCGCATATGGCCCAGAGGTTTTCGATCGGGTTGAGATCGGGGGAGTTTCCGAACCATTCAAGTACAGTAATTTGGTTCTGTGTGAAAAACTGTTTCTTATTTTTTCCAAGAATGGCACGGGGCGAGATGCTGTTGAAAAATTCATTCGGAAGAATAGACCTTGTGGAGCTCCCGTATCATATGGTCCGAATTTAAATTCGGACCAATATATTGACATCTTATCAAACCATATGATACGGGACCTCTGGGCCATTTGCAAAATACGGCTCTCCAAGATGGATTGTACAACGAAAACTAAGAAGATCAGTGTAGTATTTCAAGTCTGGTTTCTCGATGATGAACTGAAAGGAAGCTGTCTTAACCTGGTAAATTCTATGCCTACAAGAGTAAAAGGTGTTATCAACGCCAAAGGAGGACACATTCTATAAACTAACAATCTTTAACTACCAGTACGTTTTTTTGTATGTTTATGTCCAATTAAGCACTTTTCGAAGCAAAATTCTCCTTATTCCAATCAATTAGCACGGTACTGTACTTAAAAAAACTGTTTTTATTTTAAGGAAGAATTACATTCCCCTCTTGTATAATAAATATTCGCTGTAGCATTTTCACGTCGAAGAAATGTTTGTATATTTTTGTAGCTCGTTTTGTTGTACAGATGCTTTTTTTTTCAGTTTTCTTATCATGCGAGAGTTTTTTTTTTTAAATGTTCAAGTTTGAAAATAATTTTGATTTATTGCTGCTTTCTCGCATAATTGCACCTTATCATTAATGTATTTTATAATTTGTGAGGTTATGGCTGTGGATCCGTAGGGCAGATGAAAGAAATTTATTGCATGGAAAAAACCCAAATATTTGCGGGAAGTATTTAATTTTTGTTTTTAAGTGTATTAGTAGCAAGAGGCAACAGTTCCTTAAATATGACGGATGAGGAAGGTTCGTACTCGTGTTTGTGATCGCTACTGCTTTCGCCTGATATTTTTATATGTGGTATTAAGATTAGTTTTAAATCAAACGAGATGCAAAATTGTCATCCTCGAGTATACCTTAATTGTGCCTTATGCATTTTTGCATTATGTTAAAATTGAAAGGGCTGTCGTTAAATGTATTTACCTCCCATTAATTTGACTTATCTTGTAAACATGTACATAACAATACTTAATTTTGAGTAATTTGTATTACGTAATTACAAACAATTGAACATATTTTGCTAACATATCCTTATAATCTTAGAGACAAGATGCAAATAGTCACATTGTCTGAGGACGAAAATGCCTAACATATTTGTATTCCTTCATGCCTCAGGACTATAATAGAAATGCAACTGTTCCCAGTAGCCAGATGAGAATATAAATTATGGCAACTATTTTTGTCAGAAAATCATGATATTTTTAGGCGCTGGCTCTTTGGAACTGTTAGTGTTGCTGTAATTAAGACGTAAAAGTAAATTAAATAAAAGTCCTCGAGGTTTTTTGCCAAATCAAACAATCTTTTAATATTATTTAAATGTAATATTTATATTTTATATTATACAACTTATCAATTTTTACTACAAAATTAAACAATTTTGTGATGTATAGAAATATTTTGTTAATGCAATAACTGGATGAGACAAATCATAGGTTATGTGAAATCATTATCAAATTAAATAAAAAATAAATAACAAATGAAACAGAGTTTCTTTTTAGCGCGATCGTATAATAGAGTAGTAATAAAAAAATAATAGACTAAACACTAAAGCACTTGTAACAACATGTGAGTATGAGTAATGAATTTGTAATTTGTACATACATTACTATTTTTCAAAAATAACTTCGAGGCGAATATTATCGCTTGCGAGTAATTAGTTACAGAAAAAAGTACATTTTCAATACTGTTTTTAATAGCGGTTTAAACTTGTTATAATAACGCATTTTTAAAATAGTCCGACGGATTTTTTAACATCTTTTTGTTTCCAAGTGGGCAGTTGCTTGAATGATGTGTAGGTCATGCCGAAGGTAGACACAAAATCATCGTGAGTGAGATACAACTGGGAAAAAACAAAAGTATTATTGATTTATGGACATATGGATCATTAAAATATCGTTCGGAAGGCAGAAAAAATGTTACCTCCTTTGATAGTGGATCTATTGAGAGTGGAAGTTGATCGAGTGGTCCCTTCAACAGCGATATTGGATATTTGTCGTGTTGGTCGAAATGATAGAGTTCGTCCTCCCCGTTGGACAGTGTTGTACCGCATTTCACCACGGATTTTTCTTCCAGTGCCGTGACCACAGCGTTGAATGATTTGTAACCCTGAACATTCAGTAATTTAGTTATGGATGCACCTCAATCATACATTAAAAATTACAATTCATACATACAAATAAGATGTTAAAATCAATCATAAGGCTAACATCATGATTAATATGACCTGAAGAATAGGAATTACGAAGAATAGGAATTACGAAGAATAGGAATTACGGAATTCCTATTCTAAGGAATTGAAGGAGTCATTCCAAGCAATTCCTAAATTGCTTGGAATGACTCATCTCAAACAAAGAAGACAAAAAGGGGATCTGATTGAGACATACAATTCTAACATTATTACGAAGTACCTGGGCTTGAGAGTATTTACAAATTCTATGTCAATACAAATCTTTGAGGTCACAACACAAAGCTCAGCCGTACAAAATTTAAATACGTTCTGTAAACGTGAGTAGTAGACATGTGAAATAAATTACCATTTGAAGTGATTAGTGCAAGCTCTATCAATCAATTTAAAAACATACTCAATTTGTACCTAAAAACTTGTTTATATTGCCTATTGTTTATATATGGTTAATATTGTTTAGCTTTAGAAGATCTGATCTGGATGTATCAGCGAAGCTGCCTGTCCAGAATAAATAATAATAATAATATTAAATAATAATAATAAATAATAATAAATCATCCAGGCAAATTGAATAACTTTATTCCTTTAAAATAGTAAGTAAATGATAATATTGTGTAAATTTACTACTACTGCAACTCATTATTATACTGTGACCATAGACTGGTTCCTAATGGTTTTGTGCAGCTTGGGTGGCGTTGGCCAAAAATCTGTCTTCTGGCCTGCCCAACTCACTGCCCTGTTGGGCTTACCCTGTTGGGCAGCTGTGAGCTTCTGCCACAGCTGTAATCCTGCAGTCGGAGGTGGTTGGGATCAGATTGCGGATTCGGGGGAATACCTCGGACGGAACTGGGCAGTTGGTGCACCATCCAGTTTGCTAGGTGTTGAATGCTTAACTGGCGAATAACCAGAGGGGTCTGGAGACGTATGTTTCCTATGACAGCGGAGGCTAGTTGTCAACCTGACTTCTTCAACCCTTGAATCGATCTGTCGGCCACCGATTCTTAGTGACCATGGCGGGCAAAGGGCGTCGCGGTCCGCAAAATATTCAAACTGAATAACCACTTTCGTCAGGTGGAGTGTCTCGAAACTGACTTGCAGGTTTCAATTGAGTCGCTTCACATTCTGCATTCCCCCAATGTTATGAGTCCTATGGTTTGTAGCCTCTCCTCGCAACTCGACTGCTTAGTGTCCGCAGTAGCTTTGTAAAGCACCTGCGCTGCGCAAGCAACCTCTAACTCGTAACCAGTCGAAAGGCCGGAGAAGTCTGGCCGAAACTGGTAGTAAGGGCGCGAGTTCTGCCTGCTGGGTGAGCCCGGTGATTCCCAGTGTCTCGCGTTAAGGCGTTGGCTTCTTACGGGCGAGGTGCATAACTATACAGTGGACTGTTTCGTCCCATAGTCTTCTTCACTCACCTCACAGGAGACAGAACAATCAATATCGTTAAAACTTACTGGGGTGACGGGTTTGTCCGTTGTAGTTGATACCTGATAACTGTGACCATAGACTAATTTACAGATGCCGTTTAATTGTATGTACATAGGTAATGCTGGACAATCTATAAAGCCTTTCCTCGTAAGCTAATTGAAAATGTATGTTTGAAAGATGAAGGAAAATATCACAGGACAGTGATAGATATTTTTGGAAAGCAATTGTGAGAAGTTCTGTATTGCAATATTCAGAGCTGGACAATCAATTAATCAACGATATTACATGATTTAACTTTTTAAGTAAACTTTGTACATCATTATCGGACTACTAGCTGTCGTTACATTTCTGCAGTCCAATACATATTTTGTTGAAACGTCACCGCTCCTCCGCCATCAATCTCAAAGTCCGCAAGTCTAAATGGTGTTTATAAAACGTTTGCAGCTGTTAATTTTACATTCAGTTCAATTCAAAGCCTCTTTATTGCATATATCGTCATACATAGGCAGACTGATCACGTAAAGAGGTATATGGGCGAATAGCAGCAGTGTTGCCGCTG
The DNA here is from genome assembly GCA_944548615.1 of Micropterix aruncella. Classification (NCBI taxonomy): domain Eukaryota; kingdom Metazoa; phylum Arthropoda; class Insecta; order Lepidoptera; family Micropterigidae; genus Micropterix; species Micropterix aruncella. Next base: position 34,008,482 of record OX155951.1, read on the forward strand.
GAGCGGATTCTATTTGAATTTGACGATTTGATTAACTGTGCCCAGCACTGGCAATATTCAATTTCAGGCTGAAAATAGACAAAGAGCAGATAAAAAACTAGACTAAAAGAGGTTCAATATTAGCTGCAAAAAAGTCTACACTAACATTTAACAGTTCTGTCGTTACCTTCCAAAGTGAAGTTTTCCAACTTGGGAAGAAACCAGTAAATGCGGGTGGCTCTCGTCCTTGATTCAGCACCAAAATCGGTGTATCGAGATCTCTGCCTGCAGGATCTGATGATAAAAAAATGTGTGTTCGATAACCAGTAACGTCGTCAGAGCTGCTCAGTGGTGGAAATGTGGCTTACCGTGTCTGAGATATCTCCTGGCAACGCAGAACGGATTATCCCTTCCGTATTGACAGCTGTTTTCACCGAGCCAAATGTAGACGCATCGATGGGCATCCAGCACTCCTATGAGCTCCGGCATCAAGTCGTATTGGGTGAATTGTGCGATTTCTTCAACTGAAATTTAAATAAAGAATTTATAATATATTCTACCTTTCCAATTCTATCTAGAACGGTATTCCAATCTAGAATGGGCTAGTCCCAGTTGGGTGACAGAATCAAATAAGCAAAAGGTTAAGGTATTGCCATTCGGATCCTGTTATTTTTATAAGCAAAAACAGTGTTTCATAGTAATTAATTCTAAAATAAATAAATAAATTTTTGCCGATATTCTACCACTGTTCATGTTATGATATGTTCACTGCCATTTTCTCCCTCTAGAGCAGTGGTTCCCAATTACTTTTTCCTGCGTACCACTTCAAGAAAGACCTCAAACTCGCACACCTTTTATCGCAGGAATGATAAATAAAATATGAAATTGTTTTTTTTTTAATATTTGGTACCATCAAAATACAGTTTATGACGGTGAAAATCAGTTCAATGTGGTAAATGTGCACTTTTTTCTTTGCACAACTCTGAAACAACTTAGTCAAGAGATTGCCACGCGTACCCCTTGATGCAACTTCGCGTACCCTTGTGGGTACGTGAACCACTAATTGGGAAACACTGGTCTAGAGGGCGTATCAGCGACCGTTACTGAAAGGTATCAAGTGAATGACGTACCCCCGAGTGAGCATTCATACGAAGCTCGATGTGTGAGGTGTGAGGGAGAACATAGATAAATTGGTAGATGTGCATGAGGGAGAAGAAAGAAAACATAGCAATGTGACGGACGTGCAGTGCCGGACCTCCTAAGTGAAAGTAAATAAGTAAGGCGACTTTAAATCTGAATATCTCACTGTATCCAGTGGAGTACCCCAAGGGTCTGTGCTGGATCCAGTTTTGTTCATCTTTTATATTACGGATCTTCATAGCTCAATCACATTGCAGAGCAGGTACTTTGCCGATGACACAAAATTCTTCGCCAATCCTATTCTATGCAATGGACAGCTTCAGCAAAAAGCGTGGACAGAAGATTGGTTGCTCACCTTAAACACCGAGAAATGTGTAGTGCTTCATATCGGAAAAAGCAACCCCAACAAACAATATTTTCTGGCAAACGCCTAATTAGAAGCAGTTAGGCAACAAAATGATCTTAGAATAACAATTACTGATAATCTCAAATGGGAGAAATACATCATTGCAATTGCTAAAAGAACCAACTCTACTCTCTATCTAATAAGGAAGGCTTTTCAACATCTGTCAATAGAGGTTTTTATGGATCTAGAAGGCATATGTGAGGTCTATTATTGAGTGTGGCTATCAGCTCTGGAACCCCTACTTATGCAAAGATGTAGATGTCCTGGAAAAAGTGCAGCGAAGGGCAACCAAAATGCCAGTGGGCTTGAAGAATAGGAATTATGAAAATCGCTTGGATTTACTTGGAATGACTACTCTCAAACAAAGAAGACAAAGAGGGGATCTGATTGAGACATATAAAATTCTAACACATTATTACGGGGTACCTGGGCTGGAGAATATTTACAAATTCAAAGTCAACACAAATCTTCGAGGTCACAACAAAAAACTTAACCGTACAAAATTTAAATCTAATCTGCTCAAAGTAGAGTGGTGGACATGTGGCAACTACTACAACAATTTCACGTGATTGACACGTGGTGACAACTACAATTTCAAGTGATTAGTGCAAGTTCTGTCAACCAATTTTAAAACAGACTCGATTTGTACCTAAAAACTTTTAAATATTGTTATACAAGATCTGATCTGGACATATCAGCAAAGCTACCTGTCCAGAATAAATAATAATATTAATAATAAAGTGTGACCAACCTGACTGGGATGTTCATGGAGATTGTTTATAAAAGACATTCGGGGCTGTATCGTCTGTACGAGCTCATAGAATCTTGAGAGGATGTTCGACCTGCGAACGTCCATCGTATGGTGCTGTGAACTACGTACACAAGTAATGTCTACTTACATGAGTAATGTCTACTTGGACGAGTAATATCTACTTACATGAGTAATGTTTACTTACACGAGTAATGTCTACTTACACGAGTAATGTCCTGGCGTGCCGAAAGATACGTAGAAAAGTCTAGAGGGTAGGTATTCTTGCATTTCCCTGGTTGGGTTTGGAACCAGCAGATGGCGCTTGTCTCCGAGGGCCTCCCAGAAGTCATCTTTCTCTTTACCTGCAAACCACAATAATAATTAGTTGCCTATCCATGGTGAGTATGAGAACATTAAGCTAATGCTAACTCAACGGTAAGAGAATATTTAATTTCTTATTGAAATCAATGGTTTGATTAGAGATCACACAGTACACATTTTTTAATGTAGGTACTTACGAGGGTCACATTGAAAGTTTCCTGAATGAATAGGAAAAAAATATAACGACGAATATTTGTCCGAAAATCAATTTACTGTTTCTTAAAATATTCTCTGTGACTTTTTCATACTTAAAAACTAATTTTCATAACATTTATTCCACTCCTCCGTGGTGATCTTGGAAACAATTTTTTTCATATTCGACAGTTTCTTCTGGCGATGAAAATTGTTGACTGCATAATTGGTTCTTTATTTTTGGGAACAAGACAGTCACAAGGCGTCTGCATCCAAGGAGTCTTCACAAGTCGGGACTGTATGGACGATGGCTCATAAGTTCTACTTATGTCGCAGTCTGATAGCTGGCATTGTCATAGTGTGCATGGTCGCTTTTACGGAGTTCATCAATAACTTCCAGCAAGCAAATGGCCGTGGATCAATCAGCATTTATGATACGGTGGAAGCAACAATAGCCACGTCTCCAGTTTTCCTAAAAATTTCCTTTTATTGTGTTCCATAATTGGAGATTATTTGGCTACTTTGAGATGTAGGTATAATAGCTATGACATGTCTGTGAAATTGTGAAATATACTTTTTATTCAAACTTTTCGATTTGCAATATTCTTTTTATACATAGCATTTCAGCAATGAAAGCAGTAATTTTACTGGCAAAATATTGATTTTAGATACTAACGTCAGCACGAACAGTTTAACCATCGTAGGTTGTCTTTTTGTATATGAGATATTCTAAGCAAAATTCACAATGTGTTGGCGGTCCAACAAGGTACCTGCGTACCGAATTTAAAGTCTCTAGGTCAAATATTTCGAGATTTAAGTATGACTAGCGCGCCCTCTGGTGAACCGATTTTAACCACAATATTTTTAACTCTTGCCATGACCAAATGATGCCTGCATGCCAAATTCCAGCTTAATCGAATTAAGCCTTCGGACGCTATCGTGGAGGAATACATACACGCAGACACACAGACAGATTTCATTCTGGAAATGGACCTAATCGTCTCAGGGAGGCTCAAAATATTTTTTTTCAATTTCATCTCAAAATTTTATTTTCTGAAAACTAGTGTAACGATCCTAAGTATCGTACATGCCAGTCAACAAATGCATTGAATTCCAGTGAAATGCACTGACGTCAATACAGGCATTGTTCCACCTCATGCAGCGCTGAATTAGCACGAATTAACTACTTTGTCAAATCAGTTACATTGAACAACATTTTTCCTCGGAATATTTTGGATTGCGTCATTTTTCGGCCTTTATAAGGCGGCGAAAATAGCACCAGGGTATCATTTCTCGAATGATCACTCCTCCCAAGACAGCGGCAGAACCAACCCGGTACTACTCTCACGAGTTAGGTCAACGGGTCCGACCATTTTGGGTACCTCTTCCTTCCTTCCTCATATCGAGACGAGCAAGCATCAGTCTGAACTCCTACAGACTCGAGCCGTGTCGAGTACGAGATACTCTGAGCACAAACTATAATCCTTATCCATGCACCCTCGTAACTTCATGCAGATAGCTACCCCATTCACGTCAACCCCTGACATATTTAGGAAGCGTTAACAAACTGGCAATATAAAACACTATAAATTCCTTCTGATACAATAAATACCTTTTGTTTTATTTTCAATCGACTTTCAATATGGAGATAACCGCAAGTTGACACCACCTTGGGGGGTGGCCCGTCACACTAGTATAAAATATTGCTAATATTGTTTATTAGCAATATTTTACCTATTGCTAGATGGCGCAGCGCACTTAACGCTTCTCAAACTTTGTTTGAAGATTAGATTAGATTAGATTAGAATAAGATTTACAAATTTGACACAATAAAAAAAACCTAAAATGTGTTATAAAATCGAAGACTATCGCGGTTGTTTGACATTATAAATAGGATAGAAAACGAATTTACCGAAGTTCCAGCCGCCGTTGTCTAGGGTAGACGTCTACCCTAGACAACGACGGCTGCAACGTCACCGAAACGTCGGGTCCTACAAATTTCACGCGGTAAATTCGTTTTCTATCCTATCTAAAAAGTGTTATTCAAAAAAAAAAAATGTTGTTCCCAATTATTTTTATTAAAAGTTGCTTACTTGCTCCTTCTGATTCACCCCTTCAAGGATGGCGGTAACTAAAAACTACCCTGTATATGCGCGAGCCTTTTATAAAAAGAACACGGCTCACCTTCCATGAGCAGGAGATGGTCTGCGCCGGCGACGTTCTTGGCCACTTCGCGCTCGTCGCCGGTGGCGGCGGCGGCGCACCACAGCCAGGCGCGGCCGCGCGCGCGCAGCAGGAAGCACGCGCCCGCCGCGCGCCGCCCGCCGCGCGCGCCCGCGCCCTCCTGCACGCCGCGCGCCTCGCGCCAGTACTGGCCCGAGATGCGCACGAGGTACGACGCCGGCGGCCGGCTCGCGCGCCCGCTGGCTGCGACCGACCGCGACCAAAGGACATTTCATTCATTTATACAGCGTAGCTTTAAACTATTTTACGAGTGCCGCGTTCTATAGGACTGCCCGACAAAAAGGAGTGCAATGTGTTCTGGGTTTTAGTTGACAGTATACCGAGTTAGAAGCAGTAGCCGCACTCTCGAGCGTTGGGGCGTTGCGGGGATAGGGTGCGAGAGAAGCGAGCGGAGGGGGTCTTCTCTCCGAACGCTTTCGCTCCGGCGTTGTAGATTGGCACGTTTGAACATCTGCATCGGCCGAATAGCACACAACTGCCATATGCGAGCCCCTACACTCGTGTTGACACGCTCGCTTTGATTTCAATTTTGTTCTAAGAGAAGCTACTGTCTGGGTATTCTGGGGGCTAAGGGGCCCTTGCTGAGTTGGCCACGAAGACCCATTCTGTTCAGGGTTGATCACACTCACGGGTCAACACCCATCCGACGGCCTCCACGCATTAAGTGCGAGCCTGGGTAGGACTCTGACCTTAGGGTTAGTTTCCCCTAGGAATCAACCTTCTGGCGCTCCTGGACGGTCTGCGCACCGTGCGGCGTAAGCCAATCGATTGCGCACTCTGACTAACAACTTGCGGTGTCAACTACAACGGGCGAGCCCGTCACCACAGGACGTTTTAACGATTTTTTCGTTCTGTCGCCCTGCAGTGAACGTAGAAGACTTTGGACAGAACAATCCAACGTCCAGCTACGATAACAGTCGGGGTAGTCTGGAAGCAGTAGTTTCCTATAGAGCGGGGATGGTTGCGGACCTTACGGCGACTGCTCTTGAAACGACTATCGGCTACCCGATCCTGGGTGAACAGCCGGGCAAAGGATGCCGTGGTCCGCGATAGATTCGGTATACACAGTTTCACCGCTTCGTAAGGGAGAGGACCGCGCAAGCGACCTCGAACTCGTAACCAATCGAGAGACTGGAGTAATCTGGTCGCAATTGGAAGTAAGGGCATGAGTGTAAGCCCGCTGGGTAACACTCCCGGCTATCTTACGGTTAAGGCGTTGGCCTCTTACGGGTTTGTGGCGGAGCTTGACGGTGGACTGTTTTGTCCAAGTCTTCTGCGCTCGCTCCAGGGAGATTAATCGTTAAAACTTCCTGAGGTTACGGGCTCGCCCGTTGTAGTTGACAACTCTAGTTGTCTGGGTATTCTGTGATGTAGATATGTATGTTTTCCGTTTCTCTATTCCACCAACTAATAAACGCTTAGATCGATTTAGAAGTGTGCGGTATTCTTAAAATCGTTATATCATCCCGAGTGTCATAGGGTACCTTAATTGTTCAAGTAAGTAATTTTCTACACTGCCCAAATGCGTAATAAATAATTGTCTAAATGTCCAAATGTTAATAAATTAGGATAAATTATGATAAATGTTTAGTACCTATAAATGAAAAGACTGATTGATCACATCCCGAAAATAACTTTTCTGCGCGTTCAAAGTGTTTCTAATAATTAATTATAAATACAATAATTCACTTTTTGTACCGGCAGTTGTGTTACTTTTACGCGACTGCCCAACAAAATAGGAGTGTAATGTGATCAGGGTTTATCCATGTATGTTTTCCGTTTCTTTATTTCACCATAAACGCTTCAACCGATTTTAAAATGTGTGGTATTGGTAGGATCGCTATGTCGTCCCGAGTGTTATAGGGTAGGTACTTTAACTGTCCTATAAATTACAAGTAAGTATTTGTCTAATGTCCAAATGTCAATAAATTAAAATAAATATATCGTGTTTACCGTCAAATGAAAGGTCTGATTGAGTACATTCCGGAAATATACAAGTATTCATATGGATAAATACATAAACCAAAAATATTTCATAAAAAAACAGTAATAAAAATAAATATAAACACGCTATTTCACTTTCTGTAACGGCAGTCGTGTTTTTTATTGTTTTTAATATATTGACTTGTTAAATTATTTAATAAATACCTATATACGGTACTTACCTTCTTTGTGTATGTATGTTGTTTAATTATCCAAAGATAAATGACTTTGAAATATTATGGACAGTCGTTTCATTAAGAGCCGTATTACAAAAAAGCGTAGGTATTCTTTTAAAATGAGTTGAAAAAATTAACGCATTTTTTTTTGGATGTAACTATAAAAGATAGGATAAATAAATAAATAAATAAATAAATAACTATTCAACCCTGGGAGAAAAACCGTGGCACTGAGCGCTCTTCTCTTGCGCAAGCAAATATATACACAATTTCTAATTGTTTTTTGCAGTGTTTTCTCCTTTCTAATGACAATAATTTATATTATGTCGTATTGCTAAAAGAGTGAACTTTAATATAGTATAAGTATTATATAAGAATCTTATTTTATTTCTGAGAAAATTAGAATGATACAGGAAGATTTTTTTTTAATTTTGTGTAATTGTAAGTAATGTATACCTTGGATATGTGGTCAAAAAACGAAAAAATAAAGCCGTAGTGTACATCAAGAATACATGACGGACATAAAAAAAAATAGTATACGGTTTTCGTTGTAGTGATATTACTGTATTAAGGAGCTCAAAGTTTGCCTTCCGAGCGTTTTACGAATAACGACTTTCGGAAAATGGGCTGAATAAGTAATTAATATTCGTTACATCTAAAATTAAAGGCCGCTATGGTCAATATCAAGAAATGATCCAGGTAATTCAGTAATTAAAGTTTGTAGAAATCTCTTTATTTCTTGGAATTAGAACGCCAAAAATCCACTTTTCTTGCCTTTCTGGAAAAAATATGTGATAGGGCTCTTAATAAAAACCTTTTAAGATTGTTAATAAACATTTTTATTTCAAAAATATAGACCATACTAACGGTAAAAACAACATACTAGATTTTCATGCCAAGGGCCTTGCAAGCCCTAGCGCCAGCGCTGAACATACTTGGGTAATCGAAGACTATCGCGGTTGTTTGACATTATAAATAGGATAGAAAACGAATTTACCGCGTGAAATTTGTAGGACCCGACGTTTCGGTGACGTTGCAGCCGCCGTTGTCTAGGGTAGACTGCCATCAGTCCTACAAATTTCACGCGGTAAATTCGTTTTCTATCCTATTTATAATACTTGGGTAAGTTGTTGAACTGTCGGCTCAAGTCCTTAGCGGGACGGAAAAAGAAGAAGAGACACGCGAAACAAACTAAAAAGTTTTGAGACGAAGCGAAACATGACCTCGGCCTTAAGACCGCAGTGGATGGATGTGAGCTCATCGATGGTACTCTAAACCACAACTAAACCAAGAAGTCAAAATCTGTTATGTATCAATGCGATGAAAGCGGCAGCAGATACCATAAAAATAGCTAGGTATATGGAATTGGCTAAAATAAACGATTTAGCATAGGTACTTACGATCGTGATCGGTGGATTTTCCCATGAAGGTTATCATCCTTCCTTTAAAAATCTGCAAGAAATGAGCTGGCTCCTTTCCCTGCACAACTTGTACCTATAACAAATAAATAAAACTATATACATTTAAGGTAAGGACAGACTGAGCCCCACGTATGCAAGGCATTATGACATCTGTACCCTTGAATTTGCAAGAAAGTAGATGATTAGATATATAGGTACCTACTTATCACACGCGTCCCGCGCAACTTCGAACTGCGATCTCCAGATCGACATGAGACGGTGGAGGGGATGACAGTACGCTATTCCACGCGTAAAGCCAGTGTGTTTCTGGAACAAACTGGCTTTACGCGTTACGCGCTTACGCTTCGCGATACATGTTTACTTTCTCAACGCGTCACACATAGAACTTCGGTGCATGCACAGAGAAACGTTTCTGCTAACGGCAGAAAACGCCGCAACAAAATGTCTAGCGTGGTCAAATCGCACGATGTTAGTGGCCAATTCACGTCACCTCAGCGAGAGATAACCATGCACTAACAAACACTCATTTTGATAATAACGTTTTAACGTGCTGATCAGTTGCGTAACTTGCCATGGTGATTCGGCATCAGTGACTGAATAATAAACAACAGATTTGACGGGCGCCGCCAACACAACATGGTCGACAGACGCCGCCACACTGTCAACATCGACCCACCCTTTTTGGATAACCCATAATATTATTATACATTAGCTGTCGCACGTTACACGCACATCCGAAAACAAGCATATACATACCCCTCACACGCCATCATTCTTACATCCCAAATAGCACAAATTGGCTATATAAAGGTCACGGCAACGTTATCGCTACAGCTTTTAGTCACAACAATTGGTCATATAGCAGTCATATCCCTTTCAGACCCTGCCCACACAATTGTGTGGGTCATCATGAGTTCTAAAGGAACGAAAATTTAGAAATACGGTTTATATGATAGATATATATTACATTATTTATATCTATGAAGCTACCCGCAAAATTATGTGGGTACATTTTCTCGATTTTATGTACCATTTAAAAAAAGGCCTCAAGGACTTCCTTATATGAAAAATCTCAGATCTGAAAGGGACATAAACGTTTATATAATGTCTATACCACCGGATTAGGCGCATTTTATACGGCTTTTAGCTGAATAGTGGCTGAATAGGGGTCATAACTGCTACTTTTGGTGGTATAAGAAACCTGAATAAGCGCTGATAAAACACTTATAACGCTTGCTGTGGCACCCTTATATAGCCAACGGCTGTAAAAGTGTCTCCAATTGATACTTTATTACAACTTCTAGTCGGGTAATGCCTTGAAATGATATAGAATGGTACCAAAAGGAAGCTGCATGATAATTTGCCGTCGCAAACATAGAATTCCTAATGGCTACTAATATATTGCATTTTATTAACTTTAAAATTATTGTATTGTAGTTTAATACACCAAATTCTCTTGCGGACATCATTTCATCGACAATATTAAGTGAAATGTCTAACAAAATTTTAGCTCGCCTTCAAAATATTAATATTTTAACTCAATTTTAATTCATAATTATAGTTTAAAGTTTATTTTGTAAATTAATTTTATTTTTCGCAGTAAAAAAGAACACTTGCTGGGTATTGTTCACATACTTTAAAATAGGATTTACCTATAATACGTGTATTTTATGACTTTAAATGCCTTTAAAAATATAATACAAATATTTTAGGTTATAAAGATTCGAGAAAAAATGACCGCTTTGCTTAATATGGCATCTGCAACTTTAATATAACCTTTATAAAACTATAAGCTGCGTAAGTGAGGTCCTAGTGCAACTTTAAAGCGTTAACTCTTTGTAAATCAATTACTGCACTTCAATATGACTATAATCAGTGTAAAGCGCTGATAAAACACTTATAACGCTTGCTGTGGCACCCTTATACATATAGCCAACGGCTGTAAACGTGTCTCCAATTGATATTTTATTACAACTTCTAGTCGGGTAATGCCTTGAAATGATATAGAATGGTACCAAAAGGAAGCTGCATGATAATTTGCCGTCGCAAACATAGAATTCCTAATGGCTACTAATATATTGCATTTTATTAACTTTAAAATTATTGTATTGTAGTTTAATACACCAAATTCTCTTGCGGACATCATTTCATGGACAATATTAAGTAACATGTCTAACAAAATTTTAGCTCGCCTTCAAAATATTAATATTTTAACTCAATTTTAATTCATAATTATAGTTTAAAGTTTATTTTGTAAATTAATTTTATTTTTCGCAGTAAAAAAGAACACTTGCTGGGTATTGTTCACATACTTTAAAATAGGATTTACCTATAATACGTGTATTTTATGACTTTAAATGCCTTTAAAAATATAATACAAATATTTTAGGTTATAAAGATTCGAGAAAAAATGACCGCTTTGCTTAATATGGCATCTGCAACTTTAATATAACCTTTATAAAACTATAAGCTGCGTAAGTGAGGTCCTAGTGCAACTTTAAAGCGTTAACTCTTTGTAAATCAATTACTGCACTTCAATATGACTATAATCAGTGTAAAGCGCTGATAAAACACTTATAACGCTTGCTGTGGCACCCTTATACATATAGCCAACGGCTGTAAACGTGTCTCCAATTGATATTTTATTACAACTTCTAGTCGGGTAATGCCTTGAAATGATATAGAATGGTACCAAAAGGAAGCTGCATGATAATTTGCCGTCGCAAACATAGAATTCCTAATGGCTACTAATATATTGCATTTTATTAACTTTAAAATTATTGTATTGTAGTTTAATACACCAAATTCTCTTGCGGACATCATTTCATGGACAATATTAAGTAACATGTCTAACAAAATTTTAGCTCGCCTTCAAAATATTAATATTTTAACTCAATTTTAATTCATAATTATAGTTTAAAGTTTATTTTGTAAATTAATTTTATTTTTCGCAGTAAAAAAGAACACTTGCTGGGTATTGTTCACATACTTTAAAATAGGACCTATAATACGTGTATTTTATGACTTTAAATGTCTTTAAAAATATAATACAAATATTTTAGGTTATAAAGATTCGAGAAAAAATGACCGCTTTGCTTAATATGGCATCTGCAACTTTAATATAACCTTTATAAAACTATAAGCTGCGTAAGTGAGGTCCTAGTGACAACTTTAAAGCGTTAACTCTTTGTAAATCAATTACTGCACTTCAATATGACTATAATCAGTGTAAGAGTGGGACTTGTAAGCAATATACAGCCTTTGGTGGAGTAAGGGTAGGTAATGTAATAGCTTTTGTTTTGTTTGTTCTATAAAGGTTATTTATTCGATTACTATACAGCTATTTCTTATAAAATGGTTATAAATTAGTATACTTTATAGCGATTATACCACCCTTATTCGAATAAAAGGCTTTATAATACAAAATTATATGACTAAAAGGTAATATAAGTTAAATTGCTTTTAATGGCAGCTTTACATCCTTTACATGACTTTTAATCAGATTAAAGCTATATTCGGCACTTCTTATATGGCTTTTGTGCTTGTTGGGATCCCTATCCTTCGTTTCTAAACTCATTAACCAGTCGTGCGCCAACATTGTATATAGGCATTTTGCGTCGTTTGACAGATTCGCGCATAGCCCTTTTGGCTGGCCCCCTTATATAATATATAAATATAAAATATCCATGACTAGCAAGTATAATTATTAGGTAATAAGAGGGAATTCATGAAAAGACGATTTTATTAGTATGTATCTACAAAATAGACCAACAAGTTACGGCGCAGTTTTTGAGCGCGAAGGCTGGCTTCCGACCGCTTAATCGATTCATTTATTTATCATTTAAAAAATATTATAGGCTTTTATTACCTCTGTTCATAAAAACATTGCTGTGTATTCACTAGTGATGCCACGAATATTCGGTACTATACCGTATTCGGCCTATTCGGCCACTTTTTTTTAATATTTAGTATTCGGCCGAACACTGCGTATTATTCGACCTAGTACTATGAAAAAAAAACGCACTCAAAAATGTATCTATTTTAATCACAAATTATATTATTGTATCAATACCTAAAAAAATCTATTAGTGGTAAGTTATGATGAATGAAAACATTTTTTCAGCATTGTTTGGTTGTAAACTATTCCTGCTTCTGAAAATAGCCTCTCACTATAAACACTATTGCCAGAAGATGATAGATACATCGTTGCGAATGTTGTCAGGTTCGGATATTGCTTTGCGATTGCTGACCACCACTTGTAAAGGTCTGCCGCCTGATATCGGCGAACAGTTTGTTTTCAAATAAAAGTCAATCTCATGTAGAGTAGAACTTTTCTCGACACCCTCATCTGTAATTACTTACGACAGAAACTGCCGTGCATTTCAATCGTTTTATCATTTTCATTGGTGTTTCTTTTCTTACGACGTGGAGAAGAATCACCATCAGATTCAATACTACTAGACTCGTCCCAACTCATTTTCAGAGCTTCTAAAATTTTTATTTGTCTTCCTCTTTCCGTTTAAACCAATCCCAGGAAACTCGCTTTAAAACGCGGGTCAAGAAAAGTGGCAACCATATATTTGTCATTATTATCAAATTTTCAACCGGTTTTTAAGCTTAACTTTCAGTGAAGATCTCATTCTCAAAAAAAAATCGGCAGCCGAATATTCGGCGCTTCGGCCGATAGCGTGGCCGAATTTTCGGTATTCGGTATTCGGCCAAATCACTATTCGTGACATCACTAGTATTCGCCAATAAAGAAAAATTAAGTAAAAAATATCAAATTTACTAATTGAAATATTAGACAACAAATATTACATAGTTACCTACCTGAATTGGTTGTCTTCCGCATTTTAGGTATAGGTCCTTAGCATCTTTTGCACCGATTTTTCTCTGTTCTCTGGTGGTGGCAGAACCCTGAAGAAAGATAAATAATGTAATAAGCAATATCTTTTGGAGACACATGGCTTTACGATATTTGAAATACTAACTCCGCAATAGAGCCAGAATGAACAGCATTTTTTTAATAACTGAATGTGACTGAATGGTAACGTCAAAATGAAATTCGCAGATATTCCTATACGGGTTGACTGACTGACTAAACGAGTGTCGCTTTCCAATGAGTCAAACTACACGAGTATATTTTTCTTTTTTTTTTCTTTTTACGTTTCTTTCTGAAAAACATGTTTTTAGATATTAGGAGATTCTTTTTTGCATAGGATTATTTTACACACAAAAAACTGTGTTGAAAGTAATTTACAACTTTTTTAAATTTAAGCCTTCGTAACAGAGGAGAAGCGTTTTTATGTCCAACTTTCACTTTTTATCAGTAACAAAGGCCTAAATAAAAAAAACTTTCAACAGTCAAAATAATTTTTTTTTTAATTTTCTTGTTTTTTTTGATGTACAGAATCACTCCCAGGAATGCAACACTCGTTTACTTAGCACCATTTATAAAACCTTCAGGATAGGTTAAAGACATCTTTTCTTCGATTTAAGACAGGCTCTAATTTCTATGCCTGGGTATTCTTTCAAAGGCGTTGCTCTTTTTCACAACGAGGAAACAACGAGCTCTGATATGCGGTGGCGTAATAAAACAATTAAAAGTTTTTTTTAAACAAGCTTTACTTTCCATCAGAGGAGTTCCAAAGGAAATGTTCCGGCTCCATCTCTTTAGACCCTCGTCATCATGTGTAATGGTGAGTTAGCTACTCAATACAACGAGCCATACTCAAGCAAACGAGCCCAAACTCGACTATCTTTTCACTTTCTATCAGGGAGTTCCAGTTCCAACTTCCGGCTCTATCTTCAGAATCTCATCATCATGTGTAATTGAAAGTACTCATGATAACAAAACATACTAACCTAAATTCGACTGTCCTACCATTGTCCTATCAGGGAGTTCCAGACCCTACATCCCGGCTCTATCATTTAATCATCCCGATGGTACCATAATATTGCATTGTCACCGAACTTACTTAGGTAAGTATGCCTCATTTCAGCTCAGACGGATACCAGAAAGTGGTTGAAAAATGATTTGCAAATTTTGAAAACGGACAAATTACATAGAACATTGCAAGTTAAAATAAAGCTTGTGATATTAAAATGCAACTTCTGAGTTCGGAAACCGTGATAATGCGTACACCGTGATAATTTACTCTGGAAGAGCTTGAAAGCCACATCATCATCAGCATCATCAGCAAACAATAAACATGCGTCCATCATCAGCAAACATTTAACAATGATCCGATGTAACGACTTTACTCAAATTATTGACGAATAAATTAAAGGACATAGGCTCAAAGTTTGAGCCTTGAATAACACCAGATAGAGTGTTATAAGATCGATTCAATCGGTCAATTTAACGAACTATCTGTCGGCCTCTTAAGTAGTCTGAGAAGAGTTTCAACAGCTTACTAGAGAGCCCGACAACAGCCAGTCTAGCGAGCGACCTATCCTTGTCGACGTGGTCAAATGCCTTCTTGAAATTCAGATATGTAACACACACCTATGATATTAATGCCCGGAGTGTTATCTATTTGACCAGCCATGTAATCGATAAACAAAGTAGAAGAATTCGTAAATTGGCGGTAGTACAATGACCGCGACGAAACCCACGTTGGGCACCAGACATTGTACAGCATAACTGTACGAATATGTTACGATGGAGTATTCAATCGATTGGTGGTATAATCAAGTATGGGTATAATCACTTGGTGCAGTTTCAAAATCCCAATGTGCTATCCAAAAAAAAATTTTATTTTCCCCGCATTATCCGGGAAGCCATTGAAATAAGAATAACTCCTAACTTTAATAGAGATGACGGTTTTAAACTCTCTACTACGCAGAACCCTTTTCTTAAAATGTTCTCAATGCCCAGCCCAGCGCAAGGACGTAACACGATACAGTGATTGTTGTGTGCACGGCTGATTTTCAAAATTTGCGCACGTCGAACTTGCTGTCCCACTACCGTTATAATCTGTGAAGTGGCAGCGGTTTGCCGCCTACCCGCGGAACAACGGATTAACAGCTCTCCAGTACAACAGTCTCCGATTTCATATATCAAGTATAATATTAATTCTAAGAGTCAATTGACTAAGCGACTACTGCGATCATCACCGTGCGAGATAGATATAGAGATAGAAGAGTACCATCCAGTAGTAGATGACGCTGGCCTCCCCGTGCGGCGTGTGGTAGGTGTAGAGCAGCAGGTAGCAGTCCTCGTCGAAGAGCGCGGCGGCGGTCAGGTCGAGCGGCGGGGAGGGGGGCGCGCGCGGCTCGGGCCGGCAGCGCCACGCGCGCACCGCGCCCGACCCGTCGTCCAGCAGCTGCGCGTGGCTCGCCAGCCACGGCGCGCCGAACAGCGTCACCGCGTCGAAGCGCGTCGTCGCCGAGCGCGCCACGCGAACTGCCCACGCAAACAATAACAGGTCATAATCGCCTAAGGGTTCTAACGGTTCCGCGCTGCTTGGGATCTGTCAGCTAAACTCTATGTCGCCACTGCCAGGCCTGCCCGACTCACCGTTCAACTCCCATCTGGTAGCCACCTCGTAGCTCACCCCGCCAGGATTACTATGAACTTCTCCCGCGGCTGTAATCCTGCAGTCGGATGCGGTTATGTTTAGAAGATTGCGAATTCGGGGGAATACCTCGCGCGGATCTGGGCGGTTGGGGCACTGTCCGGTTTGCGGGGAGCTAATGGGCCCATGCTGGGTTGGCCACGAAGACCTATTCTGTTCAGGGTCGGTCACACTCACGGGTCAACACCCATCCGACGGCCTCCACGCACAAGGTGCGAACCTGGGTAGGACTCTGGCCCTGGTGAGTTTCCCCTGGGAATCAAACCTCTGGCGCTCCTGGACGGTCTGCGCACCGTGCGGCGCAAGCCAATCGATTGTGCACTCTGACTAACAGTCGGGGGAGTCTGGAAGCTGTACTGTTTCCTAGAGAGCGGGGGTGGTTGCGGACCTTACGGCGACTGCTCTTGAAATGACCATCGCCCATCCGATCCTGGGTGAAAGCCGGGCAAAGGACGCCGTGGTCCGCGATAGATTCGGTATACACCGTTTCACCGCTTCGTAAGGGAGAGGACCGCGCAACCGACATTACTGGCTATCTCACGGTAAGGCGTTGGTCTCTAACGGGTTGTGGCGTAGCTAGATGGTGGACTGTTTTG
Organism: Micropterix aruncella; assembly: GCA_944548615.1. Classification (NCBI taxonomy): domain Eukaryota; kingdom Metazoa; phylum Arthropoda; class Insecta; order Lepidoptera; family Micropterigidae; genus Micropterix; species Micropterix aruncella. The sequence goes on from OX155951.1 coordinate 34,025,271, forward strand.
TCCCAAGTCTTCTACGCTCACTCCAGGGAGATAAAACGACTAATCGTTAAAACTTACTGTGGTGACGGGCTCGCCCGCTGTAGTCGACAACCCAAGTTGTCCGGTTTGCGGGTGGGAGGGAGCGCGATTGCCCGGTCTCGTGGATCCGGGCGGTTGGAAGAAAATGGACTCTTGCTGAGTTGGCCACGAAGACCCATTCTGTTCAGCGTTGGTCACACTCACGGGTCAACACCCATCCGGCGGCCTCCGCGCATGAAGTGCGAGCCCGGGCAGGACTCTGGCCTTAGGGCTAGTTTCCCCTAGGAATCAACCTTCTGGCGCTCCTGGACGGTCTGCGCACCGTGCGGCTTAAGCCAATCGATTGCGCACTCTGACTAACAGTCGTGAGAGTCTGGAAGCAGTACTCTTTCCTATAGAGCAGGGGTGGTTGCGGACCTTACGACGACTGCTTTTGAAACGACAATCGGCTACCCGATCCTGGGTGAACAGCTGGGCAAAGAATGTCGTGGTCAGCGATAGATTCGGTAAACACCGTTTCGAGCTTCGTAAGGGAGAAGACCGCGCAAGCGACCTCGAACTCGTAACCAATCGAGAGATCGGAGTAATCTGGTTTGTTATTTTGGCCCTTGATCTTTTGATTCTACCTGCCGTTCCCTCGTCAGTTTTGGAGCCATCAGCCTACCGGGAGATCGCGTTCAGGGTTATGATGTGGTCTTAGCCCTCTTGTCGACGTACGTTTTTTTCGCCGTGAAAATCTAAGGTTACTTCGCCGTGTCGTCAGTGGGGTATAAATCACTATGGAACTTTAGCAACGGACACCGTTAAAACGGAACGGCGCCTTCGCCGTGTGCAACGTATTTCCCCCTCGGCGTGACGTGTTTATTTAGGGCAAAATTTGTATCAGTGTTTCACGGCGAAAACAACGTGTATTGAGAAGAGGACTTAGTCTTCTCTGGTCGGGATGATCGTGATTAAAAGATTATCCGGCTGACCGTCGGTACTGCCGACCCTATTCTTTTAGCAGCCGCGCAACCCAGCGGTAGGGTAACGAGCCTGGCTTAGGAGAAGCCCGCTAAAATATTATATAGACACCGCATCTCCGTCGGGACAACAGGTCCGACGACTGAGATTCCGAAGCGTTCGAAAGAAAGGCAGGAAGCGAGAAAATTAAAAATAACTTGTCCCTGAAAAGGCCAGTCCCCAGGACGGAGATCGTCCGCGGCAAACTTACGGCTTTTGGTGAGCTGCGTGTCGTCGGGGCGCCAGGCGGCGAAGAGCGCGCGGAAGTCGGTGGGCTCGCGGCCCTGGGCCACGCGCGCGACGGCGGCGCCCGCCGGGTAGCCCTTCTTGGCCGAGAAGCCGCGCGCGGCGCGCAGCGCGTCGCGACACGCCGCGCGCGCGCGCGACCCGCACCACGCCCACACGCCGCGCGCGCCCGCGTCCACGATGTACGCTTCCTGCGGAATTCGCACTCACATAAACATGCACTCGCAACACCTATAGGCATAACTATTACAGGTATAGTACTATTATACCAGTCTATACATGTACCATTATACCATCGTACCATTATACCATTATACTAATATATTTATATCGCTTTTCATGTATCTAAATACTTACACATGTGTAATTATACTTCGTCTACATATTATAGTCGTTAAATATTACTACTAATATCATATATCATGGGCTCGATTGCGTTTCTCTTGAACTAAAATTGGAAATTAGTCCGGGTGAACGAGACAGAGCAGTATGTACGTCAGAGCGGAATGTGAAGTGACCGGTTGTCACTTTTCCGCATTAAAACTACCCACCGAAGTTAAGCAGCTAAATCTAACACCGCACGAAATCTGTACATACTTATTCGGACGTCTATAAGTTCGACAGGTTTTGGTGCGGGAAAATCGACGATATTTCATTTCATATTCCGTTCCAAAATATTTTCTGTCTCGTTCGGCGAAGGCCTCTATTTGACTAGGCAGCCAGGCTGCGCAACTGGCTGCGCCATAGGCGACTCGCCTTCTATTACACTAGGCGACCAGGATGCGCAACCAGTCGCTCCATCGGTGATTCAGTCGGCGACACGTGCAGAGCACCTGCAGGGTAACTGATAGCGCAGCCAACATCGGTTTATAAGAAACCTAGATAGGTCCTATTTGAACTAACCCACTTAGGCCCTGTGAACCCACCTCAGCTAAGCGTGGGTGAAAAGCGATCACTTTTTTATCCTTGGCGATTTGAGCCCAGGTAATTTTTACTTGGCCAAATATAGGTATATATCGATGGCAGGAAATCATTCGTTGTTCGGTCCTACGATAGTTCGGTTAGGTACAATATGTTTAGTGAAGTGCAGATTGTTACTGTGAAAAAGACTGGAAGTGAGGAGAGGAGTTGAAGTGTAAAGACAAAAGAGAAAAGCAAGAAGCAGGAAGAAGCCCTGAAAGAGGGCCAGAAGGTATTAAACACAAAAGTAAATACGGGAGAATTCATTTGCGCACTTGAAAAACATAACGCAATTTGGGATGCCTACAGTATCCTATGCAACCACAGCCTTTGCAAATACAGCCTATGCAACAAGAGTGGATGCAACAACATCCGACGGAACAACATTCTATGCAATAGCAAACAATACATCAGCCAGGACTAGTGAATTTTTCTCAAAACGTTTTAATATTTCCTAATGCAATAAAGCATAAATAATTAAAAATACAATATAAATAATTTAAATACAATAATATACAATATAATAATATCAACCTTTATTAGCGTCAATAATTCAAAGAACGACAATTCAGACATCCTCAAATAATTAAAAAACTTGTTGTCGTCCGAACACAATTCCTCAAAGAGAGCATAGTACAGGCATTTACGATAGCATAGGGTGTACATGAATCTTTCTTTCCCTTCGCCTTTTCATTAAAAGTACAAGGAGGAGCATATCTGTATACTTCATGTCCGACATGCAGGGACGTACCGAGGGGGGGGGATACACTGGACTTATCCCCCCCCGAAATGTTTGGTGTTGTATTTCAAATCCTAAAAAAAATAATTCCCAGCGGGTTTTTAGCGATATGTCGGGATTTCACCGCTTGACTATCTGGCAACACTGGCCGGGTCCTCTCTGAAGCCGGGCGCCAGACGATGCTACCAACACCCTCCAGCGCCGGCTTCAGTCGGTCGCCGCTTCACTGCGGTCGCGGTCGTATTCGTGATCCGTCCGTGTCTACATTTTCTCCATCAAATTCGTCGTCTAGGACTACATCCATGAGTCATTTCGATTGTTCAACATACTCGTATGTAATAAGCAAGACATATTTGTGTCCGTGTGTCGTGTAAAAACATTGACTTTAAAAAACTTAGTTTTTTAGGTTATTTCTATGTGTAAAGACAATGAAGAGAATTGACACTTTTTTAAACCTGCGCCTAAAAAAAGGGCGTCTTTCGTTGAAAACTCAACCTTTGGCGATAGTGTCAACATAGGGGGCATCACTGAGAAACCGTCCCACAGCATATATGAAGAACAACAGCCTGCGAGTCCGGATCATAGTGTTTCTGAGGAACAGTTATTGAGCTCTGCTAACCACGAAGAACCGCCTACTAATAGTTCCCCAGGTTGCAGTACTAAAACAAAGAGTGATGTATTCATAAGTGATAGTTCTCCTGACATTGGCATTGTATCAAATGCTATATATAACAAACGCTCGCCGATAATACTCAATGATGCCCAGAGAACTGCAGTACTTACTGACACTTTCGTTCCTGATTCGTCCTTTATATTTCCAGCTCGATTATACGGCAAAAGAAAACTTCGATTTCGTAAAGATTGGCTGCAGAAATGGGAATGGTTAGCATACTCCCCGGATAACGATGGTGCTTTCCGCAAGTATTGAGTTCTGTTCGGATCAGAGCATGTTGGAAAAGGTTCACACCAGACTGTTGGTAGTTTCGTGTCGAAACCATTCAAAGACTGGAAAAATGCTACAGAAAAATTCCGCGAGCATTCAGTTGCAAAATACCACCAGTTTTCACAACTAGCCGCTATCAACTTCACAAGAATAACTTCCTCAAAAATTCCAGACATTGCAAGCCAAATAAATACGCAAAGACAAACAGAAATACAGCAACATAGAGCAGCATTGAAACCTATAATTGAAACTATAATTTTGTGTGGAGAACAAGAATTGCCACTTCGAGGCGACAATGACAGCGGTCCTCTAACGCTGAAGAAGCCAGTGGAAAAGGACGGAAAGTTTAGGGCGCTACTAAGGTACAGGGCGGCTTACGACGACTCGTTAAAAGAGCACTTAATAAAAAGTTCTAAAAATGCTACATATATTAGCCCAAAGATACAAAATGAAATTATTGACATATGTGGAGAACTAATACAAAAAAGAATTGTAAGCCAAGTAAACGGTTCAGAGTGTTTCGCAATTCTTGGCGACGAGACCCTCGATATAAGTGGTACAGAGCAGTTTTCCGTATGCGCAAGATATATTCACGAAAGCATTCTTCGAGAAGACTTTTTAGCTTTCATTCCCATATACGACCTAGGCGCTGAAGCGATAAGCGAAGCCATACTTCACAAATGCCGCTTGCTGGGTCTTAACTTAGAGAAAATAATCGGTCAAGGATATGACGGTGCCGCCAACATGGCCGGCAAGATCAACGGAGTACAAGCAAGAATTCAACAACAATACCCTAAAGCTGCGTACGTGCATTGCACAGCCCATCGTTTAAATCTTGTCCTGTCGCAGGCTCTTTCTGTGTCTAACGTAAGAAACGCTCTTGGCGTTATCAAAGAAGTATGCAACACATTGAGAAACAATGCTGCAGCTGGAAAGACACTGAAAGAAAACATAGAAAAATACGCTCCCGAAAGCAAAAGAAAAAGACTCGTGGGCTTATGTGAAACAAGGTTCATCGAACGTCATGACTCTATAAATGTTTTTTGTGAGTTGTTCCTCCCAATAGTCGTCACATTGCGCGAACTGTCCAATACAAACAGAGCAGTTTCGTCGACCGCAGCAACTCTTTTGGCTGCGATGGAAAAAGGCTGTTTTTTAATATCGTTGAAAACGTGCGAATTAATCTTCAGCTTCACATTACCGCTTTCAAAATATCTGCAAAATCCTACTCACACTGGCTTCTGCCATGGAATTCGCAGAAAGTGTCACCAGGAAATTAAGGGACATTCGAAACGATGTCGAAAAGGAGTTTTCAAAACTTTATTCATCTTGTTCTGAAATAGCAGAGAATATTTTGGATATAGAAATAAACCCACCGCGTGTCACAGGTCACCAAACTAAAAGAAGCAATCCCCCCAGTGACTCAGCAGAAGAATATTACAGACGAGCTTTATTTATTCCTTGTTTAGATGACGTAATCTGTGGTATGGAAGATAGGTTCGGCAAGAACCGAGACTTGCTCTCCTCACTAGAAGTTGTGCTACCCAAAAATGTTGACGAGAAGAAAGCAAGTACCCTAGAAATGTTGAAAATGTATTGGCCCGATGATGTTGAAGAAGTTATCATGAAGGCTGAATATCGACTCTGGTGTTCAAGATGGAAGGATTTTGAAACCAAACCAATGGACCTGATGAAAGTCTTAGATGCGTGCGATCATGGATTCTTTCCTTCCATCAGAAAGCTAATACAAATACTCATAACTTTACCCGTATCCACAGCGTCGGTGGAGAGGTCTTTTTCTACGATGAAAAGGATAAAATCTTTCGTCAGGAATAAAACAGGAGATGATCGACTGACTGGCTTAGCATTGCTGTCTACCCACTCAGCTTACTCTCCTACTCCGGAGGAAGTGCTCGATGTGATGAGCGCTAAGTCAAGAAGGAAGATGTTAATTTAATGTGCCTATGTCAAATATCATTCCTGTAAATTAAATCTTCCTATGCTGTACTTTTTTCACACATAAAAAAATGTCGTCTATGGATATCGCTGGAAAAGTCTTGTTTCGTCCACAGCAGATTTTTTTATTCATTTCAATTTAAAGGATTGCACCTTAATACATTCTAGGAAATTTTAGTATAATCATCTAATCTTGAAAAGCCAACATGTAACTTGTGTTTTGTTGAGCCCGACCGAGATTTTTCCCGAATCACAGGCCTTATTACAACCAAGTCTGTATTTAATTAAATCCTATGTTAGTCAGAGAGCTACTTACCTACATAGTTCTAAAGAAAGACTCTGTAATACATTAGGTATATTAACATAAGAAAAATTTGCTGTATCGTTAAAATTTTTAAAATTAAGTAAAAGTAATAAAGTATTGTACTGTTATGGTTTTCTATTTATAATAATCACATTTATTGCAAATCTTTACTTAAACTTGTAAACAGACATCTTTATTTTACGTTCTTTTATCTAGCATTAAATGCGAAGGAAAATTAATCGTCGTTTAAATTTTGTACTTCAAATTATTATCCCCCCCCGAAAAAAAATCCTGGGTACGTGCCTGCCGACATGTTCCCTCACCACTAGCGCACAGTATATTGCCACGACCTAGCGGTCGCGGGACTGGCTGCTTAGTGTACTAGGCTCGGTATGATACAATGCCACGGCACGACTCTACGACTCTGCCTTGGCCTAGAGACTAATAATAAAATCGTAATAACAAAATGGTAATGTAAGAAGCAATCCAATATTTTTCTCATGTCCGGGTCAGGTTAGGATATGTCTCTCCAAAAATATATTTAATTTATAAGAATGAATGAGCGATCGGAATGAATGAGAAAAAAAAAAAAGAAAGAAAGTGAAGTCACTATGATTAAAGTGAAGTCTTAACACGTTAAACGCCATGGGGGTCACCGGTGACCTCGACACATATACTTCAAGACGCCGTGGGGGGTACTGGTGACCTCAAGTCAGACCTACATTCAAGACAGTCTCCTACGCCGTAGGGCACAGTTACTTTTAATTTAATACGTTAGGGTGACCGGCACGGCGCTCTAGAGAGACGAAACCAAGTGGGACCTAGATAACCAGTAATTTGATGAAATTAGTATGAAAACGAAAACATTTTTCAAAAGTTTTATTTGTTTGACAAGTCTTTTCACTAAAAATAATTAACCTAATCGAAATATTGACAAACCATTTATAGAAATAAAAGTTTTTTCAAAGGTAATTTTTGCTCAAATTTTCCAAAAAAAAAAACATAAAAAAGAAGAAAACGTATCATATCAAAAAGTAATCATAAACCTTAGTTTTGACGACATCAGAGCTCTAAACAATAGAAATAGAAAAATTAACAATGTTGACGCAAAACTTTAGAAATCACTACGATTGTAAGTAGTCAGATTTTTATCAATCGATGTTCCTTATTGAAGCACAGTAGGCAATAGTGCGGTTGGCCTTCACATTGCAAGCAACAGGTAGGCACTTTTCTTGTCTTATTTTTCGCATCTTTTCTTGACATTATCTCTACATTTCTCTTGTAACAGGAAACACAGAATCTTCTTGTTTGTCTTACAGGCCCCGTCTTTTTAAATAATTCATGTTTACGCCTTTTCGGACGTATTTCATTTGGCAAGTTAGCTGTTTCAGATCTTACCGAACAAGTAAGATACCGAACTAGTTGTTTTCTATACTCCACTATTGAAACTTGTTTCTTTGTAGTTTCCTTATACATTATCATCGCATTGACTACTGCAGTATTCAGAATCAATTCTATGGCCAATTTCTTGTACCATTTCACAGTCTTCCTTAGAGGGGTCGAATAAGCTGTCATTTGGTCACTCATGTCTACCGAAGCTTTACATCTGTTATAATCTAAAACCATTGTTGGTTTTCGGACATTTTTACCTTTCACATTTACACGAGTAAATGTGTCCGTGTGCTTTGTCGACAGCATTAGAACGTCTCTTTTATCTTTCCATTTTAGTACTGTGATTCCATCTTCGTTCTCTTGTGCTACGAAATCTCCTCGTTGTAGTTGAGTTTCTATAACTTTTTTAGGCAAGTGTCGTCTGTTTTTTCTTACGGTCCCCAAAAAATGTGTCTCGTTCTTAAGCAATTCATACGCCAGTTCTAAACTGGTATACCAGTTGTCAGTGGCAATCGTATGGCCTTTGTTTAATAGTTCGTTACACAGAGATAATACAATCTTAGTTGGGCTATTATTGACAGTATCAAAATTTTTCCCGCAGTATATCTGCATTTTTATAGTATAACCAGGATTTGTACAAACTTTAAACAGCTTTATACCGTATTTGTGTCTTTTCGACTTGTTATACTGTCGAAAAGCGAGTCGCCCCCTGAAAGGAATCATGCTCTCGTCAACACAAAGCTGTTCTTTGGGTGAATAGTAGGCCTTGAATTTTGTATTTAACAAGTTTATGAGATACCTAATTTTACCGATGCGATCGGACGGATTAATGTTATCATTGTCGGCGAAATGTAAGTACTGTAAAAGTATTTCAAATCTGTTTCTAGTCATCACTGTTCGAGGAAATGTTTGACGCATCACGTCATCTGTACTCCAGTAATCACTGATTGAAGGCAGTTTTACTAGGCCCATGAATAAAATTAATCCGAAAAAACGTTTTATTTCATCTTTATCGGTTGGTTGCCATAAATGTGAGCGTGAACATGGTTTAAAATTTTTATCTTCAAGGCTCTGGGTAGCAAAGAGATTAGTCTCTTCGGCTATTACTTCAAACAAATCGCCAACTAACAAAGCGTAAAAGTCCTCCGGATTCGCTTGCCTGAAGTCTGTTGAACAAGGAAACTTCATACCTGTCGGCTCAGTAAATGGTATTACCCTAGCCGTGCGTCCACTACAATTCCTCCACTTTGAGTAGTTGTTTGACGTAGAAGGTATATTATCGGTGACAAAATTTTCTACTGAGTCATTTTCACTTTCCGACTCGATAACCATACGCTTCCTTTTCTTTGGTATATGCAAATCTTGAGATTCCTCATCACTACTGGGTTCCCTGAATGAAACTTGAAGTGCGTCGGCTTCTAAAGTCGCGATCTCTTGCAAATCCGATTGCGTAAATTCAAAGTCTGCTAAATCCAATTGAAACTCACAAAAATCACCTTTGTCATTACAAGGTACTGTATTGTTTTCCATCGTAATCTATTACCGAACTAATAGCGCTAAAAACACACCGCTAATAATGCCGCAACAGCGCACATAAAAGAATCAAAAACACGACCTCTCTATGCAAGCGCCGTCGGGTGGCCGTCGGCAGACTAGAGCACGCGCCACGCGGTCTCGCGCGCGCGTGGCCGGCGGCGCGGGCGGCGCGGCGCACGCTAACGGAAATTCCCATTTCTGCTACAGAGCGCCGTGGGGGTCTCCAGTGCCCGCAGGTAGTTTTTATAAAATAACTCAAAAACTATATATTTTATTTTGATGAGAATTGTTTTCCATATATATTTCATCATGATTAACAAATGGAAAGTAAAAAGTTTTTGGAGTAAAATGACAATTTTCACTCGGCGTTTAACGTGTTAAATACTATCACCCCAGAACAGATATACAATCTAGTGGGGGGATAAAACCCACACAAATGCAATCTTATCTGCTTCGCAAAAATCAATTGTATTGTATTGGATAATTTTATAAAAAATGAAAAAAAAATATGCTGCCTGGATGGCCTTGTCGTCGTCTCTTATATATTTTTTTTAATATTTTGTTGTGTGGGGCTTTTCTCTACGACTTTCTTGGTCGCGGGGCACGGCAGCCAGTTTGTGGCTGCGCGACTGGCTGCCCTAGTGTAATAGGCTGCGACGAGCAGCGCGACCGTTCGCGCAACTGGCTGCGCAGCCTAGCTGCCTAGTGTAATAAAGGCCTAAGTTCCTATTTTAGTTCACAAAGAAAGGCAATCGAGCCCAATAATAGTTTAAAATATTATTATATAGCCTAAGTATAGGAGAGCGCGGAGTAATGTAGGAGCGATGGCGATTGGACGGAGCCTATGCACATTCGGGTGATGGCACTCGGCTGTTTCCGTTAACCATCGAAAAAGTTTGACTGACGCGCACAAGTAGTTAGTACCCTAGGTTGAGTCACGAAGGACGATTGTGGGTTTTCGCTCCGCGCTTATAATAAACTGCCGATTGCCAGCGTCCAGGTAAATGTGAAGATATAATACCTATATTCTTTTTGTATTATGTGTATGCTTATCAGGTACATACCTAGATTTGTCTTCTTTCAAGTGCCATTCGTTAAATTGTGATTGAACGTCGAATAAGATATTTGTGTTATTATGTTTCAAAATAGTGGTCAGCGGGTAATGGGAGCCTACATGGCTTTCACTACTCGACATAGCTCTCATTACCCCGTTAGACACGGAGAAGAGTGGGGAGATGTGGTACCGATGCAGAAGTTCAGGAACTTCTGGGCGCAGTTCTGGGCCCATAAATAATTTTCTAGCAGCGATAGTCCAGCTTGTAATATTTGCGCTTTTTGTTTGGGAGCCTACATGACTGACATTACTCAACATAGCTCTCATTACCCCGTTATAGTACACAATGTATTTTTAGGACATTTTAGGTTTATATTTTTATTTGTTTTAGATGCCGCGTAAAAGAGATCATACAACAAGAAATACTTCTCGGGCGGTAGATTCATTGAAAGCACATATGTGGAAATACATGCAGATGTGTTCGTGCAGCGAGGTATCGATCATTTGGTACATATTTGGACGATTATTTTAGCAGTCGTAGGATATACGATCGGAAGACTACCACGTAGATGGTGCATACAACTATCATGTTATTTCTTGGAAAAAATAAATGAAATGTGTTAAAATAGGTTGGCACGTGTACCTAATATATTTTCTAAGCCTAAAATAAAACTTGTTTTTAAGTGAAATAAGCTCACCTCGGACGACAGGTCGCTTTGGTACAACGGAGCCTGCTTGATCTCCTCGATCCTGTACTTGGAGCCGACCTGGAAGCAGGAGTAGAGCCTGAGCGCCGCGCCGTCGTAGGCGTCCTTGGCGCTCGCCGGGCCGCCGGCGCCGAGCGCGCGCTCGCCCAGCGCGAGGTAGTCCTGGAAGAGCGCCTTGTCGTCGGCCGAGAGCGTCTGCTCGTAGCCGTCGTTGGCGATGACGATGCGCTTGTCGAACGGCTTGCGGCCGGCCGCGCGGCTCAGCCGGATGGCCACCTTGGCGCCGTTCAGCTTCTCCACCGCGTTGGCCGCGCGCCCGATCCACAGGAACACGGCCTCCGGCGCGTCCAGCGCGAAGATGCCGCCGCTGTGGAAGTTCTCCCACGAGACGGCCGGCAGCTGGCGCACCGTGGGGCCGCGGCCGCGCACGCGGAACAGCTGCGCCGGGGAGCGGTCGCCGCTGCGGACGATCCTGACGAAACAACATTCACGGTAACAGTATGTCGAGGATCCAGGACCTATTGTCGCTATGTTTTACATTGTACACTCGAGAGCCGCGAGTCCGGGTAACTTAACCTCTAAGAATGATAGCCTATTCAAATAAAAAGTACTAGCTGAAACCCGTCAAAATCGACGGTCACTTTATTGACAGTAATGTTTAAAAAATAAACGGAAACATACTTCTTATTTATGCGATAATAATATGTCTTGCTCATTTGATCTATGATCAGAAATGTCACCATGGTCTTGGAAAAAAACCGACAGCAACAATCGAAGAGCGACGCATTTCGAATAGGAACACATTTCGACGTTTGACGGAAATAGCTAGTAAAAGTTTGAAACTTGGCATATATGTTCATTGAAGCGTACTGTTAGGCATATTAAAAGTCCCCTACTCTATCTATCGCGCTCGAGCCGCCATCTTCGAAAAATATCGCCCCGATTCAATTTTTCGCTTATATCTTGCTAACTGTTAGCGATATCGGAATTATGCTTCATGTAAAAATAGATTTTATAAAATTCTCTATAAAAATTTCATCACCATTTTTTTTTCATATCATCTGTTATTATTATGAAAATAATCTACTCAACTGAATATTGACAATCTGGCTGGGGATTTAGTGCTACATTTTGTATGGGTACATAATTATTATATATTGAAACCTGTGCACCCGATTAAAAATTGACATATAATGTAAATAATATTAAAATAATAAGAGCCATGATATAAGAATATATTGCGGCGCCATGCTGCCATACCACCCACCAACACCGCTATATTAAAAATAAGAAAGATTAATCGATGTATGGAACTATAGATAGATAGATAGATATAGATAGATAGATAGATAGATAGATAGAAATTCTTTATTGCACATAAAAAAATCATACAACAGGTAAACTTATTGCCTAAAGTCAATCTTTTACATGCCTGTTAGGTATTTCGGGGTGTTCGCACGTGTTACTATTTTCATGATATTTCTATAACCATACCACCTAAAAACTCGAGTAAATGGCTAATTATATCTTTATTAACCTACCGTGACAATGTATTAATTTATTTTGATAAGGATTTTTATTTAATCGCTAATGTCTTCAACAAACACTGCCTACTTATTTTTCTTATTTTTTTGAGACATAAAAGCAGTTACTGCAGCTTAAATATAAATGTTGGTTATCTGCCGTCGTCGACTTTTTTGCAGATCTCACTGAGGCTGATGTTTTTGACGTATATTGTTTTCACATATATCAAACCGTTTCGTAAGCGCACGCCGATAAAGCAATTCACCAGCTCACTTTTCTCAGGTTTGTTTTCAAAGTATCACGATTTCGTATTGAAAACTATCATTTATCACAATGAAATATAGCCTATAGCACTCGTCAATAATGGAGCTTTCGAAATTGCTTCGGAGATTACCCCCTACATACGAACATTACTTCTTTATAATATTAGTATAGATATGTAAGTGCTTACTTAATTCCGTCCCTGAAGTAGGAGGCGAAGGTGGCGCTCTCGTGGCCCTCGGCCTCGCGGTGCACGACGTCGGCGGCGCCCAGGCGGCCGTCCAGCTCCAGCGCTTTGTGCGCCGCGGCGGCCGCCGCCGCGGCGGGCGCGCGCCCGCCCACCCACACGTGCACGCGCGTCTCGCAGACCGCAGCGCCCGGGCCGCTCACGGAGCGCCTCTGCGAACAACCACGCGTCTATGTAAAGTGTAAATAAACGACAGAACATAATATGCGACCGGAAAAATATGCCATTCTTTAAGTCTTCACCGTTCCGAAATTGTTGTGCCTATCGCCTCAGTAAAACGCGGTTTCCGCTGTAAACACCTTTTTTTATTTAAAAAATACCTCTTTTTCTTTATCTATAGGTACTTACCAAAAAAAAACATTTAACCCCTCATTTTGCGAAGTAAACATTCGGCCGTCCCTTTTGTTTTGTCAGTTTGGCGCGTAAAATTGGCGAGAGTCGATGGCCTTGAGGAAAACGATCATAAGTTATAAACCACTATACGGATCATAAAAAGAATAACTGTAAAATGACCGCATTGAAATTTAAAATATAAAACATTATCTTGCGGTAGGCGACCGTGCGTCCCGCAAGGGACGTTACGGAGCCAGCGGGCTCGAGTAGGGGAGGGAGGGGCTTGTTGTAACAATTTTCAGAAAAACTTATATATCTTCAGATGTAACGGTTAAATTACCACTAATTAAAATCAATTGATACTTTAACTCTTCCTCTATTAAATCAAGTAAACAAACTACCAAAACTATAGGTATTTATTTCACTATAAATATTTATATAAAGAAAGCGGGATGTTACAATTTACCCCCATGCTGGGGTTTGTTGTAACATCTATTGGGGCAAGTAGTAACAATAATAAAAAACTAAAATATGACACCTTTGACAATTTATTGTTTGTTTGCTAGAAGCAAAATAAACTTTTTCTACTTTAAATGTAATCTTTATCAAATAATTAACTGAAATTTAGTTTTTAACTAATCAATATAAAAGATTTATTATTAACTATATATCTTATTTTGTAAGACAATACTTATAATCAACATGGCACTTTAAAATAACAGCAAATTAAATTATATACCTCTAAATTAAATCTAGTAATTATCTCTTTCTTATACCTTACATCTTACAAAGTATCGTATACAATAATAAACCTTTGGATAAGTTTCTTTATGATTAAATTCAATCCTCATCTGAGTTACAATTGATACAAACAAAAAAAAGTGTCTCCTGTGACACATCCTTCATGTGCCCACATCTTGCAAACAATACATTCTACCCAATCGCATTTATTTTAATCTTTACCTATAAGCTTTATTACAAACTAGACAATACCACTTTCCAGACTCAGATTCTGAATCTGAACATAAAACCTATTTTTTATCTCTTTCCACTTCATCTCTATTTTTCGTTGATTTACCTTTGCCTTTCCCCTTCTCCTTTTCTTTGCCATTATCTTTATAATATTTTTTCTGTTTTTTCTTCATATTCCATTCGTAAAGCTTCCTTTTCAGGAGTATCCGTCAAAACAGTAGATTTTCTTTTGCGTCTGCTTGTTGTGTTTGTTTTCCGCGGTGGCGCCTTTGGTAAAGGTCTGATCTTCGATGGCGAAAATTTTTTTTGTACACCTGAGCAACTCTGAGTTGGTTCACTCGCAGTGTTGATGTAACTTATAATTTCCGTGGTGCTAATATCAAATTCAGGGGCAGAATCTAATAGTTCTGAGTTTTCGAGATCTAACGTTACATTTTCAGTTACATCTACAGCATTTTCGGGTTCTTCAGTAGGATCTGGACGGTAGGTGACATAAGACGGCGCAGTCACTGTCTTGGAAAATATCAGCATTCAAAGGCCATAAACCTGAAGCTTTAAATCCATTCGTAATATTAGCAGGGTTTAAGGCGAGCGGTAATGACTCCTTAACTATACCTGGGATATCATAAATAGTCATCGTCTTCCCTGGATTATTATGTATCCACGGTGTCTGTGCTCTGTTTGTGTAATTTTTAAAGGGGCCATAGACTCCTACGTCTAACTAAAGGTTGCAAATTATGAGAGCAGTGGGGTGGAAACGATAACATGATAACATTGTTTTCTTTGGATTTTTCTACAACTCCAATATTCACATGTGAAATATGATTATCGAGAAGTAACAAAACTGGCTCTTTCTTGGTGGCTCATGATACACCTCTTGGCTTTGTGTTGCCCGCTCTGAATTTCTCTTATACTTTCTCATTCTGGTAGAAAAAAAATAAATTACAAGGTTGTTAAGAAATCGTTATTGATAAGCGGGGCAAGTTGTAACATGTTACAACTTGCCCCAATATTTTGTTACAACTAACCCCATAGTATAATTCTGAACATTTATAAAGGTAACTATTGAATCAACTTAGTAATGTTAAAAACTATTACACAACACCAGAGATAGATAAATTTAAAAATAAATAAAACACAGAAACTTTCAAATTAGTCAATACTAATAACGCCAACCAAATTTTACGAGAGTATAATTTTACATTACCTGGTAGAAATGAAGCACGTACGTGTGTTCGCTCACTGCGCCGTCTGGCGGGACACTGGCTATGACGACATGATGAGGCGCGATATAAAGGTAAGGTTAAGTCAAACAAATACGTTAACAAAGTTTAAGTTCTTGGTGAAAAATCCCTGTTACTACTTACCCCTGTTACAACAAGCCCCTCGCTCCCCTACATACAAAACAATCAAAAAAGAAAGCGTGCCAGGAAGTGAACTATTGTATTTAAAATTATTTTTACTATAGTTTTTTTATCAATTATTTCGGTTTAAGTATTGATCTATATAGATACATGTATATTTTCGGAATGTACTCAATCATACACTAAACACGATACATTTATGTTAATTTATTGACATTTAGACAAGTGATCGCTTAATATTTTGACAGTTAAGGTACCATACCCTCGGAATGACATAACGTTTCTAACAATATCACGCACTTCTAAATCGGTTCAGGTATTTAGAAGTTATGAACAAATAAAGAATAGCTAACATACATAGATGAACCCTGAACGCATTTCACTCCTTTTTTGTTGTACAGTCGTGTAAAAAGGAAATTGATACAAATCATTAAAACATACCGTAAATAACTTATAGTCGCATTAATACTGACAACAAACAAGCAAACAGAAATTATTTTGTCATGACGCTACGTTTCTTTTTAATGAACTAGGTACCTCATTAACTAGGGTCCTTTAATTAACTAGTATGCAGAGGCAGTGAGAGAGAGACAGATTGTTAATTAAGTAGGAAACGCACTAATACAATACGTACCGGAGGTAAATGACCTGTCATCGTCATTTGAAAATAAAAACCGTTGGGTTCTCCCAACACTTTTCCCGCGCGTCAAACCCCCCCCCCCCCCCCCAGTAGAATTTTCTTAGTATTTTAATAGCATTTTAGTACTATTTTCGGTGTCAAATATATAGTATTTAAATAATCATAATTGTTAAAAAAAATAGTAAAATAATACCTATTCTGTAATCCTAATTCTGTTATCTGGTCGTTTTAGGTATATTCTCCAATAATTCGTCAAATATGCCGCTTGGAATGCCAGAACAAGAATTTACCAGATCTAAATAAGCAACAGTAATATCATTAACTAACCTTAGCGCTATTCTATACCAGAATCTTTTTTCAAGGTAACTGACATTTACATTTACTGTTATAAAAGGGAGCTAATGGGCCCTGTTGCTGTTTGGCCACTAAGTCCCAGTTGTATAGGGTCGGTCAAACGCATGGGTCAACACCCATCCGGACGCTGGCCTGCGGGCCAGTCTCCTCTAGGAGTCAACCTTCTGGCGCTCATGGACGGTTTGCGTACCGTGCGACCTCAGTCAATCGATTGTGCATTACGACTAACAGCCGGGGGGTCTGAAAACAGTAATGTTTCCTATAGAGCGGGAGTAGTTGTTGACCTTACGGCAACTGCTCTTGAAACGACCATTTGGCCACCGATCCCGGGTGAAGAGCCGGGCAAAGGATGCCGTGGTCGCGATAGATTCGGTAGACACCGTATCACCGCTTCGTAAGGGAGAGGACTGCGCAAGCGACCTCGTTCCTGTAACCAGTCAGGAGGCTGGAGGTATCCTAAAGGTTAATTCCAGACGGAGATATTCTTCTGAACGTCAAGGGGCGAGGCTGCCCGCTGTGTACTTTCGCCGTAAGGCCTTGGCCTCTGACGGGCAGGTGGCGTAACTAGACAGTGGATTGTTTGTCGTCCCAAGTATTCTGCGCTCCCCTCACGGGAGACAGAACGATCCAATATAGTTAAAACTTCATGAGATGACGGGTTCGCCCGTTTTAGTCGGCAATTCTAGTTGTTATAAACACCAACTCTTTCCTCCGGATACTACAATTTCTTTAGTTTCACCCACATATTCTCTAATTACATTTTATTGCATTTCATAAAAAAGTGATGCCAGTAAACGATAACAGCTGAGATGGAATGCCTGTGCAGATACCGCGACACGCCACGCTCGAAAACACATTTTAATTTAAGCTGGAGCTATAATCGCGAGATTTATAGTTTTATCGTTTCCATGTGAGCGATATATTATAATTTTTATTAGATCGTTAGCCAGTATAAAATATAGAATATGCATATACGTAAAACTTTATTGCACAAAGCATATGCAAACGGCGGACTTATTGTTTAATATTAGCAACCAATAGGTAAAAACGAGGGGCTTTAAATTAAAAAAAGGAACGAGGTACATGTACTTATAGAAAAAAAAATATACTGGTGAGCATAGCTAAGACGTGTATTAGACTTTAAAAGAAATCGGATGTGTCACCCTTAGACTTTCCCGGCAATTAGCCAAGGATCTCATTCAATTTAAAAACCGAATAGCAAACGCGCGGCGCCGTAAAATTCATGTGCGTCGACGCTTATTTAAAAATTCTTAAATCATAAACGCGGGACGCTGCAAATGTAAATACTTTATATGGCGGAATTTAAATATTATTAGTGCAGCTTTTATATAAGATTTTCCAACCATTACGATATGATTTCGGGCCAACAAGGCATCTGTGTACCAAATTTCAAGTCTCTAAGTCCAATACTTCGAAGATTATATATGACTAGCGCGCCTCCTGCGGGACGAATTTCAACCATAAACTTTTCAACTAAATACATATAATTGCAGTCATACATTTATTCAAATATTAGGACATCTTTTGGAGCTAGACCCAACCCGCCATTAACCGAGAAACGAACCGCGCCGCCTAAGGCGTTACTTGGGGGGGTGACACAACCGTTTTTTTTAAAGTAGTGAGTGCACTTCGAATCTTCGATGGGATAATATTCCTGAAACGAGCGACCGATATAACGATAGTTAGGGGGATTAACCCTGTCGAAGGCCTTCGAGAAGTCCGTGTACACGGCACATGTACAGTGACAAAATATGTATCTTTCTACGTTTACGGATACTCACGAGAGTCCTTGGCAGATCAAATGTACAATTTCGACGTTTGGTACACTTGGCAGGACTTTTAAGAAAATCAAAACATCATGTCGAAGCATTTTTTCAGGGCGGTAATTCAATAAGGACCATTATTCCCCAAATCCCGTAATTTTTGCCTACGATATAACTGTTGGTATCGAAGACCCTTTCTGCATTTTACGTAGACAATGCAGAACTCACTTTCGCAGCTAATTAGTGTATTAATGTACAGTTATCAATTTTTAATATAAATTGGTGGCTGTAATCTGACTGCAATTTTAGAAAGGAAAGGTCATTAAGCCATTTATTTATTTCCTCATTAGTCCGCAGTAATATCTCTTTTTAGGCCATTTATAAAATTAGAAAGACTAGTCCTATCGAAAATGCACTATGCATAACAGTTATCTTTTAAAACCCGTTACACAAAATTAGCAATCATTTCCATAATCATAATAAACAGCTAGTTAATTTAACCCAGATTTTTTTGCATATTCAAAACTAATATACATATTATTATGTATATTCTTTTATGTTATTATTAGAGTGGCTTTAAATTGCGTTCTTGATAATAACATGCACATTTTGTTAGGTTAACGAGTTCAGAAAGTAGTGCAAATTTTATTTTGACGATGTAGAAACAGGTGTCTTTCGAGTTTTCAAAACTTAAGTGGGTACCAAAATTCAAATTTCTTTATTAAATGTATATAGATACATTTATTGCAATTACAAAGCCATTCTAACTAGGCCTCGCCTGTACTAAGGTAGGCATAATCTATTATTAGTAGCTGCGCCCCGCGGTCTCACCCGCGTGGTGATGGAAAATTGTGATAATGATGATAGAAAACTATATATCTTTATAAATTATAGCCTATGTGTTATTCTGGTGTGTAAGCTATATTATTGTAAAGTTTCATCAAAATCCATTTCGTAGTTTTTGCGTGAAAGAAAAACAAACATCCTTACATACATTCTTACAAACTTTCGCGTTTATAATAGTAGTAGGATGTATGTATTGGAGTTTACTTATTATGGGGTATCAATTGCTTATCATTGTAAACATGACTGTCGTTTGATCAGAGTAGCGAAGAAAACCTTCACGTCGAACATCCAGCCATCAACATGGAACTCAATCAACATTATGGAGCACGCCTTTCATCAGTAAACATCTACAGAACGAGAATTCTACGATAACAATATTTATCATATCATCAATCGGTGATAACGTAAGCGGTTGATTTATGTTCAAAAGATAAAGCTAAAAATTAAACTTACAATGACATTGGGTCCTGCGGTCTGCCCGAGGACGTGACACGAATAGACGATGTAGCAGTCCCCATCGTAGAAGGTGCCATAGTAAGTCTTAGGTAGAAGCACTACTGAAGAGTTCTGAAAAACAAGAATATACACTGGGTAATTTTTCGGAATAAAATTTGTGTCCTTTATAAGGATTTTGTCGTGCCGTCATTGATGATACGACCAGTTTTCTTTGAAAGTGGTGTAAGTCCATTTTGACAAAAAAAATGTTAATGATAAAAATTAAAACAATTTTCTATGAACTTTTTATTTATTTATAAACTTTTTCCAAAAACATCTTTTAAAATTTTCATTGTTTATATCACTACAAATTTATCGTGGTTAATGAAGTTTATCGTAGTGAACAAATTTAATATTTGTTAACTACGATAAACATCGATAATAACAAATCAAATCAAATCACATTTATTGTCTTCAAAAACTTTTACATAGTTGTTTAGACACTTTATATAGCCGCCTAATGTTAAAATAACTTTAAAATGGATACTAAATATTTCATAAGGGACTCACCACACAATTGCTAATAGTTATATTAGATAGTTATAACTACAGTTAGTGATGAAATTATAATATTAAAATTAAATGGTCCTACAAATAAGAAATGTAATTGATTATCGGAGACAATTAGAAATAATAGTAATAATATAATAATCAATAAAATGGTACAACTGTCAAGTTAAATAAATAAAATCGAGATGGAAATTGTCAGTCATCTAATTATAATACGTTAATATTATATAATTCTCTCTCAATAAGTTAGCATTTTAATTTCGATTTAAATTGGTCTATTTTTCCGTTTCTACATATAATTTTAATATTCTCAGGCAGTTTATTGTAACACACCATTCCAACGTAATTTGGATCCCTTTTGAAAAATTCCAGAGATGGACGGGGTAAGGCATTATGCCTACATCTGGTGAAATACGAGTGAATTTCTTTTTGGGTCATCAACTTTCCTATGTTTTTTAATATTAACTTTATGCATTCAAATATATGTAGTTGTCAACAAATTTACCGTAGTTAATGAACGAAATTTATCGTAATTAATAAAGTTACAAATATAGTTACGAAAAAATATTAATGGTAATGAATTAAATTGATTGAAGATATGTTGGATAAGGGTTTTAAATAGCAAACCATATACAATGTTCTATAAAACTTTATTTAGTGAGAATGAGGATTTTAAATCACTAAATGTATTGCCCTCGCGGCTAAGACCACAGAACTTTAGAAATATAGTACTAACACGTTCATACCATAATTCCAGATCAGTCACATTTGAAAAAAATGCAGATATGATTGATTTATTACCCTATGCCCCCCCCCCCCCTCCAATACATCATGACTATATTAAAAAACTTGATCATAATGAAAAAAGTTGAAATATATGTAATAGCAGTAAGAATATAAATAATGTTGGTTGAATGGTTAATGTTGAAATAAAGCCCTCTTATTTAGTATATTTTTTATTTTTTTTCATTGTTGAAGTATTTAATAAAAAAATTATAATAAGAAATTGGTTTGTTTCAATTGAGGTTCCGTAGTTAATACTTTGTAAATGTAAGATTTTAACTTTTTGCTGACTTTGAAAGAGGTGTCCTTTTGAAGTCAATAAAAGTATACATTTTTTAAATCACATTTAAAAATGATTACATTATAAATTTAAATCAATTTAATACTTAAAAAATACAAACCTAGTGTAATAACAAATATCCATATTTTTCAAATTATTCAAATGCAAAATCTTAAATATCCCCATATAAAATAAAATACACTTAAACCACTTTAAAATAAAACGGCTCGTATAAGGTTATTAGATTGCTCAATTTTCGCGGCATATATGCTGATGCTACGAGTTATATTGATAAGCAGTCTGACCATTTGTTCGAGTTCTTTATTTCATCCACTCTCTACTGATAAAATTTCAGCTTTTCCAAAACACTTCGGGTGTACTAATTAAAATAACACCTTTCCCAGTACGCCAGCGCCGTGGCAGGTGTCCCGAAACTGGCCTGCTGACTATCTCGGCATTCTATGGTCAAAATACTGTCTCATTTGAAAGTATCAGCTTTTACAAAACTCTTGCACTTTTTTGTCGCTGGCTCCGCAACTATTTCTGGCGCTCAAGTCATCACGCGGTAATGTTTGGAACATAGTCATTTCAATGTCCAAAATGACTGACTCTGCTCAAATGTTTACTTGTGCTACAACTGTTTTTGGTCGACATATGAATAATCGGGAGGCACGTCTAAGTCGGAATTTTAAATATCAGCCAAATATATTTTTTACTAGAGAGAAGCCTGGTTTAAACGGCCAAAAAAAATATGTTTTTCATGATTTTTTTAAAACTTTAAGTTTAACTCTGATCATGAATCTTTTATATCAGTTTGATTAACATTTGAACAATAGAAATATATTTTGCAATAGTATTTTTTTTTAATGAGATATTGAATTGCAAATGTTTCCACCGCTGCAGAAATTACGGTATGCCTGAAACAAAAAAAGTAAACTAAGATATTAATTTTTACATGACGTGTATTTTCTAGATTAACTAAAAAAACTACCTAAAAGTTATTATAATTAGAACAATTCAACGATTTAAAGAAATAAAATCGATTTACGAGTTAAAATTTTGTGCTTAACTGGTAAAAAAAAATATATAAAAACGTTTGTCGTGATACTTTTTAGT
This sequence comes from Micropterix aruncella, assembly GCA_944548615.1. NCBI lineage: Eukaryota > Metazoa > Arthropoda > Insecta > Lepidoptera > Micropterigidae > Micropterix > Micropterix aruncella. Next base: position 34,047,637 of record OX155951.1, read on the forward strand.
TCATATAGAACATTTTTTTTAACAACTCGTCTTTCAATTTTTTCAACAACAAGATCCGTCAAGTAGTTTTTTTTATCACCTGCGCAAAACAGAAATAAATTGGTTTTTTTTACAAAAAGGGTTTTAAGTTTTTTTACAATTTTCAATTTCAATTTCAATTTCAATTTCAATTTATTTCCAAAAAATCTTAATAGATTGTAGAAACTTAATATTTAGGTACATTTAAATTACAGTATATTAGTTCGTTTTTACAATATTTAAATTTATCACCACGTACATACAGTTACTTCTTTATTGCTTTTAGTATATTAGTTCAGTAATTAATACAGTATATTAGTTCGTTTTTACAATATTTAAATTTATCACCACGTACATACAGTTACTTCTTTATTGCTTTTAGGGCATCCAAATAATTTTTAAGATTTATTTACTAAAACCACAAATTAAAATAATTGATAAAAATAATCAAGAAATTAAAATCAGAAAAAGTCAGAATAATTAAAAAATACTACTTAAAATTAATAAACACTTACATCAATCTGCAACTATCAGCGATTCCAGAGGTAAAAGATTCATGAATAGATATCAACTAAAAGTTTTAAAAAAAACATGAAAAACATGGTTTATGTTGGCCGTCTAAACCAAGCTCCGAGACGTTGTATTAGAGATAATATTTTTTTAAAGTTGTGATAAATTATGGAGTGGAAATTTTCTTGCATCACTTTCGTTTTCTTTATCGACTCGTTAACTTCTAACACCATTTGTTCCTAACTATACGACGTTTATTTATTATGCCAAACTGCGTTAAGTTAATAAACAATCAGTATTCACGTATCATTATGATATATGGTACTAGTTTATTTCGAATTAGTAGATTCCCGATCATTTCGGTGTGCCCTAACGAATTATCATTGATTATATAGCGTATAGATTGCTCAATGGAGTACTGCGATTTGGCAGCTAGGATTTTACTACGAAACGCAGAGTGTACATGGCACTCATATTTCCAAAAATATTATTATTCTCTTATCTTCATATAACGGCGCTCGTGGTATAATTCAAATTCAAATTCAAAATCTGTATTAAATCTATAAAGCTACATATTTTACTTTCAACGCCACCTAACTAGGTCGCGCCTGTACTAAGGTAGGCCTAAAGTAAAATAATGTGGAGTGGTTTACGTAACTTGTGGTATTTTTTCTTTATATACATAGAAAGTAATGAATAATTGTAATATATTACATATAATAGAACGTATACATATGAAATTTAAGTATATGCATAGATACACACATACATACATAAAACATATTTACTTTATAGATAAATATCAAATAATACTACTCGTATAAAGATTTAAAAAATCGTATTGCGAATTGTAGATGGGCGCTCTAATCCCTCATATACGTTATGCTTTCTCGAAATAAAATATTATTATAATATCAAACGAATTTTGAAATCATAGCTCTTACTATTTTAATGTTTATTAAATAAAGATATCAATTTATTTGATATACAGGTGTCAATAAGTAATAATTACGCGCTTTAAAGTCGGATAGACTAAAAGATGGCATTCTATCTCTCCGTATTATTTCTGTAATTGAGCCAGTTGACTGCGGAATTAATTTTTAAAAGTCCCTCACTGGGTGCGTAATTAAAATGAGTCCCTCACTGGGTGCGTTACACGTCGAACGAAATACAAAATGGTGCCATATTGAATTAAAGCACCAGCCATAACCGTAAAACGATAAGGATTAAATTTATATTGAATACAATACTAAGAATACGTTATTACAAACCTAAAAATTGCAAAAAAATAATAAAAATCGTTAGTGAAATACATTAGTAATTCAGTTCACTTCATTGTGGTATTTTTCAAAGCAAGGTACTAAAAAACACCATTCGATATAAGAATATTTGAGTAAGATACTACTACTGCTGTTGCCGCTGATACCGCAGCTGCTACCGCCACCGCTGCCCCTGTCGACGCCACTGCCGCCGCCGCTGCCGCAGCCCCTGCCATAGCCCCTGTCGCCGCAGTTGCTGCCTACGCCGCCGCTGCCGCCGACGCTTCAACCGTTAATACAGCAGTAGTAGCATCAGCAGTAAGTCTTACTCAAATACAGTAGGGTCGTGGTTATCTGAGCCCCGATTAACCGAGTTCCAGGTTAACTGAGGTCGAAAAGGCCACGGTCAGTATATGTTTTTACCCCCCAACGTCACCCCTCTGCTCCAATTTTACTATGCAGTACTGTATTTTATAATGCGTGTGTATTGTATTACATTTTTAACTGGCTACATTTAAATAGGTAATACCTAGATGTATTCTTTAAGTATTAAATAAGTAATTCTTTTACTACGTTTTCATTTATTTTAAACTTTACCTTATGTTTCCCCTTCGATTTACGTCAGAGTCCGTGTTATCGGAGTTTTCGATTATTCAAGGCTCTCTCGGTCTACATTACCCCGGATAAGCGAGGCCCTAATGTATTAAGTTTTTATATCGAATGGTATTTTTTAAATTGTACACGCCGCTGCCGCCGCCGAGCTACCGCCGCTGCTATCGCCACCGCTGCAGCAGTAACAGTAGTATCTTACTCAGATATTAAGTTTTTAGATCCAATAGTATTTTTTTTATTTACGCGACATGCATACACGTCGACCACATCGATATATAAGGCTCTTATTAAGAGTATATCGATGGTCGACCGCAACAAAATAAAGATTTGAATTGACGAGTAATACACGTCGAACGCAGTTAACTGGTTATACAGCCTATATAAAAATGCGATAGATGTCACTAATAATTAAATTTAGATATTATTATCGTTGGTATGGGTTTTTATAATCTATCAGTACTTTTAAAAAAAACATTCACTATCAGTGTTATAATATACGGCCAACTAAATTGCTATTAGTTTCGCCGTCAATGCTATCAGCATCACCTGCATTTCGATGGCACAGAAAGGTTGCCAAAATATGGTATGGCTTTGAGAAGTCTAATACCCTATATACTCAATTAGTATTACCAAGGTTTAGCAGTGGTTTCTTCATAACATATTATATTATTTACGGAGGAGGTACGAGTGCTTTCTAATTTTCTCTGGTACGCAAGATTCATCGATTATTATCAATTACACACGACCTGATAATAATCTAATGCGGAATTACCAGTGGGTTAACGTACAGATCGCTGTCGCCCGGCCCTGTACCTTGCCATTCAAGTTCTTTCGTCGCGCCAACCAGTTCTGGGTCAAGATTCTAGTATCTTGTCTCCGTGGGCTAGTTCCGCGGAACCAACCCAGCTATACGGGTTCTATAAAAAATCGATTGGTTTATTTTGTCAGACATACGTACCTCGATCTTCCAAATGACGAAAGTTGTGTTAGTCTTGGAGACCGTGCGAAACATGGGATCCACCGCCGCTCCCATCTGAACACCATTGTTGTTGATGTCCTCCTGGAATAATAACACAAATAAAACTTTGGAAATATAGATAAATCTTTTGGATGGCGACATCTCGGTTATGCATGCCGGTTATTCAACACCATAACCCCTATGGGTTACGATAGTTACGATAATATTTATTTCATATTTTTCCGCTTCAGGGGAAAGTATTATGAACGTGCTAAAAAAATCAATATGAAGACGGAAATATTCATTTTGACCCCCCCCCCCCCCCTTAGACGATTAAAACCATTTCCAGATTGAAGTCTGTTTGGGTTTGGGTGTGTGTGTGTGTGTGTCCGTGTATACAATACACTACAATACAATCAACTACTCTAGATATAAAACTATATATACCTAAAAAAAATGGTATTTATATACCTTCACCATAGCGCCCAAACGCTTCATTCGATTGAGTCCGAGTCCGGACTTTAAATAGTGTTTGTGTCGCTTGTTATACGAGATATTCCAATCAACAAGGCATATGTGTACCGAATTTCTAGTCTTTAAGTCCAATATTTCGAGATTGAACTGTGACTAGCGCGCCCGATGGTGGACCGATTTTAACTACAATCTTTTCAACTCTTGCTATGACCAAATGATGCCTGCATGCCAAATTGCAGCTCAATCGGAAGAAGCGTTTGGGCGCTATCGTGAAGGAATACTCACACACAGACTCACAGGGCGATTTCAGTCTGAAAATAGTCTTAAACGTCTCGGGGGATAAAAAATCTTGAAAAATTCATCTTGAAAGTCATCTTAATTTTTTTTTTTGCGCGTTCACAATACTTTACCTTCCTGTCGGTTGTTAGGACGGTAAAGTAAAAGGAAGCGAGTCGCGCCGCTTTCGGGGGTGTTTGTTTAGGTAGATTTTAGGATACAGTACAGCAACTTTTTTAATGATTTTAGTCAATATCTGTGCTAATCCGTCTTGAAGATGGGTGCAACCGTTGTAGATGTGCCGGCTACATAGGTATCTCGATCAATAAACAAGAGGTGCAAAATACCGAAATACCTTTATTTTTGCGAAAGAAGTTTTTCTAAATTAAAACTACTGAAATAATCGGTTTTGGGAAACAGGCGGTTTCGTAAATTGATTCATTATTTTGTAGCATCAAGTAAATTTAACTTTGCAGGGTGTTCAAATAAAAATGAGCATAGGGTGGGGAATGGGAGGGGGTGAGGGTATTTTTATAGCAATGAGATCCAACTGGTTGGCAGTCAAAAATGACAGAAACGTGGTAGGCATTAATTTAATAAAGTTTGAGTGATGAAGTCCAAGCTGTACGGAACTATTAACATCCCACAGAACCATTAGGAACAAGTGGTAAGTCAAGAACTAGGAACCAGTGTAAGTATGCCAATAGGGAGGGTTGTAGCTTTTCTTAATTCCTTACCCACTGAAATTGGCAGTAAAATTTGAAGCTTAAAAGGCAACTCTCAGTTTTTTCATTGTTATCATAAACAGGGAGCTAAGGGGCCCTTGCTGAGTTGGCCACGAAGATCCATTCTGTTCAGGGTTGGTCACACTCACGGGTCAACACCCATCCGGCGACCTCCACGCATGAAGTGCGAGCTCGGGCTGGACTCTGGCCTTAGGGCTAGTTTCCCCTAGGAGTCAACCTTCTGGCGCTCCTGGACGGTCTACGCACCGTGCGGCGTAAGCAAAACGATTGTGCACTCTGACTAACAGTCGGGGGAGTCTGGAAGCAGTACCGTTTCCTATAGAGCGGGGGTGGTTGCGGACCTTACGGCGACTGCTCTTGAATACACCGTTTCATCGCTTCGCAAGGGAAAGAGGACCGCGCAAGCGACCTCGAACTCGTAACCAAGCGACAGACTGGACTAATCTGGTCGCAATTGGAAGTAAGGGCATGAGTGTAAGCCCGCTGGGTAACACTCCTGGCTATCTCGTGGAAAAGGCGTTGGCCTCTTACGGGCATGTAGGGGACCTTGACGGTGGACTGTTTTATCCAAGTCTTCTGCGCTCACTCCAGGGAGATAGAACGACTAATCGTTAAAACTTTCTGAGGTGACGCGTTCGCCAGTTGTAGTTGACAACTTTAGCTGTTATCATAAACAGATACTTTAGTTTACTTGATTTTTATCCCTTATATATTTTGAAAGTCACTTACATAATTAGTGTATTTAGTTAAGTCAGTTGTTATAGACTTGTACAAGTATGGACTCGTATAGACTAGGTTTAATATTCAAGGGCAAATTGGATTTGTCTACAAAGCTCCCGAATAATATTTCAAAAAAAATAATAATAATTTATCTCTAATCTTCTCTGATGACATTTTCTCCTCATCTTCTGCCAATAAAATACTTTACCATTCTTGTCTTTTTATGCCAGAGTTTACCATATCATGTTCAAGTGAGTTGATTACAGTTTCTATCAATAGATTCAAGTCACTTATATCTGCAACTGGTCATCTTAGCATTTATATACAGGGTGGACCAAAAGTCCGTTTACTTTTTAAACAATGATAAAAACAAAACTAGATAAATGCTGCAAAATCTGTTTATTTATTATTAAAAGTAGGGATTTTATTTTTTGAATATTACATCATCCATGACCTTGACCCTTGTCCCTCACGACACTGTTGCAACCTGGAGCGAAAATTTTCTATCACGGCCTTGCAGGTGTTTTCTGAAATGTTTTGCATTTCTTCGCTGATGCGTCCCTTTAATTCTTCAAGAGACGCTGGGTTGGTGTCAAAAACTTTATTTTTAAGGTATCCCCAAAGAAAAAAATCCATTGGGGATAAATCTGGACTACGAGGTGGCCAGTTAACGTCACCTCTTTTTGATATCACTTTTTGACCAAAAATTTCACGAACTGCAATCAATGAGTCATTGGAGGTGTGACATGTGGCCCCATCTTGTTGAAACCATGAGCGTTGATTAAAACCATTCAAATTCTGTAGCGCTGGAGTAAAAAAGTTCCGTAGCATGGCTATATACCGCTCTGTGTTCACTGTAACAGCATGTCCGTATAATAACTTCATATCTTCACTCTTCGCGGCACATTTCTCTTATCCAAATACATAATTATGTATTCACCTATATCGGCAAAATAATCACGCGCTCCACAAGCAGTTTCATTCGAAACGATACCAATGATACTAATTACCGAAATACCAGGCTTCATTCACAGCCAATTGGGCCAAAATACCTGGTCTACCGATGTAAAATGTGTTTTTCTACCTTACTTTACTCTGGATTTCGGATATTTTGAAAACAACACTGGAGAGCATTCACCTACAAAAGCTAACCAGTCGCCCCAGGAAGGTATAACGACATTGATCGTTCTTTCAACCAGGACTGAACGTAACAATATTTTTTTTACAACAATTACCCAGTGCTTATACCACTGCGAGAAATGAAAATTCGATAACACGCAAGATCAAGCATAGCGTAGCGTCTTTTTGAAACCATGTCTTTGATTGGCTATTATTGCAGTTAGGTAGAACGTTATTTAAGAAACCCACGTATATATTTTTGTCACTTTGAACAGTCATGGCGAAGGTCTGTCAAAGTTTTCTTGTGTGAGGATTAAAAAACAAAAGGTTTCGAGTAACTGCAAGTATTTAAAAATTGTATGCGTATAGTAACAATTTTACTAAATGATTGCTAAAAAGCATGACGTACCTATGTCATATTTTACAATGACTGACATTTGATTTTCTAAAGCACTTTATGGCGAGTTACTTAACACACACTGGCCCGTATTCCGTTTCTCGCGGGCTTAATCTAAGCTGGTGCTAAAAATTAAGAACTCAAGCACCTTCGTTATTTTGTTCGTATTCCGTTTCATCAAAATTAAGAACCGGCCTTAAATCTTAAAATTTCCATTTTGTCTATGGCCGTTCCATAGCGGGGTCCTAATTTTGACAGCTCGCCGCTCGTTCAGACTTCAGACGCCCGATCGTTCGCCGCCGCGCCGTTTCGTTTGTCGTATGGTGTTTTCGTTTGTTTCGAAATAAAATGAACAGTAATAAGGAGATTTATGATAACCTACAAACAAAATTGACACAGGATTTTCCGGACAAAATATTGATACGATTACTTACGGTAATCTGCGCTCATCATCCCTTCTTCGATTGAGAAGCCAATGCTGAGCAAACATCTTTGAAAATTGCAACACGAAAAGTCTTCGAATCACAAGCGAAAATAATTTACACGGCTGTCAGACGTAGACTGATTGATTTTAGACAGTTCTGAAGTAAGACCCTGAACAAGACCCATCCGCCATGACAGTTGTTGAAACAGAATACCAAAAAGGGTCTCGACGGTGCTTAACGTCAATTTAAGCACCTGATGCTCTCTACATAAGCACGCGCCAGTTAGGACCCATGAAAGCGAATACCAAAACGTCACTTCAAAATTAAGCGTCGTTTTAGCGCCTTTTTAGACCCTAATTTAGGCACCTGGGAGAAACGGAATACGGGCCATTGTGGGAAAAACTATTTATCACACGTGACGATCTGTCTATTTGACGTTTTCATATACTCGTCTTGCGTGCAATCGCAGCTTTCCGTCATCTTATTTCCTTATCTGAGCTAGGCACTCAGTAAAGTGGTAAACGACTTCTACTAATTACACACGCCTACATATAGATAGCTTTTGTCTACATGTACATACCTAGAGGTATAGCTGATAGTCTGGGTGTGTCTGTCGGTAAAAAAATCGGAAAAAGGTGATTTTTCTACTAGTTTTTTGAGGCCACGGAAGAAGAAGAATATTATCGACCCCCCCCCCCCCCCCGATAGTGATTGACTTTGTCAGCAATTCTAGCTCATTTATAGAATTTTTGAAGTAATTCCGTCGTATTAAAATGGTTATTTTCCGATATGGTTCGTTTCTCGCTTAGCCTCGGGCGGCTCAAAGTTATTATTTGATTAGAATGTATATCGGTTTTTTTCTGAGTCGCTTGTATGAAATTTTAATGTACGTCAACCAAAATGTAACAATGTGGTTTCAACCCTACGACGCATCTGTGTACCGAATTTCACGTATCTAAGTCCAATATTTCGAGAGTGAAGTATGACTAGCGCGCCCTGGTGGACCGATTTTAACCATAATGAAAATATTGAAAACGTTGTTTGAAATATGCACACAACATTTTTAACTCTTGCCATGACCACATGATACCTGCAAGCCAAATTTCAGCTCAATCGGATGAAGCGTTTCGGCGCTATCGTGGAGAAATACACACAGATACACAGAAGTGCTTTCACAATAATTTCCTTTGCCAGGAAAGAAAAAACTTCTCTAAACGAGTAAATATATGTATAATTTGTATCGTTGGTGTTTCCGTGCACATAATTGCGAATTGTTCTAAGCGGAGCGATGAATCATTAGAAAGAGAAATTTCTCCGCACTATTTTTTCAAAGCTGTTCCGAAACGTCATAAAGCACGAAGGAGCTACATAGTAATTTAGGCTGTGTATATCTTCGCGGTTACGGTTGATTGTGGCTCGACGAACTGTCGCGCGGTGTCTCCCGTTATAGTATGCGATAAACTTCCGCCGTCGAGTCGCCCACAAATCGTATTATCCGCTGCAATTACATTGTCCGACGAGGCAATCTGGCCGCGCCTGCAGACTCTAGACACGTGACGAAGGAACAATGCTCTCAAACCGGGCGAGTTGCTTCGTGCTTAATTTTCTAAGCAAAACGGAGAAATCTGCGAATTTCTTATATTTCTCGTAACAATAGCGAGATTTCAATTGTCCGGTAGATCGCACTTACACGAATTGGGATCTAAATTTTGTTTTAAACTCCACGGTGTGTAGTATTTACGCTCAACTTATCTATACTAATATTATAAAGAAGTAATGTTTGTAAGTTTGTATGTAGGGGGAAATCTCCGAAATTACTCATTCGATTTAAAAAATTCTTTCACTAATAGAAATATCAATTATCAATGAGTGTTATAGGCTATATTTTATTGCCATAAATATTGGTTTTCAATACGAAATAATGATATCTATACTAATATTATAAAGAAGTAAAGTTTGTGACGTTGTAGGAAGTAATCTCTGGATTTATAGAACCGATTTTTATATTTAGTCATAGGCTATATATTCATTCGAAAAATGAAAATACTTTTTCGTGGTAGTCGGATTTGCAAAGTAAGTCGGAGAATAAGCGGTCGAACGAAAACGTTTCTGACTAACGCTGCCTTAACGATAAGAGATATATGATTAAGTTCTAGAGAAAAGTTGCAGAGCTTGATAATGCCTACAAAAAAGTCAGCGACAGTATTTGTCTACCTTTTATGTTTAAGTCACAAAAAGTAGTATTTTATATATAAAAAAAAATAATTAAATCGTTAGGTCATGTTTATTGGTCATATTATCAACAATTATGAATTCTTATCAAAATAAGTAAATTTATCGTCTCAAGCATTTAAAACAAAAGACTTTTCCCTTTTACTGCATAAATAGTTAAAGGGATAATACGCTCACAAATAAGACACTCACAAATAACGGTATTATAGTCAAATTGGCATGCAAATACATGCATACATATGCAGTAAATATATAACCCTTCTTTTGGCAGCCAGGAAATAAATCATAGCACTCAGTACTAACCGAACCACACTCATAATTTAATCACAGGTAAAAAGTTTTACCGCCCAACGAAGTGGGCACGGGTAAGCTAGTTTGTAAAAAAAGTCGGAGAAAAATGAGCTGGTGAGTTGCTTCATTGGCGTGCGCTGACGAAACAGTTTGATATATTTGAAAATAATATAAGTCAAAAACATCGGCCTCAGATGCTATAAAACATCTATAAAAAAGTCAATGACAGCATATATCCATATTTTATATTTAAGCTACAATATCTGCTTTGTATCTCAAAAAAAGAAGAAAAATAAATAGGCAGTGTTTGTTGAAGACATTTGCAATAAAATAAGGATCCTTATCCGAAAGAAATTAATCCATTATCACGGGTGGTTAACAAAGATAAAATTAGACATCATGTACTGCCAGTTTTTATGTGGTATCGTTATAGAGATATCATGAAATTTCAAACATGCACGCAAGCACCCCGAAATACCTAGCAAGCGGCGGCGGCTGATGGCCCAGCAAGGTCAGCGTTAAGCGGAAGGCGGCGCGGGTGGCGAGGAACAAGACGCGTAGATCTACGATATAGGTAACGTGCATCTGAGGGGGGACGTCTTGCACTATAGGTATATCTAAATGTAGCGTCTAAAAAGGCAAAAAAACGCCACCCTACTTAAATTAATAAATCGATTCGAAACTATACGCGAAGCGAAACCGCGAACAACAGTTAGTAAATAATAAATAGGGACAATACTTTTTGACTAAATCGTTGTCTTTCGTTCATTATTATTTTATAACCTGGAAAAACCGTTACCTTTTCTACTCAATCCGGAGATTTTATTTTTTTATATGATGTAGCGCTCAAACAGAATTATTTCTGCATACATACATACATACATGCATACACACACACATACACACATACACACCCACACCCCCCCCCCCTACCCCACACACATGTATACACATACACATATATGCATACAAACATACATATACATATATGCATAGCCTTATCTCTAGTTTTATTTAACACTGTATGAATACGAATATTTCTTTTCCTAATTTCCCTCTCTCTTGTTGAAAACAACGATTTATCATAATTTTGCTGCTTATATTCTTTTTGCGCCATTCATTTTAATGTCGGCCCGGTAAAAGCTTGTAATGGCGTTACGCGGGAAACATATCCGTTCACGCGATTCGAACATCGCCCATTAGAAGCAATTGCTTCTCGATTTAAAATTAATTTAGAGAAATCATCTTTCGGGCCACTTTCGCAGATATTATAATATAACATGCTGAGGCGATCGATCATCCACAGTAAGAGAGAATTCTTTATTTCGAAGACTTTCACTATAATTAAAAGGGTGCGTATGTTCGCCGTTATACGTAGGGTATAATATAGTCGATTAAGTTGATGACTGTTAGAGTTTTTATTTCAATTTTTGGTTGTATATTGTAATTGATGCAGCCACTTCGAATTGAATACGACTGTGGTTTACTTCCAACCTATTACATGCTAGTGTAATAGGTTGGGAAGTACAACTTAATTTTCATTGTCATGTTAACATTAAAAGTTAAGTATCGTGGCATAACCATTTCACCTTGCATTTAAAATAACTACACGACAGTAAAAACGCGGCGAAATTTTGAGTTATTAAAGTACAAATGGGGACAAACATTTTGCTGACGATTACTTTTATCTCCTTCCCTTTTGACGATTACTTTTGGCTCCCTTCCGAGTTGACGCGACTAAAAATTTTGGTATTTTCGCGATGCCACGCGCCCGCGCGCGGCGACAAGGGAATACGTCCCACCGTTGACAGTGGCCAATTACGAATGACGATTTCGGCTTCGCGCGTCGTCTAATATAGTCGATTTGGCTTTTCAATTATAATATAATAAATTATCAAATCAATAGTCTTTTATAAAGTAAAAATTAGATTACAATAATAAAATAACTTAAGATCACTGTGTTATTTTTTAAATCACTCAAAAGTATTTTTAATAAATAGAAAAAAATAATGTTTAGTCATAACATTTCTGGAAATTACGTAATTTTAAACATTTTTTTCTTATATTTTTTGTATGGAAGTTTCAAAAACTGTCTTGGTACTATGCAAATAGACTATACGCTGGTGTAAGCAGTATTTTTTAATATTGAGAATCATCTAGGCAATCTAGGTGTTTCAACAACTGAAGACAAATCTCACTCGTTTTTATTTTTTTGGAAAACAGTAACAGAATAAAGATTATTTACAATTAATATGGAAATAATTTACCAATTTCGTTTTGGCGAAATGTTAGCTTAAGGACCGGGTTTTTAAAATCCGGCATAATTAAAATTCTTATTCGTGTTCTCACAACCAGGCCACAAAATTATGCTTCATATAGCTTTTGGCCGCCATGGCCTCTTAACGGTTTAATCTACAGATTAATTAAATAAATAGATTATTTTTTAAATAGTCATTTTTCATATCGATTATTTAATTTCTTAAGCTTCTTGGCATCTGATCTTAGCCACTTACATATAAAGGATGACGACGGATAAGAAAATGTTTAAATGACATGTATTTTTATGTTGGAAAATAAATGCAAAAGCAAGAAATTAAATGGAAAACTATATTAATGCAAAAGCAACAAATTAAATGAAAAAACAAAGAATACCAAATCCCACCATGCAAATCGGCCATTTACTATTAAACAAAATAAATATAGCCCTATATTGTTAATTCATCTCCATTTTACTTTCCCGGACCACCAACCGACCAAAGGAAAGTATTGTAAACGCGCTAAAAATGTTTTTCTAGATGAAAACGGAAATATCCATTTTGAGCCCTCCGATACGATTAAGACCATTTCCTGATTGGCAAGGATTGACAGAGCCCAAACGCTTAATCCGATCAGATGAAATTTATTATGCAGGCATCGTTTGGTCATGGCAAGAGTTGAAAATTGTGATGGAAATCGGTCCACCAGGGCAAAGTATACCAGACAGTAGCTTCTCTTAGAACAAAATTTAAATCGATGCGAGGTACTCAAGAGCCTCAAGGGCTCGCATATGTTCAAATGTTTGATAAATTCGCCAACCTTCGCGAGCGCGTAACGCCAACCAAAGGCGTTCGCCGAGATGTATCTTTCTGCCCACTCCCCTGGGGGCTAATGGGCCCTGAGGGGCAATTCTTGAAAATGTTAGCATGCCAAATTTGTTTATGGTCCATTTGATTTACATGGCACATAGGCAAATTTAGCATGCTAAATTTTTCAAGAATAGCCTCCTGTTGCAGTTTGGAAACTAAAACCCATACATTCAGGGTCGGTCAAACTCATGAGCCAGAAGTTCGAGCCAGGGTAAGACTGTGGCCTGCGGGTCAGTTTTCCTAAGAGTCAACCTTCGGGCGCTCCTGGGCGGTTTGCGCACCGTGCGGCGTCAGCCAATCGATTGTTCATTCTGACCGACATCCGGGGATTGTTTTGTACAAGTCTTCTGCGCTCACTCCAGGGAGATAGAACGACTAATCGTTAAAAAGTCCTGAGGCGACGGGCTCGCCCGTTGTAGTTGACAACTCTAGTTGTCTCCTATAGAGCGGGGGTAGTTGTTCACCTTACGGCAACTCCTCTTGAAACGACCAATCGGTTACCCGATATCGGGTGATGAGCCGGGCAAAGGAGGCCGTGGTCCGCGATAGATTCGGTAGAGGCCGTGACACCGCTACGTAAGGACGAGGACCGCGCATTCCACCTCGAACCTGTAACCAGTCGGGAGACCGGAGTAATCTGGTCGCAACTGGTAATAAGGGCGCGAGTGTCGGCCGGCTGGGTGATTAACCTGGTTATCTCGCGGTAAGGCGTTGGCTTCTTACAGGCGTGTTAAAACTTCCTGAGCTGACGGGTTCGCCCGTTGTAGTCGACAGCTCTAGTTGCTCACTTCCCTCGCACCCTATCCCCGCATCACCCTGTCGCTCGAGAGTGCGTCTACGGTTCTCTCGGTATATTGTGACCATGGTGCGCCCTAGTCATATATCAATTTCGAAATATTGGACTGCCAGAATTAAAATTTGTTACACAGATTTGTTTTGAATATCTCAATACAAGCTGCACTAATAATAGTTAAAACCGCCGTATATTTTAATCAAATATTACTCCAAGCTGCCATAGGATAATCAAGAAACGAAACGTGCCACCTGAGGCGTCGCAATAGGACCCATCCGGGTTTGACCGTCGGCCGAGAGGTGATTATCGATGTTATTTATGAAATTAATATTCAGATGAAATCTCAGTCCTTGGGTGCTTGGTGGGAAAGTCTTGGGGTGGCACATCCTGTTTAAAAAAAAATGATTATAGGCAATGCAACAGAAGAGTATTATTTTTTATTCAAACAAAGCATTATTACCACAATAATGCGAAACACAATTTTATAAAACGACGATGTGCGGGAACCAGGGATAGTCAATAAACCGATTATTTTTTAAATCGATTATTATTCAATTTCAAGGCGTTTTGAGGGGATATATGTCATGTACGAAATATCGAAGCTCTATCTATGCTAGTTAGTGTGCAACGGGACCGATCCACCTATCGAAATAATCAGCCCCCCCCCCCCTTTCAAGTCCGTTATTGTTTTAGGATAATACATTGTCATCGAAGTAATACCTGTAAGCGAAATTTCAGCTCAATTGAATGACGGGAAGTGAGTCAATTTTCACTTCCAAGATTTGTAGTAAATCAAGACCTCAAGACCAGCGGTTAAGTAAATATAGGGTTTAAAAATATTAAAAAAAGAAAATAATAATCTATCTCACCAAATAAACGCCATGGTAAACGACACAGTTCAATTCCAACGCAATGCCACACGAAATAATTAAATCAAAATCAAAATTAATCGAAATCTATGAATATTCAATTCTAAGATATAATTTGAAATCAAGGGAAAATCAACCGACACAGCTCAATTCGACCGCCAATCGCACAATTCGACCGCTAATCGCACAAAAAATGAGAAAAACAATATTTTTAAAATCCAACACGAAAAACAAAGACAAAATAAAAGAATAAACTACATATACTCAATAAATAAACACTTTGGTAAACGACACAGCTCACTTCCTACGCAGTTTCTCACGAAATAATCAAATCAAAAAGAAAATAAATCAAATGTAATGCGATCGAAAACATCGAAATGCTAAGCGAAAAAAAAAAATATTTTTGATAGCTACATTTGGCTTTACCGGCGTTCGAGATTTTCAAAATTTGGCAGCGTTCTAAAATGTCATTTGGAAATGGAACACTTTTACTCTCGCGTTTTAAGCAGACTTCTAACGCAATATCACGCGGAATAATTGCAAAAAATAAATCAATTATTCTAAATCACGACTCTACTGGAATGCAACCCTTTGTCAAAATTTCAAAGCAATCGGTGAAGAACTTTCCAAACGGACAGTTACATTTTTATTTATATAGATATCGCAAACGACCAACGAGCTCTGATGATTTTAAATAAATAAATAAAGTATGTATGGCAACTTTAACCCTTGGAGTAAATGGGTATTTTCATGGATGCATCTGTCTCTTTTGCAGGATTTTCGGCGACATCGACTTAAAGTACTATAACTACGAAACTACTACACCAATCATAAAAAGAACAACTGCACAATGATTGCATTGAAATTTCGAATATAGAATATTGAAATATCATTTTGTAAAACAATTAGATAATTATGAATAAATATGAGAACGTCAAAGAAGTGAAAAAAACGCGCGACCAGATTTGGTCGACTCGTACTCAACGGATAATTGTTTCGCGACCAGATTTGGTGGACTCATTACTAAACGGGTTAAATTAGTTTTTTTCTTTTAGTGTATTTTTAGTACATGTGATTACCGAGTTAAATAATAGATATTTTTTTTGGAAAATGTAACTTTGCATCTTTATGGACCGGACCACATGGATAGGTACTTTATCTCATCAATTTATACAAAATCTGTTGAACTAATTTTTACAAATCTTGTTATTTCCATCGCCCTTTAACAGTTTTATGTGTCAAAAATTTTCATTTCTACCACAAAGCGTATGGTCCTCAAAGGGTTAAATGCTAGGTGAGAGATTTCTGGACGAGCCTATTACAACATTATTATACTAGTAAACTATAATAACGCGATAGAAATTGCAGCTCTGACGCAAGGTAATCTTGTTTCAGTCGCTGTTGATTAAGTCACTTACTTATTTGTAGTGCTTTTTATTATTATCTGAGTTTTCTGAAAGATTCTAATGTAATTAATATAAGAAATAATATAATATAGGTACTGTATGTAGATTCGTTTATTACTTTTTTATAAAAACATGAGAAATGGAATCTATTCCAAAATTTTGCAACCTGAACTACTAAGAAATTTCTCAGAAATTCAAAATTATGCTGTTCAAAATTATTTCATATTTCAGAATGAAATTTTTGAAATATAACAATGACAACTTGGTGAGATAGGAGTCGTATCATATTTTATAAATAACTTAATAAATTAATACGTTACATTCTCGGAGGCGCCAATCTCCAAAATATGCATTATGCACGAGCGAGAAGTCCGCTAGTTTCCAAAAACACTTTAACTCTTCTAGAATTTTAGATTTTATTAATGTGTGCACATTATCACAGCAGCACCGGTGTAATTAATCGATGGAGTCCGAAAAAAAGTAGGATTTGCGGGTCAGACGCGCTCCATAATGTGGTCACGCTTCGCGATCGCAAAACGGGCACAACAGAGGGTATGCGAAGGCTGCGCTGCAACAGATACACTACCACCGGCGACGGTAGGCTTCGACGCACTGACAGTTGGCGCTCGAAATTCGCGCCTGCATATCGACGCCGTTCCCGCCAACGGGAGCGGTTTTGCCAACCAATCGCTAATTGATTACTAGATCGGAAATCAACGATCTTGTATAGCTGTAAAGATCTTGTAAGTCTCGGTGAATAGTGATTTTAATCATAGCGACACCAGGAATAAATCCAATATTCATATAAACCGACAGCGACTTATTGATATAGTTTTATTCGCCAAAACGTATGTTATAACATAACTCCAGAGCAAATCAAAATCCTTGGAGAGGACCAATTAAAAAATATAATTGACAATAATTTGGTAATAAACCCAATTAATCGTGTAAGGGAGTTTGAAAATTGAGTTTATTTTTGATGATGATGATTTGTAAAATTTTAAGTATTACTAATATTGTTATCATAGCTGACATTCTTATTCTCATATAATTTATTTTATATATTTTAATTTTAAAACACTACGAAGGCATATTGCTGGATTGACAATAAAATACTTTATCTTGATAATTCTACATACTATTTTGATCTATTATTCTCCCTGACTAGTATATTTTAATTAGTATATTTTAATTATTGTATTATTATACTCACATTAGTATATTTTAATTATTTGTTTGTAGGTAATATTAAATATAATATTACAGACATGACAACTATCATGATAGTTATGTTTTTAATAATTACATTTTCAGCATTTTATTTTGTGGCGCATTCAAATGTACGAATGCCTATCTACTGAAGTTGTTTTTTATGTTTTGTATTGTATTTTAATTATTAGCGTTGTATTGTATTTGTATTGTATTGTATTATATTGTTATCTTACAGGAAAATATTTGGTCCACTAGGCTGCGTATTCATCTCTTTCAGATAGATATATATCCGCCACTTTTAATACAAATGATTACAAGAGAAAGGTTAGTATTATTCGCTACAATTCCTGCTCGTTAACCGTTCCTTCGCACCTCTCTTTAAGCTCCCTCTGGGATTTTAAATCACGGACACCCGATAAAGCCTATGAAGTTGAGGTCGACTATAACTGGATGGAAGGTGGATGGATCATCAAACCCCATTATATTACTGTCTCGACACAGGCATAGGTCTAGAAAGGGATTAAAATCCACACGGACCTGTTCTTTTTTCTTATTAGTTAAGCGTTTTAGTCATTTTTTACTAGTTTTACTTGTTAGTACGTTATGGATATTTAACCCTTGGAGTAAATGGGTATTTTCATGGATGCATCTGTCTCTTTTGCAGGATTTTCGGCGACATCGACCTTAAAGTACTATAACTACGAAACTACTAAACCAATCATAAACAGAACAACTGCACAATGATTGCATTGAAATTTCGAATATAGAATATTGAAATATCATTTTGTAAAACAATTAGATAATTATGAATAAATATGAGAACGTCAAAGAAGTGAAAAAAACGCGGAACCAGATCTGGTCGTATCATACTCAACGGATAATTGTTTCAGAACCAGATTTGGTCGTATCATACTCAAGGGGTTAAAAGATTAAAATATTAAAGTTTATAAGTAGAGAAAAAAAAAGCTTTGATTTAATATGAATGAGACTAGATTTTCGCTAAAGCTTTTTTATTAGTTTCGGCCGTAAACCGAAAACAAACATTAAAACAATTATCAAAATTTTTAAAAGTTTAATTCGATTTTTTTAAGTAGTTACGAGTATATTGTCAAACATTATCAGCTTCATATGTAGCATTTTACGAGCTACAATACAATACCAAATTCACCAGAAAATATCGTAGGACTCATGAAATGAATCTGTCGTCCTGGAGCGAAAATCAGACACCAACATGTGTTTATTGTGGACATTGAAATTTATTAAGCGGCGCCGCTACGGAGCATAGGCAGGCTATTGCGTCCACTCTACGCTCCGTTACGGCTCCGTTACGGAGCCCGGGCAGTTTATTGCGTCCACTCGAGCGGGCGCCCAGGCGCCGTAGCAGCGCCGGTCGAGTGGACGCTATAAACTGCCTTGGAGCCGTAGCGGCGCTTTTTGAGTACAAAAGGCTAAGTTTGTTCGAGTATAAAATGATTTTAAAATACCTGTAAAACGCTTCTCTAATATAATCAATATCGTCTCGAGTTACTGGTTCGCCCGTGCGAAAAAAGCGTCGACTGCAAAGGGTTAATATACCGTAGTTAACCGAAAAATTGGAATATAGAAAATGGGTATTATTTATTAGAGTAAGGAACATCTTTAAAGGAGAGTAATAGCTGAATTTAACGATTATAGACGATAATACGCATAAGTGGTCTTATTGGTTACATTTGTAACTCGTGCTCAACATTAGCTCACGAATTCGCACTCAAACGCGCAAAAGATTACTACCTCCTTCGAAATGTGGCGCTGAAGATGCTGAGAATACCGTATACTGTGGGGTGATTTCTTGAAATTTTTTAGACAAATCTAGTATAGGTACATAAGTGGTATTTTATTAGTGCTCAGACAATTATACGTTGCACAATCGAACAATAAACGAATAAAAAAATCTTTTGTCTCTTCTTTTTTTAATAATGTGGCAACTCCGCTGTGAGATTTACCCGCCACATTGCGCACGCCGCCAGAAAAATGAAAATGGACGTCCATCACGGGGAGAGAGGCGCCATCAAGCGCCTTTACACTTTCATACTTTTTGCACACCGCGTCTCTAGCAATATAATAAACGAAACATCGAAACTACAGCGAACAGTTAATACATCAAAAGAATTCTTGCTATTTAATATTTTTTGTCTGTTTTTTTTCAGTCATTATTTCATGCTTCTTTCCAGAGATGCTAAAAATTCTCGAAAGGGATGAGGTGTTTCGAGAATGATATATTATATTACGAGGTACGGAATTTTCGTTTATTCGAAATAGACGCGAATTTATGCGAAAATTTTGTTATATATATTTGCGAAATACTTATAGCAGTTTTTTTTTGCGTACTAATGATGTGGTGAGAATACGTCGCATTTGCTCGCAAATAATTGTGAAGAAATGGATTTGGTTCTAAATACAATACTACAAACCGCCTTTGAAAAAAGTTCAATAAACTCTCTCTCTGCAACAAATGAAGCAAATATGCAACAAATGAAGCAATGAAATAATGAAGCAAATCAAGCAAATAAAGCAAATGAAGCAAGTGAAGCAAATGAAGCAATGAAGCAAATGAAGCAAATATGCAACAAATGAAGCCTACTTTCAAATTAGTCAGTTATTATGCCTATATGTTGCCGCAAGTACGACCATCTTTAATTAAAATACATTAGTCGAAAGCTTCTCAAAAAATCCTTTCTTCAGAGCGCTTATTCAAAATAAGTTCATTGATGACTCACTTTCATCGCCTAATGCTTCAATCAATAAACAGGAATGATTATCCTACTAAATGCTGCTTTTCAACCTTTGTTGAAGCAGCGTTACAAAGCATTTGTCATAGGGTACATAGGGTACCTTAATACAGTGTCATAGGGTACCTTAACTGTCCAAATATCAAGAAAATAGTTGTGTAAATGTCGAAATGTCAATAAATTAACAGAAATATATCGTGTTTAGTGTCAAATGAAAAGTCTGATTAAGTACATTCCGAAAATACACATATATCTATATGGATAAATACATAAATCACACATATTTTATTAAAAAAAAATGAGAAAAATAATTAAAAATACAATATTTCACTTACTATAACGGCAGTCGTGTTATTTCTTCCGAGTTGACGCGACTAAAAATTTAGGTATTTTTGCAATGCCACGAGCCCGCGCGCTTTCGATATATTATACATAAAGATGTATAGGTATATCGGGCGACAAGGGAATACGTCCCACAGTTGGCAGTGGCCAATTACGAATGACGATTTCGGCTTCGCGCGTCGTCTAATATTTGTCGATTTGGCTTTTCAATTATAATATAGTAAATTATCAAATGAATAGTTTTTATAAAGTAAAAATTAGATCACAATAATAAAATAACTTAAGATCACTGTGTTATTTTTTATATCACTCAAAAGTATCTTTAATATATAGAAAAAAAATAATGTTTGGCCTTAACATTTCTGGAAATTACGTAATTTCAAACATTTTTTTCTTACATTTTTTGTATTGAAGATCCAAAAACTGTTTTGGTACTATGCAAATAAACCATACGTTGATGTAAATAGTATTTTTTAATATTGAGAATCATCTCTAGGTTTTTCAAAAACTGAAGACAAATCTCGCTCGTTTTTATTTTTTTGGAAAACAGTAACAGAATAAAGATAATTTACAATTAATATGGAAATAATTTACCAATTTCGTTTCGACGAAATGATAACTTAAGGACCGGGTTTTTAAAATCCGGCATAATTGTATTAAAATTCTTTTTCGTGTTCTCACAACCAGGCCACAAAATTACGCTTCATATACCTTTTGGCCGCCACGGCCGCCACGGCCTCTTAATATAATTTTCTTGTTTCTAGTATAAAAAGCACAATGTTTTTGAGAAATATAGGAGGAAATTTAGCAGTTTGGGGTTGTCAGCTACTACGGGCGAACCCGTCACAATAGGAAGGTATAACGATATAGATCGTTCTTTCAATCTGGAGTGAAAGGAGACTTGGGGATTTAACAGTCCACTATCTATTAGAGTACGCCTATCAGAGACCAATGCTTTACCGCGTGGCACTAGAAAGTTGACCCAGCGGGCAGCCTCGCACCCTGACAAGAGTGAACCAGATTTAGCCGGAATTCTTAGTCCTCCTATCTGGTCACGGGTCCGAGGTCAATTGCCCTGCCTCTACCTGATTCGGGTCGAATTCGGTTCAAAATTATCGCGTTCTTGCGTCCTTTTCTCGTCTACTACCCGGGATCTGTCGGCCAGATAGTAGATTCAAGAGTGGCTGACATCAGATCAACATCCACCTCCACGGCTTAGGAGACAGGATATCGTTTCCACACCCCTCCAGTTATTTGCCTCAGTGCACAGTCGATAGACTGACGCCGCACGGTACGCAAACCGCCCATGAGCTCCCAAAGGGCATCCCTAAGTGGAACTGATCCACCATGCCACGGCAAGGGGAAACAGAGTCCGTACCGGGGTAAACTTTCTTCGATGAGGCTACTGGATATGAATTGAACCGTGAGCCGACCAGAAATAATGATCAAGTCCTAATGACCTTACATTATCTCCCAGGAGATTCGGCAGTACAATCGCCATGTATACAGAAATTTTCGTCGCTAACGTCGCCCTTGGATCTAAGTTTGCCGAAAGCCGCTGAAGCGGCGCGAAGCCTGCCATTAATTTCAGCGTCAATTTCGAATTTGACGTTATTGCGCTTCCCAGGTACTTTAACTTCTCCACTTGCTTCAGACATCTTGGCCAAGACATACTTGGGAGAGTCATTGTCATTTCTGCCGATGGCATTGCAGTAATTTGTGTATTGCATCTATAATAAGAAATCGGTTAGGTCATCACAAAATCTCCCGGCAAGTAGCCTTTGGACTTTGAGCGTGAAGTAGATATAGCGATAGAAGGATTTTGGGCGTGATGTCCCTTTGGGAAGGAGGCTGACCTGATTGAAAGGGTTAGTCGGCAACGAGCGCGGATAGTGAGAACGCAACGTATAAAACACGTTCGATTCAATCGTTTACGTAAATTATATACTGACCGGTGAAATTTCAATGTGATTTTGGCTCAGCAAGGTAGAGTACCTAATTTCAAAACTATAATTCCAATTTTTCGAGATGTAAATATGACTAGTGCGCTACTAACCTTCCAACTCTTGCCATGACCAAATGACGCCATCGGCCGAATGGATTGAGCGTTTGGGCGAAATCCTGGAGGAATACAAACAGACAAACGAACATATAGACACACATAGACAGTCTTCCATCTGAAAACAATGTTAATCATATCAGGGAGGCTCAAAATTAGTATTTCCGTCTGCATCTCGTAAATAAAAATCGCGTTTACAATTCTTTTCCTCCTCGTTGTTTGGGTGGCCGGAAAAATAAAAGTTAAATATTACTGAAAATATGTATCGTTTTCACAAATATACCTGACGGTAGGTTCCTACAATTAAAACTATGATCATCTCAAGACATTTGACGGAAGAGTCCTTGCCAGGTTCGACCTTCTACGTATATTTTGGAGGCTACCGGATGGGAGCTGAGCCGTGAGTTGAGCCGGCCCAGAATAACGAGCGAATCTTAGTGGCTATATTACAATCTACTACAACTACTATCGTAGTCAGGTATATTAACAATATTATCAGTCGAAAGAGGTGAGCTGATAATGTTGTTTATCTTTAGGGAGCTAATGGGCCATTGCTGAGTTGGCCACGAAGACCCATTCTTTTCAGGGTTGGTGACACTCACGGGTCAACACCCATCCTACGGCCTCTACGCATGAAGTGCGAGCCTGGGTAGGACTCTGGCCTTAGGGTTAGTTTCCCCTAGGAATCAACCTTCTGGCGCTCCTGGACGGTCTGTGCTCCGTGCGGCATAAGCCGATCGATTGCGCACTTTGACTAACAGTCGGGGGAGTCTGGAAGCAGCAATGTTTCCTATAGAGCGGAGGTGGTTGCGGACCTTACGGTGACTGCTCTTGAAACGACCATCGGCTACCCGATCCTGGGTGAACAGCCGGGCAAAGGATGTCGTGGTCCGCAATAGATTCGGTATACTCAGTTTCATCGCTTCGCAAGGGAGAGTACCGCGCAAGCGACCTCGAACTCGTAACCAATCGAGGACTGGAGTAATCTGGTCGCAATTGGAAGTAAGGGCGTGAGTGTAAGCCGGCTCGGTAACACTCCTGGCTATGTCGCGGTTAAGGCGTTGGCCTCTTACGGGTTTGTGGCGGAGCTTGACGGTGGACTGTTTTGTACAAGTCTTCTGCGCTCACTCCAGGGAGATAAAACGACTAATCGTTAAAAGTTCCTGAGGTGACGGGCTCGGCCGTTGTAGTTGACAACTCTAGTTGTTTATCTGACGTGACGGGCCTCTGTGAGAACTGCGCCCAGTAAAGGAATACCTACAATGGCGACGCTAATTCTATGCTATTGCACAACTTTCATGAGAGAATCAAACAATCAGATTGGGAAGAAGATTACCGCCCGCTGGCCAATCGGCAGACGGACATTCCAGCACGCGACTACCGCCCGCGCCGCCACTCCGATCGCGTCGCGCGATAGATGCGAGTACAATCCCGAGCAAAATCACGGCCTGCCTCCGCGCGTGACAGGCCGCCGGAGCGCCCACTCGGACGAGCGAACGTAGAAAGCGTATGTTAATCGCGAAAATATTAAAACAAATACTTCACGCTCGATATACCGCCGCGCGGCAGGCGATCTGCGCGCGTTTTTGCCTACCCGCCATACTTGGCGGACTACCCTACATCCGCGGGCAGAGATATTCGCTTTTTGCATATCTCTTTCTGTCGAATAGAAAAGCGTGTCTTATTATCCCCGCAAGTCGGACCGCACAGGTAGCTCTAGAGTTCCCACCCACGACAACCTTGGCAGACTACCCTACATCAGCGAACATAGACAATCGATTTTTGCATACCTATTTCTATCAAATAGAAAAGCGTGTCTTATTATTCATACATCTCGGACTGCACAGGTAATTCTAGAGTTCCCTCCCACGACAACCATGGCAGACTACCCTACATCCGCGAGCAGAGATATTCGCTTCATGCATCTCTTTCTATCAAATAGAAAAGCGTGTCTTATTATTCCCGCATCTCCGACCGCACAGGTAGTTCTGGAGTTCTCTCCCTCCCACGACAACCTTGGCAGACACATTTATTTCAAACACTTACATTGGCACCCGCTGAAATTGCCGCTCGGGGCAGGTAGCCCGGTTTGCCAGATACGAGGCTGCTTCCACGACAACCTAGAATTTTTGATTCAATGGATATTTTGTCACAAGGTCAGCGCATCGTTTAATGAAGTCTTATTTATTGTCTATTCTACGTCTAAAATAAGTTGCTAATAGAACATTTTTTATTCCCGTTTTATTGTTGCCCGGGCGTTGGTTCGTTCCGAGCAATTTGGTACAACGGGCGCTATTTATTTTAACGGCCTCTAACAACAAAGGACTATGTAAATGTAATGCGAAGTTCCACGTGTTTTTTTAGTAATTCCATGCAATAAGCAGCTATAATATAGAAGGACGAGCTTATATTAGATCAAAATATTACCTACATTAAATTTCATAATAGAAAACAATCCGCATGATTCAGTGAAAATATAACCGGTGATATAAATATTATTATGACATTGGCCATCATCGTCGATAACAGCAATTTTCTCCAAAATAAATAAATAATAGACACATTAGTAATAATTCATATTCAATCGCTTGTTAGGAAAGAGAGATTTTTATGGACGATTTTATGGATATCTTTTTTATTTCGCTATCTATAATGAATAAATAAATAACACTGAGTAAACTCAAACCCATTGAGTTAGAATATATTGAAAATATATTCACTTAACTACCTTTTGTTTCCGATTTGTCAAAACGGGGATTTCGAGTATTTCCCCTCGGCCATATGGTTGGGCATATGGGGGTGATTCTTGGAAAAAATTGAATCCCAAATTTGTCTATGGTAGATTTGATTTGCATGGGCCATAGACAAACGAGAATGGGCATTTTGGGCCCACTTTTTAAATAGTTGTAATTTGTTAATCATATACCTACCAATGGAAAGATCTCTTTATTTTTATTTTATTTTATTTTATTTGGTTAACAAACAGCGTTTATATATAACAAATATAACATATAACAATGAAACTATAACTAATTATATATTAACGCTATTTACCGGTAATTTTTAAGTGTACAGTAGGACAAAAAACAAATGAAAATTAAATTTTACGTTTAGATTATAAACATTATTAATTATTTTATACCAAAAATATATATATTTAAAAATATTACATAAAAGGGTTCGATTGCGTTTCTTCGTGAACTAAAATCGGAAATTAGTCCATGTGAACGAGACATTGCAATACGCTAGAGCAGTGGTGCCCAACCGGTAGCTCGCGGGTACCTGGTAGCCCGCGTCCTGTTTTCTAGGCGCCCGCGAACAAAATCGGTTAAGGAATACGCAATATCGTGAATTTCATTCGTGGACGAGTGTTGAACCATCGTATTTTCAAAGATTTGCTGATGAATTGGACAGTGAACATGGGGATTTGATCTACTTCGCAGAAGTAAGGTGGCTCAGTCGTGGTAAAGTGCTGACAAGATTTGTTGTTTTAATGACAGAAATAAAAATATTTTTGCAATCTAAAGATAGCTACGAAGAAAAACTCGGTGATAAAGTATGGCTGGCCGACTTGGCATTTCTAACTGATGTAACTGCGAAACTAAATAAACTCAACGAAATTCTACAAGGAAGAGAAAAACACTTATCAGACATGATGAGGGCAATTTCAGCATTCGTAAAAAAATCGATCTATGGAAGAGGCAGTTAGAGGAGAAAGTTTTTCAACATTTTCCTTCGTTTACCTACTCTCCTTTTGGACGCTGAATTAAATCTTGTGGAGTTAAACCCAGTTAAACATGTGGAGCAATTTCACCAGTTAAAATCGGAATTCCAAAGGCGTTTTGACAACATTATCTGTACAGAACCTCTGTTTATTTTTGTCAAAAATCCATTTATCGATAGCGATGTTTCACAACTAGCTTCGTTGATGGAATCCTATTGCTTCGTTAATAAAGCGGAAGCTGAATTAGACATTATTACACTTCGCAGTGATATCACCCTTAAAAGCACAGGCAATAAAAGCGAAAGCGGTCCATGAGCTGCAAAAATTTTCCAGCTCATGGACCCTGTTAAATACAAAACTATGCTCTCATCATTAAAGCATTTTTTGGGTCAACATATCTATATGAACGTGCTTTTTCTCAACTAAAAGTAATTAAAACCAAATACAGAAGTATGTTAACTAACGAACACGTCAAAAATTGTATGATTTTGTGTTGCACAGAAGATTACCAACCAGACTTTAAGAAGCTTTCTGAAAATGTGAACAGCCAAGTAGGTATCGCATTAGCTTTTTGCTGTTCCTGTATAATATACAGTGTATATTATGTTTGAAGTGTAGTATGTGTGTCATATTAACATAATAAATAAAAAGTGGTGTAATTGTATAATGTAGTTTCCTTTATATCGCTTATTTTTTTTTATCAACTTGGTGGAGCCCGCGTGGCGTATTGGGATTTTCAAAATAGCCCTTGGAGCAATATCAGTTGGGCACCACTGCGTTAGAGCGTGGTGTGAGATGGCCGGTTGTCACTTTCTCGCATTAAAACTGCCCGCCAAGGTCAAATGTTACACCGCACGAAATATGCTCGAATTTATTCGAATGAGTATAAGTTCGGCAGGTAGTATTTATCGACGATCGTTCGTTTCATATTCCGCTCTAACGTATTGCTCTGTCTCGTTCGCTTGGACTAATTTTAATTTTAGTTCACAAAGAAACGCAGTCCTGCCCATTGATGTAAACTGTTTTTATTAAGCGATTAATAGTCATTAGATGAAATAGGGGGGACAAAGGACTCATAAGACTTTTTAGTGGTTTTCTTAAAGTGACTTTTAACTGACGAAAAATATCAATGTGCCCGAACCTATCGTTATACGTTGTCATAGATCTGTTTATTAGGGAATGCTTCATATAATTAGTTATATATCTTCATATAAAACAAGTGTAGATCATTTATTACTACATATAACGACTGTCTCAATTATGAGCCGTTTCTGATTTATGTATATCCTATTATCCCCTTAGAAAGCTAGCCATGGGAAAAAAACTCATGACGGCATCGAAAATGTCAACCCTCGAAAAGGGGATGTTAGTGCACGCATGTGGCTTATTCAATGAGGGCGACTTTTCTCGCATATATAGGTAATTACATAATTGCATACAAAGGAAATTACACCGATCGGTGGTATTAGCATTCCAGCGGTTAAATATGGCTAACTACATATATCCCATAGGGCACCTAACACATCCATGGGCATTATATTTTTATTTAAACGAAAACCGTCGCAGTATACCCGAAACGATAAGCTACATACGATGTGTGAGTACAAACTATATATATTCCTTAGAATGCTCGAGTTGGTCAGCAGTATATGGAGAGGAAATACTGGGATATGTTGCTTGGACTCTGTAATGTATCTCATGATTTCATTCCCGCTCTGTTTCCCGATGTACCTATGTATTAATATGCTAAATTCAGCTGTTCAAGATGTGGTTCAACACAGTATACCCAGTGACCATACATCATAATATACCTACTATATTTTATGGATCTTCACTGCAAATAATATATTTGAAATAAATAATTGGCATTGGGGTTTTCGTGTAATTAGCCATATTTAGGAATATTCCGAACTTCAAAACACCGTTGGAGAGGTGGGCCCAGCGCTTATACCTTTTTGCCCATTGTACTTTAGCATGCAAAATTTTTCAACAATAGGCCCCACATATATGGGACTTAGAGACTTAGGGATAGTAGTGATGGTCAATTATTTCATAAACATGTAGGGTTGTGTAATGTGTATGCATTAATAGAGATGGACAACGATTCCGAATCAATTCCCTGCTAAGAACCAACTAGCGAAGCATCTACTGATATGAGCAAACAAAGAATTTCAAAGATGACAGGCTCCATCCCGCAAATCACATGGATAAATCTACCTCCATTCATAGCTTTCATGCATGCTCTAGCGTGAAAGAGACAAGACAGCGGCGACTTACCATAAACAAATATCTCGACGCGTCGCGTAATTAGACGAAGGCGGGCGAACGCGTCGTTAGTCGCGGACCATCGCCCAATACGACAATATAAAATGAAATTAGAAAATGGCTCTATCAACGGCGAATAGTACAATAGGAGCGAGAATTCGCGATTCGGCAGAAGCGCGTGCGCGCTCGCCGGACATACGACACTTTATTAAATTCACGTTTCGAATCGCGCGCCCATTTCTCGGACACTGGGACAAAAGGATGTCAACATACGATAAGTGCCAGGACATACGATCATATCCTTACATTACTTGGTTCTCTTGCCTCTTTAAATAAGTTTCTTTACTAAAACGTTCATGATTCATGTTTAGTTACTATTATAAATATTTCCTTGTCCATATAGGCAAACTAGGCGACCGCCTCGGGCGCTTATATCTAGGGGGCCAAGGACGGCGGCAGAAGGCATTAATTAGCCCAGGCTATTGTGCTAAGAGTATGCAGCACGGCGACGGGTGGAACGGTATGTGTCGCGGAGCACTGCATTGCATTTAGGCAGCTAATGGTTCCTGTGCAGTTGGGCCACTAAGAACCGCTCGTTAACTGGGCCGGTTCAAGTTACATGTAGTTCAGCCCCCACCCGGTAGCTTCCTTAAGAAGGTCAAACCTACGGAACCGGAAAGGAATGGAACCGGCCCGGCTCTGGAATTCCGTGCCTTACCGTACCGATAAGACAACTTGAAAACCTGAGCGGGTTCAAAAATCTTTTAAAGAGATATTTTTTCAACTCATGAATAGCCCCCTCCCCTCCCGTTTCCTTTGCTTGTCCTTATAATTCACTCCTCCCTGCAATATCGAGTTGGCATACGTTACTAATCAATGTTTTATATTTTATACTATGATGACTATTATGCAAGTGTATTCATTTATTACTTGTAAATCAATTTGCCCACATAAACCTTTAGTCACAATAACCCTGTCGGAAGATATTGCCACTTGGTAATAGGCCCACCACATTGTATTCTTTTGTGTGTGCAATAAAGCTTTTCAAACAAACAAACAAACTTTGTTGGATCATTTCCTCTAGGGAATGTCCTTCAGACGCTGCTGGTCTGTTTCAGTCAATCGACTGTGCACTCTGGCAAATAACTGGGAAAGGGGGCTGGAATTGATCTTACATGTTTCCTACGGTGTGGCAGCGTGGATGGTTGTTGACCTAATGTCAGCTACTCTTGAAACGACAAACGACAGTGGTAGACGGGCAAAGGACGCGACGATCCGGTAGGAATGCTAACTGATTTACCGCTAACATTAGGCAGTGGTCGTGCAAGCGACTTCGGACCCGTGACCAGATGGGAGGATGGAGAAATCCGGCCAAATCTGGTAGTGAGGGCGCGGGCTGCTTGCTGAGGCCACTTTAGGTGGCAAATGGTTTCGTGCAGCTTGGGCCATAAGATCCATTTTGTTCTCGGATCGGCTCAACTCACGATTCTGCTCCTATTCAGAAGCCTCCTCGTGGGGAAGGCTACCCCAAGTAGGACTCTCGCGTCTCAGGCCTCACAAGCTGGTGGACCGGTTTCTCTTGGCGGGATTGCATGCCGGCGCTACTGCATGGTTTGCGAACCGTTCCGCGACGCCAATCGGTTTTGCATTCTGACTAATTACTGAAGGAGTCTGGATACTAGGAAAATATACTGTCGCCTAAGCAGCGGAGGTGGATGTTGACCTGTTGTCAAGCCACTCTTGAAATGACCTTGGGCCACCCGACCCCGTGTGTACTACGGGCAAAGGACGCACAGATTTGCGATAAATTCAAATTAAATTACCGCTGTAATACAACAGGTAGAGGCCGCGTAGGTGACTTCGGACCTGTAACCAGTCGGGAGGACAGAGGTATCCTGAAGGTTAGCTCCAGACAGTATAGTTCGCGCGTTTGAAGGAGATGGACGTCAAAGTACCTGCAACTGCGTCCCTCTTGTTATGCACAATAGCGCATTATAATTATGAATATATTAAAGTGAAAAAGAAATAATCATCCATTCATTATTTCATATGCAAACCAAGTGGGTTTTCTGAAGTAGATTTTTTAACTTTACTTTTGTAATTTCTGAACTAGATGGCAAGGAATTCCTTTATTTCAAAATTTCTACTTATTTTTCATCATGGCGTAATCACGCGTCGTGATTTTAACATTTCTTCTTATAATCTTAACGATTTGCATCCCACAAAACGTGTTCGGTTTAGTAGAAATTGCAGCTAAAATTGTTTAATCCGGGTTACGGTAATTTTGTAGGAAATCTCAGCAATATATTAATTAGGAACAGACACGACTACAAACCGACACTGTCGACAGTCAACTGAGCGGCGCGCGAGTGTGGAGTCTATGCGCGATCTCACTAAGTTCGCGTTTCACGGTTCTTGTCGCAGGACAGAAAACCGACAAAAATCGGGGAACAGGTCGCGAAGCCTCGAATAATATGCGAAACGGCTCCACACTACGCGTTCGCCGCCCTTCGCGGCTACGCGCGCGATTCGCGGACTGAGTGTTGAGCGGCCTATACGACGAGCCGGGTCGACAGAAGTCGACCAAAAGTCAAACTCGAACTAGAAACTCGACCCACAAGAGTCAACTCTTTGCCGACTTGCATTCGACTCCTGAGTCGTACATTCGTCGGTTGCCCATGACTAAATTCATGCTACTTTCAAAAAACGAATTACAAATAGGTATCAACGCAAGTGTACCGTACTTCTATGACCGGTCAAGCGTACCTACGATAATCTCCCATATTTTTAAAATACTGCGATTGTTGCGGCCGCACAAAAGGACACAAACGCCGAAGAGCGATCCGGAACCCTATTGTTGTTTGCTAATGACGGAGAACGCTGTAACTCCGCAGGAACGCGTTTTCTTCTTTCAGACCGCGTCTCCGTGACAAATTTATGCCGTAGATTTCACTCTTGTAATAGCACGCTGAGTGCAGAGACACGAATGTATTCGTGAGTTCGTTTTATTATAGTTATCAATTAATCTATAATAATACTTTTTTTTGCATATATCGGTGTGTGGAATGTTGGACGTACCTACCTATGCCGTATAAACATAGCACGAACGACAAAGTAATCTATTTAAACGTTTTTATTTCGCTGTTGTCTTAAATTTTGTGTGTGTGTGTACGCAGTTGCCTTAAATATGTACACACATTTAATTAATCTAATTTGGTTATACGATTATACGATATACCTACCCTACATTTGATTTAGGCTGTAAGAAATCGCATTTGGTTTGGTTGGCTGTAAGAAATCGCAAAACGATAAACCCGCCGTTTGTACTAAGTTAAAATAGAAATAAGTTTTTTAGCAATGTAATTATTTTTTTTATAGTACAATAAAGGTATTTTTCATGTCATTTTACTTTTCAAGCGTTACGAAGAAGGGTTGGTTTATCATTTTATTTTTTGGCGGGAAGGGCGGCTATTTGCCAGATGTGTCAATATTGTGTTACGTAAACAGCCGTCTTTCCCAAACATCGTAAAGAATTAACGGGCTTAATGCTTTCTGTATCCAAATAGAAAAAAACACGAAAATTGGCGCTCTTCGGTA
Organism: Micropterix aruncella; assembly: GCA_944548615.1. Lineage (NCBI taxonomy): Eukaryota > Metazoa > Arthropoda > Insecta > Lepidoptera > Micropterigidae > Micropterix > Micropterix aruncella. The sequence continues at coordinate 34,079,834 of OX155951.1, forward strand.
CCTAGGTATATACCTATTTTACTTGCACTGTCATGACTCATTACTACGGATGTACGCTTGGCTGGTTCAGTACAATCCCTATGGTGTAATCAATGTCGTCCTCTTATATTTGGATATATATGCATGCATTTCCATACATTGAGAGGGTGACACTATATAAAATGTTTGTTTTTTCAGCGTAGCGAAATATGAAATAGACACACGCGTTACTAATTTCTTATTAGAAAAATAGTAGGTATCGATTTAAAATGCCCGTGTTTGTTTTTTCAAATGTCACAATGATGGCAACTTTAGCAAGTGGCAATTTCCTTCCGATCCGATCTGTCATGTCATTTCTGATTTGATTCAATTTTGGAAATGTCAGATTTCTTTCGTTTTTTCACAAATTCGTCTAAAAAATTTGCCGAGTTGTTTAATCGTGGCGATGGAACTCTCAAATGATGATGTCGTGATTCATCATCCCCGACAGGACACAAACTGCCCTTGCGGCTGCTACTTGGGCCCAGCAAAAGTGTGCCCATTCAGAACCAGAGAGAAAAATACGTTTACTCCGCACGTCATACCCCCAAGAGTGCTACGTCACCACGGTCATTGCTATGAGCCGCGTCAAATTGCGTCATTCTGGAAAAAGGACTGCAGAATGTTTTTGTGGAAGGGAATCTAACCAAATTAAAATGTGATTTTTAAAACTGTTTTATTATTTCTATAATTCTAATATGCGCAGCTACTGGCAGGTTTCTACTTTGTCCAATGGCTGCTGTTGTCCCTCGAGTTCGTCCTGCCCGCATTCAAACCTCACGAAATCCACGATCTCGATGCTGTTTTCCAGCAGCACGTCGTTCACCAGCAAATCGTTATCCAATAAGAATTCCTGGTAGATCAAGCATGATTCGTCGTCGGAATTGTCTGCTGGCTTGTCGACTTCTAGATTTCCTATTTTCGATGGGTTCATTCCGACTATGTGCTGGCATATTTCCCGTCCGACTTTATCGTTCGCGGCGCCCTGGATCTTGTAAGCGAGCAGCGCGCCATATTTTCCGGACGAAAAGTCAACGTTTTCTGTGCTTATGCTCGGATGAGTATACCCGGTTACAAACACTTCAGGATTATTCGATATCCAGCATTCTGCCCGCTTGAGATGGGCATTCTCGCCGACCGAGCCGATGAGCAGCGCAAGTTTGTCGCGGAGATTTTTGCCATCGGAGGTTTGGAGCAAGCCGAGTTTTTCAGTATCGAGAGTAAGCTGAAAGAAACAATAAGAGTTAGTAGTTCAATTATAATCTAATTAGATTACAAATAGGATATGAGAATGTCTATTAGACTGTCGACTGTCAAAAAAGATGAAGGACTAGGATTTATTAAACTGGCGTTATTGTGTCATATAGGAATGATCATAACTGTGAAACTTATATTAGATAAAATAATTACGACTATAATTAGATACCTTGGTGACCGGTCCTGCTGTTTTCAAATTAGTGTTGGCAAATTGGTAACAGGAATTGGCAGCTTCTTCGACCATTGCTAGGAATTTATCATTTTTTGCCACAAAGTCAGTCTCACAGTTTATTTCCACGACTGCGCCCCTCGAATTGTCGAATCGGACTCCGACGAGACCCTGGGCTGTCGCTCGACCGGCCAACTTTGTCGCTTTGGACCAACCCATCGATTGCGCTTGCTCTTGCAGCCATCCTTCTGCCTGATGAAATAAAATGGAATTAATCGAAATTGCAACAACGATATAAATACCACTTAAATTTACACCTGTGAGATGTTATCAAGTTTGCTTCGCCTGGTATGTTTCATTTTCTCCTTTGGTAGTTTTTTATACTGATCAACTGAACAGCATAGACTTTTGGTCAAAAATGGAATGGACACAATATTATGACAAATTAAATACAAATACAGTACACAACGACCGGCACGAGTAGACTGTGTGCAATAAGAACGGCACCCATAGAGGCACTATAAGTTATAATAGGTGTATCATCTTTAGACCACTTCAAAAACAGAACAGCCATGACTCTCATGACTCTTCAGAACATCCATGACCAACAGCTGTAACTGGCAAATGAAGGGAAGAACCACAAAAAATAGGAAAATTCTACAACAGACTTCCCACTACTGACCATGGATACAGGCAAAATGTTACCTGAGTATAATTTCAGGAAAAAATACATAATTAGTCCGGAGTGCGAGGAGCATTCCTGCGCTATGGCATACTTCTATGGGCCAATGTCGTCAATACAAACGATATATTTATTTTGAAAAAATGAGCAGTAAGCCATTAGGGGCAGAATCGTGCAAACTTTTATTTATAGAATTATGTATTTTCTTTTATATCTATACGACATTTTTGTTCATGGTTGTGTTTGTTAATTCTACAATAAAAAGCAAGCATGTTTAACCCAATTGCATATATACACGCACGATAAAAGGAAAAAGTCACTTTATATCAATTCATTGCAGGTTGCCACTTCAGAATTCCAACACACAACGATATATAGAAGCGTAAATTATTATAGCAAGCTACCAAAAATCACTAAAGATATCGATAATTATACAGAATTTTAAAAACGGACTAAACAATGTTTATACAATTTGAGTGACTTTTAACTTTAGGAAATTTTCTTATATTATTTTAATTGTTACATTTTAATTGTTTATTTTATATCTATTTTCTACAACTCAAAGGGGTTATTTTAAAAACTAACATGATTTGATTTGAGGACTTGTTAACAAAGAGACATCAGTCAATGTAACCATTTTTACGGGCGGCTTCAAAACAAATGAAGGGACCAGGGAAGACTAAAAGTTTTAGATATTAGCAACTATTACAAACTATTAGTTTAATTTCAACTACTCCAGGATGAGTAGTTATTATACTAACTACAAACTATTAGTTTGTTGTTTAACTAAGTAGTTTAACTACAAGTATTTAAAATACTGCCCAGCCCTGGTCACCCCAAACCCGATTCCGAAAGATCTCTTATTAAAATTAAAACCAGTCTACACTAGTCTACACAGTTCAGGGGTACACTTCAAGTTGCTTTCGATTAAAGTTCCTAAACGTGCGACCACCCCTAACACTATAAAATAACACATCACAAACCCATTGCTCAACCTCGCATCCACCTATGATTATACTGTATTGCAAAAAAAAAAAAAATTTTACATTTTAAGTAAGACTTACTCGTAAGTTGTAATTTTGTTAATTGATTAGGATAGATGCTCGCTCGATATCGTCGCTCTATATGTGAGACCTCGTACATGCCAACAAAACTTTTTAGGGCATGGATCAAACTGAATAACTTCGTTCAGATTTAGGTTTTTTTAGTTTAAAAAAAATAAAAAAGGTTTACTGTACTAGCGAATAAATATGTTAAAGAGTTAAGTCGTTTGCGAGGAATTACTACGAATCACCGGGTAAAATCATCAACTCATGCCTTTGAGATGCCACTGCAATGAGAATTACAGGAAAACTAAGCAGTTTGAGCCGAAGTGAGTGAAAGAGCAACTATCTGGGGTGTGATTTTACACCAATAACAATAAAAAATGCTAATTCCTATTTTTGGCGCGTATGAGGTCTCACATTGAAAATATCTTAACCCCTCAGGCGGCGGGTGTAAATCTTGGAAGTCATCTGTCATTTCTAAGAGTTGTTCAAAAATATAGCACTTTATAAAAACGATCATAAGAAAGAAACTACTTGATGGATCACGAAAAGAAGAATTGTAGAATGATCGCAATGAAATTCGAAATATAAAACATTAAAACCTCATTTTGTAAAACAATTAGATAATCATGAATAATTATTAGAAAGTTGGAGAACTGAAAAAACCTTACTTATTCAGCGATATCGACGTTTTATCTCAAAATACGAAACCCTATCTAGAAATTGTAAACACATTTTTGTGTACGTTATTACATGCTTTACCAAATCTATTAGTTTGTTTTATTTATTTTCATACATACTATATCCGAAGAAAAGCTACATAATATTCAAAGAGAAGCACAGATCCGAGCAATGGCAGCACTCGACTAAGTGCCCCCAGAATACAAACAATAATATTAGGGATTCTAGACTGCGAGAAGCACGACTGAATAATCGTACAATACAAAATTTATCCGTCTTTCTCACACATGTCTAACAGGGGGTGGTTGCACTGTGATTTTGGTCTAAATTCAGTTTGTTGAGAGTGCGGTTTGTCGCGCCGTGCTCGTACCCATTTTGGGACGTTACTGAGCATTGACTACAATACATCGTACCCGATTCGGGACGTTACTGTCTTGAGGGGTTAAAACAAAAGAAAAGGGTATATATATCGATTATTTTACTTAAAACATGAACTAAATATAGTGCATATTGGTATTTGCGAGAAAGACCAATGCTTCAAAATATAAGGTATTTACTAAAAAGAATTAAAACTTTTTTTTGGTTCTTCCTGTAAAGTAGGTAGCTAAAAAGAAAAAATCAGGTATATTCATTGACATAAAATTTTTCGAAACTCCAACAGAGCCACACTGATGATTAAAGATGCACTCTGACTAACAGTCGGGGGAGTCTGGAAGCAGTACTGTTTCCTAGAGCGGGGGTGGTTGCGGCATACACCGTTTCACCGCTTCGTAAGGAAGAGGACCGCGCAAGCGACCTCAAACTCGGAACCAATCGAGAGACCGGAGTAATCTGGTCACAATTGAAAGTAAGGGCGCGAGTGTCGGCCCACCAGGTAACATTCCTGGCTATCTCGCGGTTAAGGCGTTGGCCTCTTACGGGCTTGTGACGTAGCTAGATGGTGGACTGTTTTGTCCCAAGTCTTCTACGTTCACTCCAGGGAGATAGAACGACTAATCGTTCCTGAGGTGACGGGCTCGCCAGTTGTAGTCGACAACCCAAGTTGATGATTAAAGATAGTAAACTCCGAGGGTCTGATAGGTTACGAGTTAAATGAGTACATTGTTTTAGTAAAAGTTTTCATTATCGCAGTAGTGTTGTATTTAAATTGTTTATACCCTTTTAGAAAATTTACTTTTCAAATAATCAGTACGACTGACTATTATTTAGTACCTTAATAAAATCATTTTCATGCATCTCCAAAGCCTTCTTGCAGTTGGAAATAGTGTAGCCCGTCTTCTTTCTGAGTTTGGCGAGCAAGTTTGTCTCAGCAGCTCGGGATATGTAACCCGTATGCAAGCGTCTTGCGATATTCAGCAACATCTTGAACAAATAAATAAAAAAATATATAACGAACCGCGACAAAAGTCAAACCCAATGTTTCCAGTAAAAAAAAGTATTAATGTATAATTGGGACCTCTTCTACATTGTTGATGTTTTAACGCCACCCGATACATAGATTGCAGTTTCAGAATCAGCGTGTAAATATAGATTTATCATGCTGATACCAAAAGTGCAATAATCTTTATTTGGCCTCAATAAAAAAGCAAGACATAGGCATAGAAGCGTAAATCCCCTACATTTTGGTAGGTTGTGTTATTTTTTAAAACAATTCATAAACATATATATGACGGTAGGTTACGTTAGTTTTTCTTACGCGTACTTATGCTAAATCGAGTATTATCTATGACCCCCGTTCCGTACTAGGTTCTACGTAATGTCATGCAAAACATCTATTCTTTGCTTTTACTATTTCGAAAGATTTGGTGGCTCTGTGCTATTTCAAATGCACTGACTACGTCAGTCTATGTAATATGATATTCAATAAGTCAATTCAATGAAGGACAACGTTTTAGCCTGAGATAAGGTGTATCGAAGTGTAAATGAAAACAAAGCACAGGATAATCAAAAATTTTAACAACAAAAAACACCGACTCCGAAATTGTTTATAAGTGCAGCAGACATGTCATGGTGAAACTTAGAACGGGCTATCATAATTGAATGCGTATATAATGGTCAGCTGTTGACCGTTGAGGAGTCCCCTCGTTGGGAGCAAACCCTGGGTGCAGCAGGCATATTATGGTGAAACTTAGAACGGGCTATCATAAACACCAGTCGTATCGAATATTTTTCCATATATTAACTGTAAATTTGAATTAAATGTAAAATTTATGTCTCGAAATATTGTGTGTCCGCGGCTAATGATCGAATCTAGTAGCGGTTTTGATAAATGAAAAAAAGTGCCAATACATAAATTAAAAAAAAAAACATTCCAAATTACAAAATTGCCATAGAAACCAAACAAACGGCAACGGTGACGGATACATGGAGAGACGTTTTGAAAGAATCAACACATTTTCGCGATAAAATTTGGATTTCAAACCTTTGTGGTAGTTGCGTTTCAGACGAGAATCAAAGTTTTCTATTATATCCGAGCTGGGAAAAATCCTCAGCGCCGGGAAAACACCAGCCCGCAACCGCTTCAACAAATCAGATGTAAAAAAAGTAAGGTTATTTTTATGACATTAGTTTTTCATTTTCTCTTTTTAATTTTTAGAATTTCGGTTTTTGAATCAGGGTGTTAAAAATTACAGATTTTTTTGTAGGATTCGAGGATAATTAAGATATAAAGGTAGGATACAATTTTCGGCATAAATTTAATTGGGCGTTAGTAATGTCAACCGTCTTTCAATTATCGTACCATCACTGATCATATAAATACGTACCATATGCCATACACCAATTTTACCATACGCTAAAAATAATTTGTTATCGTGCCTGCCTATGTATAATTAGAGCCGTATTCATAGTCGATATCTAAGTGCACCTTAAGGGAACCCTCACTCGAATGACACTCAAGTACCACCCTCAAAATTGGTATTCATAGTCGTTACTTAAGTACTTCCTTCAGTGTATTTTACTTAAGGGACCCTAAAGCAATTGGATTAATTTCTATTTCGAATCTACTTCTGCTTTTTCTGATTACATTGTTGTAATCCCTCACGTCACACAGCGGTACATTCACGTAAAATAATCACATGGATTATCATGTAGCTTATTAAATCGGCCAAATCATTATAACTTATATTGTTGTCGAAATCGTAGATTAAATTCGCGGGATGCCGAACTCGCACTCGATAAAGTGAGCTTGAGACCACACTTAAATTTGACAGTTCAAAACTTAAGAAATTTTGGCCATATTCACTCCCTAGACACTGAAGTAAACTCGAGTGGCCTACTTGAGTGGCTACTTAACCCTTGACTACACTTGCGGTTTTGGCACACGTATTACTAGTAGGGTTGTTTTGTACCCCTTTTCTTTTTTAGAATTTTTTTAATATAAATGAGAAATTATATATATTCCTTATTTTAGCATAGGAATAAAACGTCATTCGAGAATCGAATGTTTTTAATATTATTCCAATTGGTAAAACATAACAAAACTTATATAAAATTTTAACAAAGACAACCGGAAATACTACCTTTTTCAAATAAAGTAAGTTAAGCTAAGAAAATATGTACTTTGGCACAACCTTTAATCATGTTTAAATGTTTTTGCACTAGAAATAATAGTCGTTTCATAAAATAAATGATAAAATTAAGCCTAATTTTAGAAACACATTCTCTGGCGATACTGAGATTACATGGACGCGCAACACCGACACCCGCGCGACTACAGAATTAGAGATTGAAATAGATCTCGTGGGGTACGTTTGTACCCCGCGAGTGTAGCCAAGGGTTAAGTATAGTTTCTAAATAGTAAGCGACTAGGTGAAACCCAGAAGTGGGACCAGTGTGCCAGGGTGCGCCGTATGCGCCGGTCCCCCGATCCTATTTCCATCACACCGACTAAACAGTTCTTTTATTTCGAATAACTGAATTAATACAATTAAATTGATTGAAACAGACTACCAGAGAGAGGGTAGTCCAAAAAAGGAAAAAAATCCGCTCACTCGGTAAAATTAGAGCTTCTCAGTAGTCGTGTTTAAATAAACAAACAATACAAACAGTATGTACTCACTGTAATCAACCACAAATCAGACAGTATTACAAACAGAATAAAAACCACACAACACAAGAAGGAAAACGAACACGACACATGACACATTCAGCAGACGCGTCCGACCTGCACCGCAGTGTTAGCAGAAGCCTTCATTTAATTAGTAATTGTCTTACGAGGATGTCTTCCATTCCGTTCCAATCAGGATGGTAAAATTTCGATTCCTACTCATAATTCTACTTTTTTGCATATTCCTTCGCCTTTCCTGCAGCTAGACTATGTAACCAGCTCCCGTCCAATATCAGAAACGCACTAATAGTTTCTAATTTTCAAGTGTTTCTGAAAAAGCATTTCTTATTCCTAAATTTCTAGTTATCGTACGTCTCATCCCATCCTGTCCTGCCCTTCTTCGGATATTCTCTAAATCCTATTTAGGTATGTATATGATAAAAATGCATTTTGGTTATATGATATTTTTTGTTGAATATTATGGATCTTTTTTTTGTTCTTTTACTCTACTGGCACCTAAATTCATTCTGTTCACCAAGGTTGCATGTAAGAGGTTGTAATAAAACAATAAGTCCGCCTGTTGTATGTTTTGTCTTAAAATGTGCAACCAACAATTTTATTTTTGGTATTCTTGATCTTAGTTATAAACGAAATGTGGGATTATTTTATTTATATCTTTGTATTTTTCTAATTTGGCTTTTTTGTTTTAAATACTTTTTTTATTTTGATTTAAAATTATTCGCTAGCATTTTAATTTTTCACTCCTATTTTTAAGTACTTAGTAGTTTTTTATATAGTTCTTGCGTTTTCATTCTTTTGTGATCAAATAATTATTTTAATTTTTCAATATAGGTACTAATAATAATTTCATTGGCGAAAGGATATATGCCATTTTTATAAACATAGTATTGAGCACACACGCTCAAAATTAACTATTTACCTTAGAACAGGTCCCGGCATAGTTAGATGACGTTGCAACGGCACTATGCGCTGTTTTTATTTTCTGTTATTGGTTCAATGTTTAACATATTTTTGTCCATAGTTCCTAAATTAAAATTGTCTGTCTACCCACAAACATATTTGCAGCAATCAAATAAATAAATATTGTGATTTGGCATACGATATTTTAGAGTTACATGCTGTGGCAACGTGGTGGCAACATTAAAAGCTTGACAGCTCGGCTACCGCGGAAATGTCAGTTTTTCAAAACATCCTGATTTTTAAAATGTTTTCTTTATTTCTAGAAACAATTAAAGCAAAATGTATCACACGGGTACATTCAATAAACACCCGATTAGAAAGAAGCATAGGTTGCAGCTTTCCACCACGTCATCGAGCTCCGCGATGCCGAAATTGCCGAAAATCGAGGTGCCGGAATTTTCGAACAAGATTCAACCACTGTTTTCTCTTCCGGAGCAGCTGCTTAAACTTCCGCCGGCACCGATCAAGAAGAAAAAACCGTCGCCGACTACACTGTCGAGGACCAGAGAGCGTAAAAAGGCACTAGGGACATATACGGATATGCGTTTGGCTCGCGAGAGGTTCCGCGCGCATCTCCTCAGTTTGATATGCCCAGAATCGGACGAGGACGACGACGATGGAATATTGACGTGTCATGATAAGCAGGTGCTGCGGTATCATTATTATTTGAGGCACGGCATTGATACGGTGCACGTTGCGCCACTCGATAAACAGACACTCAAGAGGTATGTATATATGCTTGCAAGGTGAATGAGAAGTAGATAGTCAGGTGAACGCTCGCATGCGATTAGATATTTTTTGTTTTATTTAATTTTATTTATTTATCCCTACATAATTATGTTTCCAATAACAATAAATGTTTACAGGTTTTAGAGCCCTGAAAATTTACTAATAAGTGCCGCTTCGATGGGTTTTTATCATATTTAAATGCCTCCTAGTAACCTCAATCAGGGCTATTCAGAGGATAGTTCATGTCCCCTTTGTAGCAATACCTCTTGCACAGCTAGACATATTCTAGCTGGCCGCACGGCGGCCTTAGATCAAGGATGGCACACTAACCGCCATGACAAAGTCCTTGCTGGTATTCGCGAGGTAATTATCCTCTTGTGGCTTGTCACAACAAGGGCCTGACAGTACCCTTTAACCCCTTGAGTATGATACGACCAAATCTGGTTCTGAAACAATTATCCGTTGAGTATGATACGACCAGATCTGGTTCCGCGTTTTTTTCACTTCTTTGACGTTCTCATATTTATTCATAATTATCTAATTGTTTTACAAAATGATATTTCAATATTCTATATTCGAAATTTCAATGCAATCATTGTGCAGTTGTTCTTTTTATGATTGGTGTAGTAGTTTCGTACTTATAGTACTTTAAGGTCGATGTCGCCGAAAATCCTGCAAAAGAGACAGATGCATCCATGAAAATACCCATTTACTCCAAGGGTTAAGCCTTCAATATAATTCGTGCGGAAGGGCTCTAAAGGCATAAACATTCCACAACAGAACGTTTCTCAATAATCGAAAAAGCTTCAGATTGGATTCTGGAGGTCCATTCGGTCTCTAAGCAATACTGGTTAGATGCTCTATCGCGGAAGATAGCCCTTATTGTTGAAGTAACTGTTCCGTGGAAACCAAAGATCCAAAAAGACCACTTGTACAAATTAAATAAATACCATGATTTCGCAAACGCCTTCACCCAGAACGGAATTACTGTTCACCTTCAGCCAAATCTCTTAAATCCAAGGTCTTAAATCTCATTTCAGACCTTGGCCCTTCCAGGAAAATAATCAACTCCTTCCTTAAAAAAATATCAAAAATTGCGATTTCCGCATCTCAAATAATATGGCTTTAACCCTTCAGGCCTCGGCCCCTCAGCCGATTGACAAATTTTAGTAAAAATTAGTAAATAAATTGAATTATGACACTATCTCACCAAAACATTAATGACTGCCAAACCACTGTACCCATAATTAAAATAAAACATATTAACATAATAAAACATAATAAAATAGAACAAAATAAATTAAAATAAAATTAAAACGGGGCCGTCACGCTGAGTCGTGTTTTGGCCGATATCGGCCAAATGGGGCTCTAGGGGTTAAAGAGGGGTAGTGGGTATGTGGTAAAGTAAACGCTCACATGTGCCAAGACAACTGTCCTAAACCTACCTCAGCCGGTCGTTAATCCGAAGTCCACCGCTTACCCTCCAGAAGTGTAAAAATAATATTATGATGGCCTTTATTTCGTTCGGTAAATTCCATGGTAGCTCCGTTTGTATTTTATTTATTAGATCCGTTTCTATATTTACCTATTATTTATTGATCATTATTTTTATTCAGAGTGCATGGTCTTCTATCGCCTAAATTAAAGAAATGGAAAGACTTATTAGACGAAGCAACCAAGGACATGGAGGAGGATTTTATGATTACTATAAAAAAAGCAATTGTGGATTTTGTTTTAAAAGACCCTAATCAGGTAAACAAACTTCCAATATTTCTCATATTAAGTTTCTCCAATTTCTCAAATTAAGTTTTAATGTGCAAGGAAATCTCGATTAATCATTCCTCGAATCTTCGTTTACTCACATGTATCGTTTATTTTGTATGGGCCTGATTTGATCTCATATAATAAATAGTTCGCATGTTTAGTTTGTTAATACATCATTTTACCACAATTATGGCTATTTAGTGTGCTACTCAATGTGCGTATGGGCACAGTTAATACTGATATGAATTTCTACTCTGGGTAGTTTATAGCTCATCAGAGAATTCCCATGACATTAAGGATCATTTACATTGAGTCAGTTACTGACTTCAAATTCAAGACAAGTCAGGACTGATTCGGTACTGCCATGGTGTAAATTGTTTTTAAGTCATTACAGTGCTGTCTATATATTTTGAAGTTACTCTGCTCCTGCCGCCTGCGGTACTGACCTTTTCTAAACTCCGAAGTCAGTAGTTGGTCATTCGCTGGCATTGCGCGCGTACCTCTTTTTCTAACATTTCTGTCAACTCTTCTAACAGCTAATAGAAAAATTTTCTCATTGAATAATTTGCTCATATCAAATTCAGCCATTTTCGAGAACTCATTCTGTCCCCACTGACTATAATAACGTGCGTACACCGTGAAAAACTAACCATGACTGACTGACTATGTAAACAGTGTGAGCCAGTTCTCGGCGCCAGCACTGGCGCCTGTAACTGACTCATTTTTAAATCAGCCTTCACTCCGAAATACCGGCAAGGTGCGATCACGACAATGACATGTGCCTATTGTCCGATACCATTAGATTGACTTTATCGTAAGTTTTTTAAGGAAAGCCTACGCATCTGAGTTCAGCGTTGAAGAGACTGAAGAAGATCCACCCCATGTACCAATCTATTCAGAGACATTTATGGCATTTAAAATAATGAGTGTTTTTATATTCGCATATAATTGAGGCCAACTTGAAATGGCAATGGGCAGGTCATATAGCTCGCAGAACCGACAACCGTTGAGGAAAAAAGGTTCTCGAATGGCGACCAGGAACGGGCAGACGCAGTGTGTGATGGCGCCCCACAGGATAAACCGATGACATAGCCAAGGTCGCAGGAAGTAAGTGGATGGAGGCGGCTCAAGACCGCTCGTCACGGCATTCTATAGAGGAGGCCTATGTCCAACAGTGGACGTCTACCGGCTGGTGATGATGATGATGATGATGATGACATAATTGAGGTGAGGTAAAAGTGAGGCTGAGATGAAATTCATTTTGAACCACAGGAAAATATACTGTTTAATTATGGATAAAAACCAGCATTGGATAAAAGCAAACAATGAAGGACTTTTTAACCCTCCAACTGTTGGTGGCTCACATGTGACCCACATATGGGATATTTTGGCAGTCAGCTGCAGTCGATGGTTAAACTTAACCATTTTTTTTTGTTTTTGTTGTTGCATATTTTTTTAACTACAAGGTCTATGTTTTTTAAAGACAGACTTTAAACATTTAAATAATGGAATTATGGTTCTTTTTCAGAGATCGCACCCCAAACACCTTTAACTGTTTTCCTACAGTTTTGTCCCTTCTAAACGATAGATAGAGGTTTCACTATATGCATAATTTTGTTTACACCCATACATACAGCAAGAAGCAATAGACGAGACGCTGACTCCGGAACGATTAGAGTTGAAAAATAAGGATCTAGCATGGGAGATTCGGTACCAAAATGCGAGGAAGCAAATCGAAAAGAATCTGCACTCCATTAATCCGTGCATTGCGCAGGTTCTGGACATATGGTGGAAGCAGTTTAAGTAAGCTATTTTCTTATACTTATAATATTAGTATCATTATTAATTTGTGTTTTGATGAAGACATACACTTTTAAATATATGAATGAAGGACAAGACAGTTTGTTGTTTTTATGTTTTTTTGGACACAAAATTATTATTTATTTACTAGACTGGCCTCGATTATTTGGATAATATTCAGTATTAGGTCTGTTAGGTAGGCACCGAATGTTTACCTTATTTTAGGACGAATAACCTTTTTACGAAAATTAAAAGTCAAAAATTATATCTTAACCAGTCGGAAGCCAGACTTTGTAAAAAAAACTGGGCTGCAACTTTTTGGTCGATTTTGTAAATACATACTAATAATTTAGTTTTTTCATGAATTCCCTCTGAGTACCTAATAATTAATCTTGCTAGTCATATATATTATATCTATATATATATATAAAAATGAATGTTTGTGTGTCCGCTATGGACTACTAAACGGCTCGACCGATTTTGAGGAAATTTTGAGGGAAACTTTAGATTAGTTTGGAGATGGTTCCTGTGAAGTTTGGTGCCGATCGGACCAAAGGAAAATTTTTAGTGTCCTCAATAAAAACAAAATTCTTCTTTTTTTTAAAGCGGCAAATTTGAATTTCGAATCCGACCGCGAAGACAGGAGTAAGTTCTTCTTTTTTTAGTCGAATGAATTTTAAAGGGCGAATTTGAATTTCGAATGCGACCGATTTGGCGTAGCAACACGCGCAGGGTACAGCTAGTATTTATATAATATATATGGGGGCCGGCTGTAAGCGCCATTCGCGGACGTGTTAAAGGATGCAAAATGCCTATAGGCATTGTTGGCGCTCGACTGGTTAAACAAAATTAGCAATTGAGAGATATTTCTGATCTATACTCGTGAGCTTCACATTGTGCGCCTGCTCGCGCTTATGGTTAATTTACATTTTGTTAATTAGTAAGTGCAGGTGAGATTGATTAGTTGGTATGTTTTTATGGTGTTATATGTTTAGTAATGATCAAAACGTTTACAAGTGTCTATCCTTGTCACAAAATAGAGGACGAACAACGGTTAGAATTATGTAACATTTTGAAAAAGATAGTTCCAGAAAAAAAATAAGATATTATGGCAAAGAAAATGGATAAGCAGAAGGATTTAGAATGGAGCTGGTGATATTTTTTTTTTCAGGAACTGATTAATGAGGTTTGTACTGAATTTTGTAATTCAATGCGAGTGACAAAAGATAAATTAATGAGTTATTGACTATTGTTGGGCCAACTGTAACAATATCGGATACATTTATGAGAAATGCACTATCTGCAAAAAATAAACTATAAATATTTCTGCTTATGTACTCTTTCACATCTATTCAGAGTATCCAAAGCAGACGACGCTGCGAGTGCGAGGAGTACATGGGTGTGCAGGGGAAGCTACTCAACAGACAAAATAGACCGTGCTTCCCGCACTCGTGCTAGCCTTGGTAACACTGAAAATGTGCTAGTTTTGGTAACACTGCCCATTCGTTAAACCGTTATGTTTTCATCTTCTCCACCAAGTAGACCATACAAGTATTACTAATGTATCTGTTCTACCTTCATACATATCTTCCCTCAGACGATGCATCATTCCCTTCACACCTTTCGGTAACAGACGCCGCTTGTGACACTTACGAAATGTTTTGCCCATACAACCCCATTTTAGAATTTTTTATTTTTTAAATCTTCCAACGTAGCATTTCATCTGAGTTGTAAATGGTTGAATGCAATATAGGTTTAACGAGTTATAAAAGCTTATAACGTGTTACAACTATAGCCGTATCTTCTGTTTTAGCGAGCTGCGACTGGTAAGCACAAAGGACATTACAGCATGCGGGGAGCCGTACGATTTGACCGATTTTGCATTTCTTTGCAAAAACCACATGGACTCTGCCCTAAGAGTACTGAAAGAGCAGTGGATACCTTACATTCAAAATGTTTTTTCCGCTGTACGTATTACTCAATAAATTTACTTCCTGTCACGATGATAAACAGGGTGGGATAACCCAACAACCCCCACTTAGTTCTTCGTCAGGGGCCATTATTGCTTAGGTCAGGTCTTCCAACCTACAGTCCCCGCAACCAGTCCACGTGAGAGACCAGTTGCAGAGCCCACGATGATCGGAATCCACACATACCCGCCATAGCTACCTCATATGCACCTATTACTTTCTCCTGCTCGCAAACTCTCAGCCTTCTCCACACAGCCACAGTATACTGAGTTAGAACAGTGCTGGATTTATACTTTTCTTAAGTATAGGCCATTTGACTGTGCCGCCCCTCCCTCCTACCTGTCTTAATCACTGGTATTTATTTACCTAGGTCTTTTTAGGCAACTAACAATTTTACGTATTTAGGTGGGTAGGTAGATATTAAAAAGTCACATGAATGAATATGAATGAGTGATATAATAAAAGTATTACGATAAAAGAATTACACTTTTTTTACGTGGTTTTTTATTGGCATTCCTCCTCTGATGCACTGGAAAGTAATGTTGTATGACTGGACGCCAGAGATGCTGAAATTTTATTTAAATGCCTTTCAGCATACACTTCCAGACCCCAGTAACCTCGCTCGTTGGAGCTATGCCGAGGATAGTTCATGTCCCCTTTGTAGCAACACCCCTTGCACAGCTAGACATATTCTAGCTGGCTGCAAGGTGGCCTTGGATCAAGGACGGTACACTTACCGCCACGACAAAGTCCTCGCTGTTATTCGCGAGGTACTTAGCCTCTCAGTGGCTCGTGCCAACAAGGGTTCCACAGTATCCTCCAAACCCCCAATACAGTTTGTGCGGGTTGGCTCTAAAGGCAAAAAACATCTCACTGCAAAACCTTTCTCAATAATCGAGAAAGCTTCAGATTGGATTATGGAGGTCGATTCGGTCTCTAAGCAGTATAAATTCCCTGAAAGTCTCGGATGCACAGCTCTGCGTCCAGATATAACTCTTTACTCTCTATCTCGGAAGATGGTCCTTATCGTAGAATTAACTGTTCCATGGGAATCAAATATCCCAAAAGACCACGAGTACAAATTAAATAAATACCATGACCTCTCAAATGCCGTCACCCGGAACGGCTTCACTGTTCACCTTCACGCGGTGGAAGTAGGCGCTCGTGGCCTGCCAGCTAAATCTTTGTTTCACCTTTTTAAAGATCTTGGTCTCTCCAGGAAAATAATCAACTCCTTTCTAGAAAAAATATCTAAAACCGCGATTTCTGCATCTCAAATTCTATGGCTTCGAAGGGGGAGTGAATGGGTGGTAAGGTGAACGCTCACATGTGGCAAGACAGCTGTCCTAAACCTACCACAGCCGGTTCGTAAGTCCGGAATCCACTGCTCACCCCCCAGAAGTGTAAAAAAAAATTATATAGTATTATGATGGGCCCGACTCCGGTCGGTGAATTCCATGGCAGCTCCGTTTGTATTTTATTTATCTATAATATTATCACAGTTTATAGTGTTCATTATCTCTGTCTCTATAGGTGAATATAAAAGATAGAAAACAAGTATTTCTATCTTTAAAAAGATATCCTTAATAAAAATCGAGTACCTATTACGTACATAAACGCGCACGAACTAGACGGCTTCTACTATACCAAAGCGAGCGCCCTCTGAAACCTGCTGCCCCTGAAGTCTGCCGTACCTAGGCCGCGGCCTATTCAGCCTATTGTTCCAGCACTGAGTTAGAACAGTAAGCGCACCCTGAGTGGCAAAGCGTTACGGGGGTAGGGTGCGAGGGAAGTGAGGAGAGGGATACTTTACGGAAAACGCCTGTAGTTAGCGTTAAGCGGAGGGTAGGCGTTGTCAAATTCCTCGAAAATTTGAATATCTGCATCGGCGGAGTGGCACCCATATTGCAGCCATATGCCAATTTCGTTCAACGGCAGCACAGTCGGCGTGGACGACGCTCGTGGTACACTCACATGACACAGCCTCTGTTCTTGGGGTCTTCCGCTATCGCAAAAGGTGTTCGTTAAGCTAGTAGTACCATGGCTGTAGTGTTAAGCAGTATTTAGTTGGACTGAAAGTGGATTACCTAAAAGCACACTTTGCTTGCCATAGGTTTATTCCCCTCTATTTCTGGTTCTACCTTGCAGTGTGGTCCTTGGTAGGGATGGTCCGATATGGCTAATCCGATAATATTATTACTTGCTACTGTTTTATAGTAAATCGGTTGTGTCACCCCAATAATTTTCCGGCAAGCAGACAACCCCTCCCCCCATACATCAAACCCCTCCAACCCCTGTCCCCCGCGACCCCCCTTTACCTCGCCAACTTCCCCTTCCCACCCAATAGTGATAGTGTCAAGTGACTCTGATAGCAATAGTAGCATATTGTTGTATTTCCATGGTATTAAAATGGTATATTTCCAAAAATGTAGTATTTTCTTAAATAGGGCAGTATTTAAAATTTATTTGCATCGCTTGTATTTGAGATATTCCAACCAAAATTTTGCAACGTGATTTTGGTCCAACAAGGCATCTGTGTACTGAATTTCAAGTCTCTAACTGCAATATTTCGAGATTGAAATATGACTAGTGCGCCCTCTGGTGGACCGAATTCAACTACAATTTTTTGAACTCTTGCCATGATTGAATGATTTCTGCCTGCCAAATTTCAGCTCAGTCGAATGAAGCATTTAGGCGCTATCACACACAGACTCACAGACAGACTTCAGTCTGTAAATAGGCCTAATCGTCTCAGGGGGTGTCAATATGGATATTTCCATCTTCATCTCGATTTTTTTAGTGCGTTCACAATACTTTCCTTAGTGCCGGGAAAGTAAGACAACCCTTTTTGTTGGGGCTTTCTTCAGGGTAAAATTTGACATCAAATTTGCATTATAAGATAGAGAGAGTCTCTATTAAAATGTCAAAATCGAACAATTAGTAAAAGCACCATTTGAAAAACAATCTAGAGGAAGGCAGCTGAAGATATGCGAAGATGCAATAAGCGGAGTATCTGATGATGGAGCGATGGATGCAATAAGCGGAGTATAGAGAAAATGGGAGAATCTTGAGGAGGCCCATACCCAGGAGTGGTTCCAAAATAATTTTTGGAACAAAAAATGTGTAATTCGGCTGATTCTCTTGCTTCTTGAGTGCTTGAAGCACCAATCTCCTATCTGTGATATATGTATATTGTCTCTTTAATCTCTCCTGCAGCCATAATTTTACCAAAGGCATCAAATTAAAATGCGTTTGTCTGTCAATAAATCATTTATTTTCTTTTTTAGGGCAGTAGAAAGAAGCTGATTCCTACTGGAAATCAACCAAGGAGAATGAGAAGATTTTATGATTGCTTGGCTACCATTATGACATATAATTTGCAGACACTCTGCTTGAAATCAATCGAGGATTACACGCTATACTTAACTGGCAATGATGTGAGTCATTTGCAATCATATTCGTCGACTTTTCACTGCCATCCTGTTAACCTTTTCACTATCACCCTTACGGAATTAATGAATCCTCTGCAGTTGGGCCACTATGACCCGCCTCGTTCATGGGTCGGCCCAACTCATGGCTTAGCACCCATGTAGAACTTTAAGCCTGGGAAGGACTCTTGTTCCCCTCTGCAACTAAGTCTGCAGGTGGGTCGGTTTCCCTCGGGTGATGCTCTTCGGGCGTATCTGGGCGGTCTGCGCACCGTGAGGCGTCAGCCAATCGACTATGCACTCCAGCTAGGGATACCAAGGGAGCCTGGAAACGATATACGGTTTACTATGAAGCGGGGGTGGTTGCTTGTACCTAATGTCAGCCGCTCTTGAAACGTCCGGTCGGCTACCTGATTCCGCGTGAATAGACAGGCAAAGGATGCCGCAGTCCATGAAAAATTCGAACCGAATAACCGCTAACCGGTAGAGGTCGCGCTAGCGACTTCGATTCATGACCAGACTGGAGGCCAGAGGAATCTGGCCTCCAGTCTGGTCAGTGCCTCGCGTATGGCGTTGGTCCAGTGGATTGTGATTTAGGTTCCTAATGGTTCCATGCAGCTTGGGTGGTGTTGGCCAAAAATCTATGTCATCCGACCTATTCAACTCACGGTTTAACTCCTATCTGGTAGCCTCCTCGAGGAGGGGCTTACCCTCTCAGTGCCGCTGTGAGCTTATGCTATGGCTGTAATCCTGCAGCCAGAGGCGGTTAGAATCAGAAGATTGCGGATTTGGGGGAATGCGGAACTGGGTAGTCGGGGCACCATCCGGTTTGGTAGGTGTTGAATGCCCAGCGGGCAAATAACCGTAGGGTCTAGATACGTACGTTACCTATGACAGCGGAGGGTAGTTAGCGAC
This sequence comes from Micropterix aruncella, assembly GCA_944548615.1. Lineage (NCBI taxonomy): Eukaryota > Metazoa > Arthropoda > Insecta > Lepidoptera > Micropterigidae > Micropterix > Micropterix aruncella. Next base: position 34,099,322 of record OX155951.1, read on the forward strand.
CTGACATCTTCAAATTTTGAATTGATTTGTCAGCCACCCAATCCCGAGTGACCAGGACTGGCGAAAGGTGTCGCAAAATATTCAAACTAAATAACCAATTACCTCAGTTAGAGGCCCCACAAGTGACCCCAAACTCGTGACCAGACCGGAGAACGGAGAAATCTTGCCAAATCTGGTAGTAAGGGAGTGACATTGGCCCTTTGGTTTCATATTTTAAAATGTATTAATGGCTATATTGATGTTAATTTATAAAATGTTTTTTTTATATAAAGAATATGCTGTATACATTTAGTTAATAAAATAAATAAATAAATAAATATTCCAGTGCCTCAAAGGCATCGGCTTCTTACGGGCATGTTGGCGGAGCTAGACTATGAACTGTGTTGTCAGATCCAAAGTGGATTGTGATGTCCCTAAGTCTCCCTATAAGAATTTACATATATCGTTATAACTTCCTTGGATGCAAGGTTCGCCCGTTTTAGTTGACACCTTAAAAGTGCCGCCCTGTGTCTGCTTTGATGTAAGAATTGAAAATTGTATCCTTTCAGAATAACAATCAAGGCTTTATCATCAACGTCAGATACACTGACAGCATCATAACGTTTGAGCCGCCATTCAAAAAGTTCCGCGATGTCCTCTTACTTCTCTATAAACAGATGATTGAAGTCAGCTCTTCAATACCGCGGCTCGAAACGGTGCTATATCAAGATTATCAAGCGGAAATCATGGTTTTGAAGCCAGTGATCGATATGGATCACATTCAGCTATGCAAACAGAGAGTGCGAAGCATGCTGGACGATCAGAGAATCGGCCCAGAGTTAAGCCTCGCTGAGTTTGATGAGTATATCAAGTTGCTTGATGGAACGGCGAGTACATTTTTTTCTAATTATTTGAGTATTTACTGGGAATACGAACAACGACAATAATTGAAAAATGAAACGGGAAGGAAAATAATTGAAAACATTGTTTTTTTATTCCAAGTAGCCAATTATTGATAATATATGGTATTAGATTACTCAATGCCATAATACGTTTTGACAGTTGAGATTTTACTAAGAAACGCAACATGTAGATGGCACTCACAGTTCGAAACATTGATTAATCTTCTCTTATGTTCAGTAGCTCAATAGATGGCGTTCTAAACATGCAGTTACGGTATCATATCTCAAAATAAAATAATAATAAATGTTTTTTTAAGTCATAGCTCTTATTATTTAATTTTAATTTACATAAAGATGTCAATTTTTAATTGGGCTTACCGGTTTCTTTACGTAATTAATTACGCTCTTTAAAGTTTAAATAGACTAATAGATAGTATTCTAATTTCTGTATAAATTCTATTATGTAATCAGCCTATATAAAAATACGATAGATGGCACTAATAATTGAATGTTATTGTTTGTTATTATTGGTTCAATATTGGGTTTATATAATCAATCAGTACTTTATAAAAAATAATTCATTATAAATGTTATTATAGATGGTCAAATAAATTGCTATTAATTTCGCCGGACAATGGTATCAGCGCCACCTGCATGTCGCCACTCCAGATGGGTTTCCAAAACTCACTATGGCGTTGAGCAATCTAAAACCCTAAATAACCAGTATCTCAATTAAAGTCAACGTATTGTAGTATTCCATCAAACTGTTGAAACTGTAATTCAAATCAGGGTTGTTAAAATGGCCTTTTTGAAAGTTTGCACGACTTATTCAGGGTCTTGAAACCGCTGACCTTGCAATATATCTTTGATTCCCGAGGATGTAAAATAATCATTTGAGACCCAGGTTACGACTGTGCGGAAGATAATCTACCAACTTTCTGTTTTCCTGCTCCAAAAACTTTTTGGAGCAGGTTTTCTGAGCTGTGTAAGAACTCATTATTGTGGTGGAAGTTGTATTTTCGGGTTACTTCTATGAAGCTCTGTTATCATTTCTGGCAAATGCACAGCTGTGTACTGATCTATAGTAACTGTTCTCCATTCTTGTATTTTAAAGGAATTGTAGATAGATCTTTGACTTTGAGACGAGACGTGACCATTTTTTTACAGAAATTTCACCGACATTAATTTCCTAACTTTCAGACTCAAGGAGCCATTGACAGTTTCCTAAATGCTGATCCTCCTCATAGCTACGAGCTATACTCAGAAACAGCACTGGATTATTTAAATTTATCTAGACAGATAACGACGGATTTGCAAAGGGTATGTTCAATTAATAATTATACTGATTGGTCGATTTTATTTGTTAGTGCTATTCGTATTGAGACTGCCGCTACCCTCACTCGGAGATCCGATTAACATTTATAAAGTGCTATAGTATCTAATATTAACCTTCGTGATCATTATTTAAATGTCAAAGACAGTGTTTCTTACAGATCTTTGGAAACATTTTATCTCAAATAGATTTAAGCAATCGAAACTACTCTCCGCAGGATGTATTTCAAACCCATGAATGTGAACCTTTTGCCCATGGTGCTAATGCTATTAGGTCTTTCATATGGAGCTGCTATTCTACAACAAAAATAAAAACCAAAACTTTTGTATGAAAAAAAATATATATATAGACACATATACATAAAAATATATATATATATACATGTATTTACAGGGTGTTTGGTGGCAGAATTTAACTTCTCTGTAACCGCTAAGCGGAGGAGCAGGGACAGACCTGCGTTAGCTTTGTCATTTGTGCAGGTTTTTTAGTCTCGATGTTGCAGCGGACGGGAGAACAGCGTGAGTTCGCAATCGAAGCGTATTTCAAGGCCAATGATTCGTGTGCAACTGCTCGTCGAAAACTTTGTTCGCGTTATAATATTCGACGTATACGTGATGCCCAACAAGTTCAGCAGCAGATAACCCACTGCCGGGGCCCAGCCAGACGACGAAAACAAGGGAAAACATTGAATCGAACCATATTTTTTAAAAAATCATCGAGGGCAAGCCTGTGAACGGTATTTCTTATCGGCGCATGCTTAATTATTATTTTTTGCCAATAATTAGAGAAAATCCTGCCTCCGGATCACACACATGGTTTCAGCAAGATGGCGCCACGGCTCACACTGCCAGAGAGATCATGGCGCTTCTTCGTGATTTCTTCCCTGACAAATTAATAGGCCGCTTTGGTGATATCTTCTGGCCGCTCAGGTCGCCGGATCTCACCCCCATGGAGTTTTTCTATGGGGGTACCTCGAAAGTTTAGTATATTAAACAAACCCAGCGACCATCTCAGCACTTAAAGAAAATATCGTTCACTTAAAGAAATTATATGTATGTAAAAATCATATGTATGTAAGGAGAAATTATCATATGTATGTATGTATATATGTATGTAAAGAGCCAACTCTACTCTCTATGTAATAAGGAAGGCTTTCCAACATCTGTCAATAAAGGTTTTTATCAAGATCTTCAAGGCATATGTGAGACCTATTCTTTAGTATGGCTATCAGATCTGGAACCCTTACTTTAGCAAAGATGTAGATATTCTGGAAAAGGTTCAGCGAAGGGCAACCAAAATACCAGTGGGCCTGAAGGATAGGAATTATGAAGATCGCTTGAAATTACTTGGAATTACTACACTCAAACAAAAAAGACAAAGAGGGGACCTGATTGAGACATATAAAATTCTAACACACTATTACGATGTACCTGCACTGAAGAATATTTACAAATTCAACGTCAACGCAAATCTTCGAGGTCACAACAAAAAACAACCATACAAAATTTAAATCTAATCCTCTTAAGAACGTTCTGCCACATAGAGTGGTGGACATGTGGAATAAACTGCCATTTGAAGTGATTAGTGCAATCTCTGTCAATTAATAATAATAATAATAAACTCTTTATTTGCACTTAATAAGTATACAAAAAAGGCGAGCTTATTGCCACATGGCAATGTCTTACAGCTAACCTAAACATAGTGGTACATGCGCGCATTGTGAAAATAAAGATTATTACATAACATACAGACAAGTGGAAGAATTTAAGACTAATAATGCCCGAGGAGAGGAAATTGGGAGAGGAACCGGAGAGAAAGGGAAGAACTGGTTACTTCTTAGAAAGGTAGTAATCCTTAAGGTGAGTCTTAAACGATGGTAAAGAAGGCGAGTTTCGTATATTTGCTGGGAGATCGTTCCAGAGTCTTGCACCATGGACACAGAAAGAATAGGAATAGAAATCACTATTATGACTCGGAATTTTTAATAAACTGTCAGAGGCTGACCGAAGTACGAGACCGTGGGAACTTAGTGGTTCAAAAAGCTCCTGGAGATAGGATGGTGTTAATTGGGTGAGTACACGATATAGGAGAGCCAGTATATGAACATTTCTTCTTTGGCGTATTGGCAACCACTTTAACTGTGCCCTATAGTCGGACACGTGATCATACTTACGTAGACCGAAGAATACATTTTGCAAACGTTCAAGTTTGTTGAGCAGTTCCTCTGATAAATCGAGATAAGCCACATCTGCATAGTCAAGGAGAGGCAAGAGGAGAGACTGTGCAAGAGATTTTTTTGTGTCCATAGGAAGAAATCTTCTGAGTGTTTGCAGAGGGTGAAAACTAGCAAATATTTTACGACTTACCTCGTCCACGTGTGGTTGCCAGGATAAATGTTCATCGATAATTAGACCAAGATCTTTCACTTTTTGCGACAATGGTATGGTGATATCGTTTAGTTTTAAAAGCGGAAGGGATTTTACATTTACTCTGGAGAGCAATTTACGACCTCCAATGAGTATAGCCTGGGATTTCAAAGGGTTGATTAGTAGACCCATCAGCGCACACCATTCACAAATGGCCTGAAGATCAGAGTTCATGATGGCGATCGAGGCATTGATGTTTTCGGGAGAGAAATGATTATATATTTGGACATCATCTGCATACAGATGAGTATGTCCACGAACTTGGTTGGAGATAGGATTTATAAAAATTGAGAAAAGAAACGGGGACAGAACCGCACCTTGTGGAACTCCAGCTGTTAGATTAACCCATTCGGATGATCGATCGCCTACTTTTATACGCTGTTGTCTGGCTCTGAGATAGGAGCTGGACCAATTAATAACGGTTTGCGAACAGTTGAGAGTTTGTAGCTGTGCAACGAGCAAGTCGAAGTCGACAGAGTTGAAGGCGCTGCTAAAGTCTAAGAGAACAAGCAAAGTAAGTTGTCTCTGGTCCATAGCTTTACGTGCGTCGTCGGTTACTTTGACAAGGGCAGAGGTAGTGCTATGACCGGGACGGAAACCGGACTGATAGGGATTAAACATATTGAATTCAGAAAGGTAATCTGATAGCTGAGAGAACACTATATGCTCCAACACTTGAGAGAGCAGGGAGAATAGATATTGGCCTGAAATCATTTGGTCGCACAGGATTTGATATTTTAGGAAGGGGTATAACGTAGGCATTTTTCCAAGGAGCTGGGTACGAACTAAATTCTAATGAGGAGTTTATTATGTGGGTAACGACTGGAAGAATACATTGGATGATACGTTTGAGCATATCTACACTGAGACTATCCGTTCCCACGGCCTTAGATTTAATCCGGTTTAATGTTAGTAAAACCGTTTCAACAGTAGCTGGAACAAAGTGAAATTTACACGGATTGACTGGCACACTAGAATTGGCAATATGGGTCGTAGCACGGGACTTTGCTATATTATCTATTAGAACCGGTGACTTTGAGAAGTGGTTATTAAGAACGTCTATATCTACATTGGGATCTACGGGTCCTTTACATTTACCAATTCCAAGTTGGTTCAGCACTTTCCACATTTCTTTGGGAGTACAGTTTAATTAATTTAAAAACAGACTCTATTTGTACCTAAAAACTTGTTAATGTTGTTTATATAATATTGTTAATATTGTTTAGCTTTACAAGATCTGATCTGGACGTATCAGTAAAGCTGCCTGTCCAGAATAAATAATAAAATAATAATAATGTATCCCTAATCTCCGGTCAACCATGGGGCTTGTTCTCAATGTCAACATTACCAGAATGATAGAGATCAAACCATCACTATTGCGCGGTGCGTTCGTTCGTGGTATTTGGTCCGTTCACATTATTGAACTTAGTTCACATTACGGAACTTATTTTTAAAAATAATGCAAATTTTCAACTTTCCCATGATTACACACGCGAAAATATCCGATCAATAACAAACGACAGAAAGACAAATGAGTAACTGATTTTGAGGTAGGAATAGCTAATGGGCCCGATTGCGTTTCTTCGTGAACTAAAATAGGTCTAGTGCTATAGAAATAGGCGAGTCGCCTATGGCGCAGCCAGTTGCGCAACCTGGCTGACTAGTCTAATAGAGGCCTTAATTCACCAAACGAGACAGAGCAATACGTCAGAACGGAATATGAAATGAACTATCGTCGATTTTCCCGCACCAAAACTACCTGTCGGACCTATAGATGCCTGAATACGTTTGAACACATTTCGTGCGGTGTTAGATTTAACTGCTTTATCTTCGATGGGTAGTTTTAATGCGGAAAAGTGACAACCGTTCATTTCACATTCCGCCCTGACGTATTGCTCTGTTTCGTTCACATGAACTAATTTCCGATTTTAGTTCAAGAGAAACGCAATCGATCAAACGGGATCGAGCCCAATATTGCGTTGAATTAAAATTTATTTGAATTCGGCAGTCTATTCCAAATCGAATTTAGCCAAGTTCGAAACGGCCAGTGGGAAAAAACGACAATAACATAGATAATCTATTAATATTTATTATATATCTATCTATTAATGTTTATTATATATCTATAAATATCTATAAACATCAATAAATATCTGTATCTATATATCCACTATACGACCTACCTATATCTTTAATTATACCTATATACATATACACATACCATCGTCTAACTCCTTCTTCCTAATCACTTGCAATTCCTTACCTCTCCCATCGGTTTTCTATATTAATTTTATATTTAATATGAACTTAGTTTAATTACAATTATTTTTTAAGTGTAATATGCTGAAATCCAAATGTGTAATATGCGGAAATCTGTTACTTTCGTAGGAAACGATTATCGGCGTAATGTTTTTCTTTTTTTCTACATTATGTATGTTTCCAGAAATAAATTAAAAAAAATAAATAAATAAGGACCTAATAATATTAGTTAAAATTTATTTGTAATGGTTATGGCATTTAAAATGCTTTTTGTTTTTAGTTATTGCTAAATAATTACACAAAAAACTTAAAGGCTCGCTGACTTAGAACAAGTCCTGGCACTTAGTTAGTGGCAGCAGTACACTTATGCTGTACACGCAGCAGTACGCTCATATTATCAGCCGCGTATTTTAAAAAGAATATGACTAAATGTTATAATTTTTGAAATTTACGATATGAATATTAGTAAGACATGCATTCTAAATGTGTCGATTCACTAAATAAATAATAATATACCTATCTGCAGGTACTCAATATTGGCATGTATAGTGTACACCGCTCCGATATTCTAAATGCATTAAAACTCGGTGCCGAAAATGCAGCCCGACAATTACTGGACAGGATGATCACTGATTATCAAGGAATGGTCAAACAGTGCGTAATAAATAACTCACTCGTACACCATTCTCATTTCATTATTATGCTTCTTTCTTTCCTTTGACAGAACCATCGAAGAGATCCAGGGCATTATGAACAAGCTTACCACGCCTCCTTGTTCTACTGCGGAATTGATGGATTTGATAGACTACGGAAATGCGGTATTCTTGAAATTAATTTTTAAACTACTGGCATTGATTATATATGGTATTAGATTGCTCAATGCTATAGTACGTTTTGGCAACCCTTATACGTCGACGACTTGCAAGTGGCGCAGATAGGATTGTCCGGCGAAACTAATAGCAATTTATTTAACCATCTATAATATGGTTTTTAATAAAGGACTGATTAATTATAAAAACCCAATAATTTAACCAATGATAACAATAATAACATTCAATTATTAGTGCCATCTATCGCATTTCTTTATAGGCTGATTACATTAAAGAAATAATATGGAGATAAAATATCATCTATGAGTCTATTAAAGAATGCCATCTATTAGTCTAATCTCAATATTAAAGTGCATAATTCTTACGTTTTGATACCTGTAAACCAAATTAAAATTTACATCCTCATGTAAATAATGTTAAAGTGAAGAGAGCTTTGATTTAAAAATGAAAAACTTTATAAATATATTATATTATATTATTATTTTATTTTGAGATAGGACGCTGTATCTATACTGCTATCTGTAGTGCGCCGCCATACTACCATACCACGAACGCTGCCATATCGAATATATGTTCGGAACTATGAGTGCCATATAAATGTTGCGTTTCGTAGTAAAATCCTGGCTGCCTAAACGTACTATGCCATTGAGCAATTTGATACCCTATATAATCAATGCTACTAGAATTTTTGTGGTGTCAAAAGCTCAAAGTTTAAAGCCTGACCAGGTCCCTTAGTGGATTAAATCCGACTAAAAACCTCCTCGGAAGATGGCAACTGGCTTGTCTAATCTGGCTAGAAGCGGTTTGCTCGACGGAGCAATCATCGTCATCTCCACGAGTCAGCTTCAGTAGGTCCAAAGTTCAAAACTACGAAAATTCTACATATTGCATTGTTGATGCTATGGCAGCCAGCTACTCAGATTGTCGAAAGTTCAGTACTTCTAAATTGCATGGTCTGCCCTTTGAATATATTGATCTACATTAAGAAGGAATAATATACAGCTTGATGGTGACCACCCGCACTTAATCCTTAGTTAAAGACTATTGCAGCTTACCCCCTTAACGGTCAGTACTGCCAACCTACAGATCCTGCAATCAGTCCACCTGAAAGACTAGTTGCAGAGCCCTTAACGGTCGGACGCTGCATATGTCGGCCATAGCTACCTCATACGCGTCCATTACTTTTTCTATCCCAAGAATGTGAGGGTCTTTGTTGAGCCGCTTGGCTGTGCCCTTTTTAGCAGTCCTACCGTTTTCAGAATCTGAAACATTTCCATTTTCGACAGGTTGAGAAAACAACAATCTATGAACTTGAAGAGCGACTGAGACACATAATGAAGTATATCACATTTTTATCGGACTACACAACTATGACTCCACTTCACATCAAGTCTAATAATATGGTATATCAAATGTAAGTACAGATTATGGTATGAATTCATCACAAACGTATCCGGATTAAGTACAGAGTTTTGTCTAACTCTTCATCATTAGCGCTACAATTTATTTTTAGTCTTGGCTTTCATGAGAATTTTCTTTGTTTCCAATCTATCCTGGTCTTTGGTTTTCTCGTTGTTCACTCCAAGTTCATTTAGGTCTTAAACCACAGAATCAAGCCATTCGACTTTACAATGTCTTTCATGTTTTCCACAAAGAATTCGTTTTAACGGCTCTATTGATTTTCCTATCCTTTCCATATGCCCTAACCACCATATGAGTTCCAATTTTCAGGAATCTCACAACATGCACATCATTATACAGGTTATACCATTCTTTGTTTGTTTGTTTGCCTTCTCCACTCGCCATCCTCCTGCAAGGCAGCGAAGACCTACAGAGTATTTTGTGTTTATTTTCTAAGAATGGTCTGATGAGTGCCTTGTCGGACTCCAGTCATCCTCTGGAGTCCGACTGGAGTCGGAAGTAACACCTATGTGCAGCCAATGTATACTTTCACCTCATTACTGGTGTTGTTGTCGCTAATTATTAATATTTAGTTCAGTTTAGACAAATCAAAATTTAATTAAAACCAGTTTGGGCAATTACAATTTAAAGAACTCAGAAAAATCAAACCAAATTAAGACAATAATAAATTCAGTCAAATAAAAATATTTATAGTTACCTATATTAAATCCGTTTATGTGACCGAATAAAAATCAAGAACAAATTTTAACATTAAAAAATAAATTTAAAACCATAAAATAAAGATTGAGAATGACTAATAAGAGAATGAGAAACAAATAACAATTATTTAACGATTCAAATTAAATAAAAATATCAACTCACAATAATAATAATATTTAGTCGCATTCAATTAACCCTTGGAGTAAATGGGTATTTTCATGGATGCATCTGTCTCTTTTGCAGGATTTTCGGCGACATCGACTTAAAGTACTATAACTACGAAACTACTACACCAATCATAAAAAGAACAACTGCACAATGATTGCATTGAAATTTCGAATATAGAATATTGGAATATCATTTTGTAAAACAATTAGATAATTATGAATAAATATGAGAACGTCAAAGAAGTGAAAAAAACCCGCGACCAGATTTGGTCGACTCGTACTCAACGGATAATTGTTTTGCGACCAGATTTGGTTGACTCATACTCAACGGGTTAAAACAAATAGAAAATTTTGAAATTAAATTACAATTTATAATCACTTGAATTAAAATCAATTTATACTGCTTCAATTATATCACCCGTAGTAAATTATAAGTACTCTTCAAAGGTGTAAAAAGTATTTTCTAAAAGATTTTTTATAACGAATTTTTAAATATATTTTCATTTTCAATGTCTTTAAGATATGAAGGTAACATATTTAAAAAATGCTGGGTATGTGAAAATCTCAACAGATTAAAAGGTATACGGACCAACAACAAAAGGTGGAGTTTGGTTGTACTCTTTCAACATGGGCAGCTGTAAATTTGCTTAACGAGGTCTAATTCTCTTTATTATTTTTTTTTCTTTACAGATATGCGAAATTTCCAAACCTACTGGAGGAAAGTCGCCACATCTGTCAGGAGAAAACTGGAGAGTTTCAAATCCTGCTCAAAGAGAGGATAGTACAATTTATCGAAGACCTTGACCGCATAGAATTACAAGTCAAAGAACTCCAGTACTGGGGTGATATTGCTCAAATTGATAAATACGTCACAAGAGCAAGAGCACTCGATGAAAAGTATGTTGTATACGCTACTAATTTATCCCTATTATGATTTTAAAAAGGTGTTTTTGTTTCCAATTTACTAAACAATTGCTAAATGGATTTAGTTGGGTAGTTATTATAGTGTTTGAAGTTTTTTTTTAATTTTTCCATCGTCTAGATCAATGCTTCCAACTGCAAGTGCCCTAAGAGCCGCTTAAAAAAAGCGATTTGGAGGGCCGTTTTCTAAAATACCTACTTGGTATGCAACTTTATCAGTGAGTTTTAATAGGTATGGTATACAAAGAAAAGAGGCGTTTGTATTAAATTTAATATTTGCTGTTCATAAACGAAACATTTGAGTAAGTGACTTATCAGAGAGGGAACATCTATATTTTGACAGAAACGGAGAGAAATGTGTTTCCCAGCATTGAACCCAGTGTAAGCCCTATGTTTCGCAAGTTAGGGTTTCATTTTTCTGGCGGCAACTTGAAAAGTCGAATCCAGTTTTAGTTCTTCCTTGGTTAAAAAGGATCTGATCGCAAATCACACAATTCCAGTTGAAGCCCTGCAAAGAAAGCCCAACCGGACTCGGTTTTCACGTATGGCAACATTTCTAATCTGTCAAAAATCTTCGCTGCGACCTTTTCTATCTGTCGCCAGTGGGGTCATACATTATTTTATTTGTATTAATTTTATCTAGTTTAAAATCCTGGTTGTCCTTAGCCAAACCAGCTGACCCCTCGACTCTCTTCAGGTCCAAACACAATTTTGGGCTAGCTCTAAAACTGCCCTCTCTGCTCTACGCCAACTCCAGAATAACCAAAAATTCGATTCTAAGCAATTCCAAGGATCCGGCAATATCGAAGCACGTAGTAAGTGGCCGTAGTGAGTCAAATGATCTACAAGCCCGCGTAGACTTCCACAAAAAGTTCCTTACTGGAATCAGCCAGAATGGCACTGGTCTGGGGTATGGCAGTACAACCATGAGCGATGTGGACTTGAAGAAGTCTCTCTTGCGGGGAGATTAGCAATAGTATGGCTCACGCTATTTTACTTCAATGCCAGAATGATTGGACAACAATTGGAGACTTTTGCATTCCTCCTCCAATGCACTGGAAAGTAATGTTGTATGACTGGACGCCAGAGATGCTGAAATTTTATTTAAATGCCTTTCAGCATACACTTCCAGACCCCAGTAACCTCGCTCGTTGGAGCTATGCCGAGGATAGTTCATGTCCCCTTTGTAGCAACACCCCTTGCACAGCTAGACATATTCTAGCTGGCTGCAAGGTGGCCTTGGATCAAGGACGGTACACTTATCGCCACGACAAAGTCCTTGCTGTTATTCGCTAGGTACTTAGCCTCTCAGTGGCTCATGCCAACAAGGGTTCCACAGTATCCTCCAAACCCCCAATACAGTTTGTGCGGGTTGGCTCTAAAGGCAAAAACATCTCACTGCAAAACCTTTCTCAATAATCTAGAAAGCTTCAGATTGGATTATGGAGGTCGATTCGGTCTCTAAGCAGTATAAATTCCCTGAAAGTCTCGGATGCACAGCCCTGCGTCCAGATATAACTCTTTACTCTCTATCTCGGAAGATGGTCTTTATCGTAGAATTAACTGTTCCATGGGAATCAAATATCCCAAAAGACCACGAGTACAAATTAAATAAATACCATGACCTCGCAAATGCCGTCACCCAGAACGGCTTCACTGTTCACCTTCACGCGGTGGAAGTAGGCGCTCGTGGCCTGCCAGCTAAATCTTTGTTTCACCTTTTTAAAGATCTTGGTCTCTCCAGGAAAATAATCAACTCCTTTCTAGAAAAATTATCTAAAACTGCGATTTCTGCATCTCAAATTCTATGGCTTCGAAGGGGGAGTGAATGGGTGGTAAGGTGAACGCTCACATATGGCAAGACAGCTGTCCTAAACTTACCAGAGCCGGTCGTAAGTCCGGAATCCACCGTTCACCTCCCAGAAGCGTAATAATTATATATGATGGGCCCGATTTTTGGTTGGTGAATTCCATGGCAGCTCCGTTTGTATTTTATTTTTTATTTTTATTGTATTTTATTAAATAATTGTGTATAATTTATATTTGAGGGTAATTTATACATCAGGAGGCCCGCAAAAAGTGAGGTCACGGGCCGCATGCAGCCCGCGGGCCTCATGTTGGACAGCCCTGGTCTAGATGGGAAGCTTCCCCTGTTTGACTCTAGATCTATTTTTTCTCATTTAAATAGTCTATTCAAAAAGTATCCAATCTTATTTTTTTCTCATAAATAAGTGAAGCTTGGGGGAAGCATGCTTCTACCCGGGAAGATCAGTTGCTGGCAATCGACCGATGAGGTAGGAAATGGGTTGATGTGTCTTAGGATTCTTAAGGATGGCAGGACTTATCAGAAATTTCATAAATGTTTACCTAAAGCTTGGTAACGACCAAGTGGAATCCATTTACAAGGTCCTACAGGTTTTCGGGGATGATGCCATGAACATGGGGTTTTACTAAATAAATACCACGATCTCTCAAATGCAATCACTTGGGACAGCTTCACTGTTCCCCTTCAGGCAGTGGAAGTTAGTGGTTGTGGCCAAATCCCTGTGTTATCTCTAATCTTGGTCTCTCTAGGAAAATTCCTATGAAAAAATCTAAAACTGCAATTTTGGTATCTATAGTCTTATGGCTTTGAAGGTGGAATGAATTGGTGGTAAGGTGAACGCTCGAATGCATCAAGACAGCTGTCTTATACCTATCACAACCGGTCGTTAGTCCAAAGTCCCACCGTTCCTCTCCCAGAAGTGTAATAATAATATTATGATCTGACCGACTTCAACAGGTGAATGCCATGGCAACTCCGTTTGTATTATACAGATAGAGTAGAGCTGCTTCAAAGAAGGTCGCACATTAGTGGACATTAAACCATATCCCAGTAGTCCTTCAACAAGCCAAAATAACAATGTCATTGACTAAGTGTGGATTTTGGTCATGCAGGATTCTATATTTCCATACATGGCTCTGTCTGTTTTTTGGCTTATCCCTCAAGTTGCAAATGTTGCTGAAAGGGACCAATTTGAATCAAGAGAAGATCTTATAGTTAATGCAACGGCCCAGTTGTACACCATTCCAGAAATATTTTCACTATGGTAGAACTACTGGGAGCAGTGTATGCATTACCAAGAGAACTACTTTGTAGGAGATTAAATTTATTTTGTATGAATAAGTGTATTTTTGCCGACCAAAGGTTAAATATTTTTTGAACTGGCATGTATGCCTATCAATCTATAATTTTTAGTACCTGTACAACGACTTTCGGTCTCCTATTTCAGGTTATCAAATGCTCTCACTCGCATTGACGAATTTAACATGGAAGAAGAATCATTCGGATGGGAAACTACACAATATCCGAAGAGGAAAGTGTTATTTGATGCCATGTCCCCATTTAAAAAACTGTTTGATGCCACTGATGATTTTCTACATAAATACGATAGTTGGATGAATTCTAAGGTTAGCATTGTGTGGTTTTTTTCAATTTTATATTTTTCTTTCCTATTACATGGTTTATGGACGACGTCTTGGCTTCTGGTCAATCTATTTATATAATGCCATTATGGATCAGGGGTCTTGGGGAGGTTCATTTAATTAAAAAAATCATTTAACCCTTCAGGCCTCGGCCCCTCAGCCGATTGACAAGTTGATGACCAAAAAAATTTTAGTAAAAATTAGTAAAAAAATAGAATTATGACGCTGTCTCACCAAAATATTAATTACTGCCAAACCACTGTACCCATAATTAACATAATAAAACATAATAAAATAAAACAAAATAAATTAAAATAAAATTAAAAACACGCTGAATCGTGTTTTGGCCGATATCGGCCAATCGGGGCTCTAGGGGTTAATGAAAACTTATAAACCCAATTTATAGGATATAGGATTTTGAAAATAAAGATTTTTCTCACTTCTCTTGACTATCTTTATTCTTTCTATTATTGACTATTATATCATTGTGAACTTTTATTCTGACTATTGGATATTGCCTATTGTTATTATTATTAATTTGTTAACATTTGTATTTTTTAAATTATTTTTATGAATGTCCATATGATATTTCATGAAATTATCAAATAATTCTGATTGATATAATATGATAATAATTGTGATTAATATGATAATTTGTAAATCTGTAGGAGCCTACGGCTCCACATTACCCACAACAAAAAAGTTAATTTCACAGAATAGAAAACTGCAGACTCGCTCAAACTTACACGCGCAGCTGCAGTTAATTTCCAGCTAAATTTGGCAAATATTGCAGAGGCAAGCGACACATGCGTCGCCCCACTCGTAGCTATTGCATCACCGATCACGCTATAAAACGCAGTACATTGCATTCGATGATCATCATTCCTTTGGCAGACAGTTGCCACGTGCTACATCATTACTTCGGCAGACAGTTACCGCGCTCTACACATCGTCCCCTTAGTGGACAGATATCTCGGCTGCACACTTCACTCCTCGACTACACACGCACCGCCACGGCTTCACCTCGCGCCCACACTACAACACAACGGCGAACACAACTCAAGGCGTTAAGAACTGGCGACTTCGACTCATTTCTCTTCGTTCTTCTGAATAAACTCTTCTACACGGACATCTACGACTCTCATTAACGGAGCAACCTTCATGCTGAGAACCACCCTTCGCTCACAAGCAATTGGAGTCTAGTGAAGGGTGTCATTCTCACAGTGGTGACCCTTACGCTCGATAAGACACGCCCCGACGCCAAGGAACATGCAGCGGAGCCCAACCTCACAAACGCCAAACAGAGCAGCTTCGCAAAACCCTCCGAAAGCAGACGAACCGATGGAATTATCGGCCATGGCAATGACAAACAGGATACCCGAATTATGGCCGCAATCAATCAAATTATGGTTGAACCACGTGGAAGCCGTTATGGCACCGCAAAAACCATCGGACGACGTCATGTACCAGTTGGTAATAGCCAAGCTCCGCTATCAGGACCTTCAACAGGTCTCCGATATAATTGCAGACCCACCCGCCGAACAAAAATACCATACATTAAAGGAGAGACTAATCCAAGTTCACGAGGAATCGGCGCAGAAGCAGTTCAAGAAACTCATAGAGGAAATGGAACTGGGCGACCAGAAGCCTTCACAACTCCTTCGACGAATGAAGGAGCTCGCAGGAGACAACATCAGCAACCTAGCACTAAAATTCCTTTGGGAATCTCACCTCCCCAAAGTGATGAGGACCATCCTCGCCATTCACCAAAACAAGGACGTATCCGAATTAGCAGAAATGGCAGACGCAATCCATGAAAGCACAGCAATAGAGCCGGTACGTTTTATCAACGAGGTGACGACCCCAGCCACTCCGACGGCGCAAGCAACTCCCACTGAACCAGACCCTATAGACGAATTACGACACACGGTTTCGGAGCTATCCCTCAGATTACAAGAGCTAACCACAGACGACCATCGCCGTCAGTCGCGACCAACACCCAGGGATGACTACAGACGAGCATCGCCTCGTAGACAAGAATTCAGGCCCAAGTCGCCCTATCGGAGAGTACATCAGAGGTACAATTTCACCCAGGCACCAGGAGGACTGTGCTATTACCACCACTGTTTCGGAAACAGAGCATTTAAGTGCAGCCAGCCCTGCTCTTGGCCGCAGCAGAGAAACGATGGAAAACCCGAATATCAAAAAAACTAATCACCGTTAGTTCTACGGAGGCGACAACTAACACAATAAACAAACGCCTCACAATATACGACAGAACGAATCAACTAATTTTCCTAATCGATACCGGCGCTCAAATATCAGTACTTCCGAAACCCCCAAAAGCCAAACACCAGGAAACGCACGTCAAACTATACGCTGCCAACGGTACCCCAATCAAAACATTCGGCGAAAAAACACTCCGAGTGAATCTTGGCCTCAGGAGACCGTACCTATGGAAATTCACCGAAGCGGACGTTTCCACACCAATCCTCGGCGCGGACTTTTTGGCATACCACCATCTTTTAGTAGACGTAAAAAATCACAAACTAATCGATGGTGAAACTTTTTTATCCACCAAGGCCCGAGCAGACAACAGCAGCGTGCCAACAATAACAACAATTTACGAAGATATTCCGTTTCCCGAGCTGTTCAGGCAATATCAAAGCGTCGTCAACCCCGCTCCATTAGAGCCAGCTCCAGTCAAGCACAACGTCGAACATTACATCGAGACAACAGGTCCACCAGTCTTCTGCAAAGCCAGACCACTCCCTCATGACAAATACGAGCGAGTAAAAAAACAAATACAACAAATGGTCGATCTAGGCATCTGCAGACCGTCAAAATCAAGCTGGTCCTCGGCCCTGCACGTCGTTCCGAAAAAGAATGACGAGCTACGACTCTGCGGAGATTACAGAAGACTCAACTTTCAGACCTTGCCAGATCGATATCCCATAGCCAGAATCAACGATTTTTCATACATTCTGAATGGCAAGACACACTTCACGAAACTGGACCTTGTCCGAGCATATGAACAAATACCTATCAAAGAAGAGCATATACCCAAAACGGCTATCATAACTCCCTTCGGCTTATTCGAGTGGGTAAGAACAAGTTACGGATTGAGGAACGCAGGTCAGACGTTCCAGCGTTTTATGGATCAAGTGCTCCAAGACGTCCCCAACACATATTGCTACATCGACGACATACTTATCGCTAGCACCTCAGAGGACCAACATCAAAAAGACTTGCAGCTCGTACTCCAGAGATTGGACAGCTACGGACTAAAAGTAAACATAGCAAAATGCGAAATGAATAAACCCGCCGTAGAATACTTGGGGTATCTGGTAAACAAAGCCGGCATAAAACCGCTCGAAGAACGCGTAAAGGTCATAACGGACCTCAAGAGGCCAGATACCATTCACGACATGAGGAAATTCCTAGGCATGATGAATTTCTACCGAAATTGTATCCCGGCTGCAGCATCACTACAAGCTCCCCTCAACAAAACACTAATAGGAGCACGAAAAAACGACAGAAGAAATATCAATTACACGGACGGACTCACAAAGGCTTTCGAAGACTGCAAAGAAGCGATCAAAAACGCATTTACACTAACACCGCCTAATGCCGATGCACAACTCGTATTGACAACTGATGCATCGGACACCGCGGTAGGAGGAGCACTTCAACAACAAGGCGAAACCGGTCTTCAACCCTTGGGATTTTTTTCCAGGGGCCTAACAGACACTCAAAAAAATTACGCCACGTATGATAAAGAATTACTCGCCATATATGCCACAGTCAAACACTACCGTCACGTGATAGAGGGAAGGAATTTGGTCATCTATACCGACCACAAACCGCTGATCTACGCTCTAAAAAAGTGCGCTAACTCTAAAAACGAGACGCCACGCCGAATACGCCAGCTCGCGTATATATCAGAGTTTTGCCACGACATCCGCCACATTAAAGGCGAAGATAACACAGTGGCAGATTACCTGTCCCGCATCGAAGAAATCAGCTGCCCGGGACCGATCGACTATCAAGATCTCGCCAACGAACAGAAGGGGAACCAAGAAATAGAGGAATTTTACAACAAAAAACGATACTTGCGTAAAATCACATTCCCCGGAATCGATGAACCAATCACATGCAATACTCAAGGCGATGTCAACAGACCGTTCCTCACGAAAAAATTCAGGAAAATAGCGTTTCAGCAACTACACAATATCTCGCATCCCGGGATCAGAGCCTCCAAGAAGATAATAAGCCAAAGATTCTTCTGGCCCAATATGCAAAAGGACGTCGGGAATTGGGCCAAAGCGTGCCTGTCCTGCCAAAAATCCAAAGTGGCTCGACACAACCACACCCCGTTCGGAAAGTTCGAGGACACAGATAGGTTCGAACACGTCCACATAGATATTGTCGGTCCTTTAGCCACATCGCAAGGCTTCAAACACATTTTAACTATGATAGACCGAACAACGAATTGTCCTGAAGCCATACCTATCATCGATACCTCTGCCGAAACGACCGCAAAAACCTTCTACGACAGCTGGATAACAAGATTCGGCTGCCCAACCACAATAACAACGGACCGCGGTCGTAACTTCGAGTCACATTTATTCAGCAAATTAGCCAACCTGATGGGAATCAAAAAAACGCGCACGACCTCATACCACCCTCAAGCAAATGGAAAAGTTGAGAGGTTTCACAGAACCCTCAAAGCAGCGATCATGGCACGAGGCAACGAAACCAATTGGGTCGATGAACTCCCCACGGTACTTCTGGGACTTCGATCAGCAACACGGGCAGAGTCCCAGACAAGCCCATCTCTACTAACATACGGTAGAACACTCCGGCTTCCCGGCGAAATTTTCGGAAAAGCGGCTCCGCGAGAAATACCCGATACGGACTTCGCAGACAGACTGCGAACACAAATCAAAAAACTTATTCCGGACGCACCCGCAAACAACACGCAAAACAATATATTTATCCACCCGGATTTAAAGGAAGCGACACACGCATTCATTCGCGTCGACAAAGTAAAACGGCCATTGCAACAACCCTATGACGGTCCGTACCGAATCATAAAAAAAGCCGGCAAATTTTTCACCTTAGACATAAAAGGGAAAAAAGACACCGTATCACTAGATCGACTTAAACCTGCGTACTTTTTACCAGACGAAGCAATAACAATACCAGTGGACAACAACTCACCACCGATAACGGTGACTCGCGCCGGCCGAGCTGTAAAAGCACCAGTGAGATTCAATAACAACATAGCATCATTTCGCTATATACCAAGCAGATATCAACTTTATCGCTCGCCAACATAGATACAGGACAGCATATTTATGCCAGAGTATACATTACCAAATGATTCATACTCCGGCATATTATATAAACACATCCCTTTTACATTCACATTGTTGCATTTTCAAATCGCGCTCAATAATTATCACGCTCCGCATTTTTAGCCGACGCAATCATTATATCATTTCCATTTACGGCTAGCAGTTAACACGCGCACATTTTATTTATATACATTCATTCGTCATTTCACGGCAAGCGAATGTTATCACGTCAGCATGTTTACCGAGCCCATTGTTCATTGTCTTACATTCATTTCTTTTTCCTTATTGTCAACATTTTATAACAGCGCCAGTTTTTAACACATTGTAACGAAACGTCTTCGCCACTCATAACAACATACGGTTCTCAAACTGTCGAACACTCGCATAAAAACATACGATTCCCAAACTTTCGCGAACACAACTTCACACACACTTTTAATTGTCACACTTACACTTTTTTGCCACTTTGTCGTGAAGACCTTCCATATTGTCATACGCAAGCCCTTCACTAGGGGGGAGCCATGTAGGAGCCTACGGCTCCACATTACCCACAACAAAAAAGTTAATTTCACAGAATAGAAAACTGCAGACTCGCTCAAACTTACACGCGCAGCTGCAGTTAATTTCCAGCTAAATTTGGCAAATATTGCAGAGGCAAGCGACACATGCGTCGCCCCACTCGTAGCTATTGCATCACCGATCACGCTATAAAACGCAGTACATTGCATTCGATGATCATCATTCCTTTGGCAGACAGTTGCCACGTGCTACATCATTACTTCGGCAGACAGTTACCGCGCTCTACACATCGTCCCCTTAGTGGACAGATATCTCGGCTGCACACTTCACTCCTCGACTACACACGCACCGCCACGGCTTCACCTCGCGCCCACACTACAACACAACGGCGAACACAACTCAAGGCGTTAAGAACTGGCGACTTCGACTCATTTCTCTTCGTTCTTCTGAATAAACTCTTCTACACGGACATCTACGACTCTCATTAACGGAGCAACCTTCATGCTGAGAACCACCCTTCGCTCACAAGCAATTGGAGTCTAGTGAAGGGTGTCATTCTCACAAATCTATCGAAGAATTTTGATGGAAAATATTATATACTTTTGTTTATTTTATATAAGCAAGAAAATCTGGACTTGAATGTTCAACCTATTTGTATATACAGGATGAGTTTTTAATTATTGACATCCTTGTAGTGGCTGAATCAGTACGAGAAAGTAAGCAACTTTTGATAAAATTGGAAAAAAAAATAATATAATAAAACTATTTTAAAATTACATTTTATTCCAAATAATTTATAACAGTTTGACATCCGATCAGCTGTTCATTTAATATTGATAATGGCGCTCGGTCCTCAAAGTCGGCGACCATGAACAGCGTTCAACATTAAGCAGTAGTCGCGAGGCAATGCCATAGATCGCTGCACTGTTATTTCTCAACATAAATATTTGGAATATTTGAGACATTGACCATCACTTACTGAACCTTTTTTAAAACGGAATAGACGTTACAAATAAAACAGGGCCTAGAATGTACGTGATAAAATATTGAGAGTCGGCCTGGTCTCTCATTTATGATGGTATGTGAAGACCAGGCTCCCAATCTTAAGGTCAATTTTTACCTCAGCCAGACAGAGCAAAATAAACACAAATATTAGTATTCAAACAATTTATTATCTATTAATAATTTAGTATACAGAGACGTTTACCATAGTAGTTGAATTGAGTGAAAAGAATGATTTTATTCCTAAAACATCAGCGTTTTTATAGTCAGATTATGACGTCAAAATGTTCGAAAGCAGTGGCGTGCCCGGGGTTGGTGAATGGGGCAAGCCCGACATACCTTTTTGCGTTTTTTTATAGTAACAAAAAGTAGTACCTCTTTCCTCTTCAATCTTCAATTTGAAATTTACTGCTTGTGTCGTAGATTCAATAAAGCACACTGAAGGCATACTACTGCTAGACAGAATTTAACATACACTTATCAGCAGTCGAATACCTCCGGTGGCTTTAAGAAAAACCGTTTTATTTGCTTGAGCGAGTGACATCGAGTTAAGAAGTTGACCCTTGCTTGTATGAGCTGTAAGACTTTTTTATAAAAAAAGGGAACAAAAAGTAATTAGGTGCTAGGTACATAGCTTTAACTAGCTTATTTATATTCTAAATCGAAGCGTCTATCTTTTTTCAAAAATGAGTTTATTACGTCTGAGTAAAATGATGCAAAGAACTATTGCTCAAAACTCAAAGATTTTACTTTGTCTTCTCCGATTAAAAGTCGTACACATAACTCACCACAAGGGATAATTTCCTCCATTGTTTATCAGGCACTAAAAACCACAAATGAATTGAAATTACACAATAAAAAATACCGTGATGTCAGTCGCACAAACCTACACTAACTACAGTCAAGTGAAGTTCGCGCTCATCGTCTCACGTTGCGACATTTGACACGTTCGCTGTCACCTTCATGGGCAAGCACGGCTTTGGTTTCCATAGCAAAATCCTCTATATACTTATAATTGTTTTGCGTAATTTGCCACTGGTTAGAGCGAGAGGTACACTGATTTTGAAAGCCACATTGAAAGCCCACATGTGCGAGCGAGCGAGAGGACACGTCGGTACACAGCTGCAATCGCACGCTGCTTTATCGACGCCGCGGCCATAACGAATTTCGTCGCGTGGAGCGAGCTCCGTCCGCTAGATAGCACTCGTTAGATAGCAAATTAATTTATTTAATTGTTTTTTTACGAATTGTGTTATTAATTTATTTAATTGTTAATTACGAAGAATAGGCAAGCCCGGCTTTTCGGCCTATATGAAGAGACCGCCACTGTTCGAAAGTATATCAAAATGTATGATTCGTGGTATTTGAAAAACGCATAATTATTGCTGTGTCCGAAAGAAACAATTCAGTTTCTTGGTAATTACATTGTTATTGACTTCAGACGAAAATTCGTGTGAGAAACGTTACTCGTATTATATTTAAAGTGGTCATTGGATTAAATTGTTGCGAGGCCGCAACATAGCCCCTTTGTTAGAAAATATACAAAAATTTAAAAGTTTTTTCGTTAATAATAAAAGGTAAGATGCTATATAATACTGGTTACTAACTTCAAATTTACTGTTACGTTCTACTGGCTAATGAGTAAATACGCTCTGTTTATAATGTTCCGAAAAACTCGTGGTAAGCCGTTCTAAAATATGATTACATGGTAAAAGTTTCGTATTACTAAAAATAATATACATTGCATTGTAAAAAAATGTTAACTGAAATGATGAATAATAAGCGAGTAAGCTATTGTACATTTTTCTGCGGTATTGTAACAATGGTTAATGTTATTTCAAGTATCTTGTTACGCGTAAAATGGTTCCCATGAATGTGTTCTAATCTAAAAATAATAATCCTTGAAGTGTCGGTTTCCGTCCCGTTTTTTCGTAAGATCCGTGTTTGACTTGTTCCGTTTTGATTGATATATGAATAAGTTTATTTATTAATGAGGTTGATGAATTGTAGAGGTGCAGGAGAAATCAAAAGGATTGATCGGCATATATCAGTAATGGGAACGCCATGGAAAGGTTGGATGTTATTTTGTTTTATTTATGCCTTGTTGGCCATTTTTGTCAGCTTTTGTAACATTGCGTGGTATGTGGTAAGGCTGGCAACCCGTTTATTTTGGTGTCTGCCTTGTGTCCTATAACCGTTGTTTTATTGTGCTGATTTTTCGTCTTCGTATCTTGTTTGTCATTGCATATGTATGCGATTTTCGTTGATTCATGAGGAGTGTTTCCTGTTCATTCGTATTTGTGATTCCCTTCAAATATTGATTCCTCTGCATGATCCTTCGTTATTATTGTAGAAGTCCATGTGTAGGTTTTTATTGAGGGTTTAATTACGGCTTTTTGGTCCGTTTGTTTGTTTTCGCACAGTTTAATTTAACCCGTGAATGGTGTGCAAATCGGTGTTAGCATTAGTGGCAAAATTATTATATCCGATAGCTTGTCGATTATTTTGAGATAATATATTCTTTCCAGGAAGTTAGATTTTTATTCCATAATCGTCCAGGAACAGCGTTATCTCTTGTTCGTTGATCTTCGTATAACGAAGAGTGCTCTTATAGTCGAAGAGTTTTTTTGATTTGATCTTGTTTTATAAATGTGTTGTTTCCATATTTTTGTTGAAATGGAGTTTTGCAACACATAATATAAGATTGCAATAATTACGCGTTGTAATATTATAATACATTGTCCAGTCGTTCAACAGATAATTTTGCATGTATTGTGTTTTTCGAGTATTGTTTCTTTTTGTTGGAGCACTGCATTGTGGTAATTTGATATCCTTTTGTATTTATTCCAAGCATGGGACTGTGCTATCAGCTATTTATCTTATCTCATTATGTCAGTCAAGTGTATGTTGTTGTCAGCTCATATTATATTTATAAATAAACAATTATACTTGTAATGGTTGATTTCGGGGGTAGAAAGCCGTCCTTGTTGAAAGTGTTTGCGGGATGACTCTTTTTCTTATCCAATTTTCTGTACTTCCCTTTCATTTTTTCGTTATGTAATAAACTATGGTTGCTGTCATTCCTACTGCTATTGCGATTATTAAAATATCGGAAGTAGTTTCCGCTACAGCCGCTGAGCTCGAACTGGATCCCATGTTTTGACTTTAGCTTGATTTTTTATGCGATCTTGATTTCTTTTGTACTAATTTACCCACCACAAGAATTTCACTAATTAAAAACTCATCCTGTTTATCTTATAATGTAGGTACAATATATAAATATTTGAGTGTTAATTTAGGTTTATTTTGACTCTACCAAGTGTAGGAATTCCTATTAACTAGTTTATAAATAAAATTAAAACATAAATACTATTATTGTGTCTTAGGTTGGCGCTCATGATCCAGAGCAGATTGATCTGGATTCCGGCACATTCAATAAGACTATATACAAGTTGCAGAAGGTTTTCGCTGATGTTCCTGATGCTCTCAATCTTGCTACTACAGTACAGTAAGCAAATTATATAAAAACATTTTGACAATAATAGCTGTGGTAATCTCATATCAATTTTACTGCTGGGGCCATTTACTTTGGCGGATTTTAACTACCAATCACTTACCATTTAATAAAATATCTTTGCTTTATTACTCCTCCTTTTGAGGCGAACAACTTGTGTCAATATCTGTCAAAATCTACAGATAGTCGAATAATCCAATATTTTTCACAGAGACCAAATAGAAAAATTTCGCGAGAACATCCCTATAATCCAATCACTCGGCAATCCAGGAATGAAAGGACGCCATTGGGAAAAAGTGTCCGACATCGTTGGTTTTCCGATTGTCGTCGACGATGAATTGACACTGGTGAAAGTTATCGATTACGGGCTCAATGAGTATATAGAGAAGTTTGAGACTATTTCAGAAGCGGCTACAAAGGAAAACAATCTGGAGAGGAGTCTCGAGAAAATGATGAGTGAATGGGAGGACCTGGCTTTCAAGGTTCTCGTTTATAAGTGAGTATTGATTAGTATTAGCATTGATTATATATGGTATTAGATTGCTCAACTTCATAGTAGGATTTGGCAACCGTCTCTGCTGTCAAAATGCAGGTGGCGCTGATAGCATTGAGGGCGAGACATATAGCACTTTATTAGGCCATCTAAAATAACATTGATAATTAATGGTTTTTTATAAAAAACTGATTAATTAAAAAAAAACAATAATTTAACCAATGATAACAATAATATCGTTCAATTATTAGTGCCATTAATCGTATTTCTTATATAGGCTGATTATTACATCACAGAAATAATACAGAGAGATAGAATGCTATCTGTTAGTCTATCTAAACATTAAAGTGTGTAATTATTACATATTGAAACCTGTATACCAACTTAAAAATTGACATCTTTATGTAAATAATATTAAAATAATAAGAGCTATGTTTTAAAAATTTGTTTGTTATTATTGTTTTATTTAGAGATAGGATACTGTATAGGCGTTTATCCAACATAAATGCGAGAAATCCAACATAAATGTATGACACATTATGCTAAGCATATGCCATTGCCATGGGCGCAACTGCCTAGGTTATTCGATGGCTATGATTACTCCCATGGTTTCCTGTGATGGCTTACAATGCATCTATCAGTTTGTTTCCAAAATTAAAATAAGTTCTTCCAGAGCATGGGAGATCAATTTGACTATTATTATAATCCCAAAAGAGTATAATGACATTTAAAAAAAATATGTATTTATTATATTAAAAACTAATTAAAAAATATTAATCTGTACTGTGTTCTGAGCGCACCGGGTCATTCAAACATTCGCCAGACTTCTGGCAAACCTGTGTTATAAAAACCACCCTCTCTGTCGAGACACTTCGGGTTAATAAAAATAAATTGTTTAAAGATGCTTTGAGCATTTTAGGACAGCATGAAAGTGGTTTTAAATGTGCTACTTTTCAAGAAGTTTTGACCTAAATTTGATTTTAAAACTTACCAATGAAAACAGCATCAACAACCACTCTAAAATAAATAAGAAGATGGAACATGAACTACACGGTTTAGTTTCAGATTTTAAATAACTAAATAACATTTTTTATTAATTTTTTTTCAGAGAAACTGGAACTTATATTGTCTCGGGTGTGGATGAGATTCAACAGCTATTGGATGATCATCTGGTCAAGACTCAGACAATGAAAAACTCTCCCTACATCAAACCATTCGAGAAAATCATAACGTAAGTCCAACAATTATTATTTCCTAGGTCAGTGTTTTCTCTAGTGCTCATTGTCCTAACTAATTATAAGCTCCGTTTCCTGGTACAAAAAATTAGAGTAATTAAAATATGCGTGTCCATGCAGTTTCTATGGATAGAGATTTAATTTTATTTAACACATAGTGAAGATTAAAGAAGCTACAGAGGAATAAGAGGATAGTTTTTGGAGCTTAATGGGGTTTCTGGTTTTTTTTACTGAAAAAATCGTTTACAGAAAAAATACATATTCTAAAAAAAATACAAAAAAAAGTGACGAACAGTGGCTTCATGTTACTAATCGTTCCTATGTCGAAAAACCTATTATAATCGCAATAAAAAAGGGAAACTTTTTAACTCACACAGTAATAGAAAATATTTTAATTTGGCCACAGTAGAAAAGTTTTGTCAAAAATAATTGGGTACCTCAATTATTTTGTAATAATAATTGAGCATCAAAGGCGGACATCTGTCATTTACTTGATTTAGAGAAAAATCATTTTTTTGTGAAGTGCGCATTTAATATTTTAGGTATTTTTCTTTCTTTATTTTCTTTAACCCGTTGAGTATGAGTCAACCAAATCTGGTCGCGAAACAATTATCCGTTGAGTACGAGTCGACCAAATCTGGTCGTGCGTTTTTTTCACTTCTTTGACGTTCTCATATTTATTCATAATTATCTAATTGTTTTACAAAATGATATTTCAATATTCTATATTCGAAATTTCAATGCAATCATTGTGCAGTTGTTCTTTTTATGATTGGTGTAGTAGTTTCGTAGTTATAGTACTTTAAGTCGATGTCGCCGAAAATCCTGCAAAAGAGACAGATGCATCCATGAAAATACCCATTTACTCCAAGGGTTAATACTCCAGAAATAATATTGTGATGTAACCAATTTTCATTTCTTTTGATATGCAAGTGAAATTATATTGTTAAAATTCAGTTGTCCATCCTGACATATCCAAAAATACATAGTTTGAAACCTAACTCATGTGTGGGTGTGCATTTTTGAAACCAAAACCGACCTCACCATTTTATTGCCCGAAGAGTTTTACAAGATCAAAGGCAGACATCACTCATTTACTTGAATTAGAGAAAAATCAGTTTTTTCGTGAAGTTTTAATATTTAATAGCGCCTTTATATATAGTAATTTATTTGGCCATCTAAAATAACATTAATAATAAAGGTTTCTTATAAAGGACTGATTGTATACAAAAATCCATTATTTAATAAAAAAAATCAACCCCCAAAGATTAATCTGTCGGCAGGTTTATGGCAGCCGTAGCATAGATGTATAAGTACTCATTTAAATAAGCAATTATCGTATAATTTTTCAGAGAATGGGAGGGAAAATTAGTGCTCTTGCAAGAGATCTTAGATGAGTGGCTAAGAGTGCAGTCAACTTGGATGTATTTGGAACCAATTTTTTCTTCGCCTGATATTCAGCAACAGATGCCCGAAGAGGGTAGGCGATTCAGTGCGGTTGATAAGGTGGGAATTTATTTATAATAATCCTCTGTTACTTTAAGTTCCTAGTTTGCTAATTGAATTTTAGAACCAGTCGGTATAACTCCACATATGACATGGTTTGTCGCTAGTTTTTTTTTAAATCAGGATGTTCGTGTCCGATTCGGTGATTTTAAAACTTAGGTTATTTTACTCTGTGGATGATATTATCTCCAACACTATATTGTCACTGTAGTGGAGTTATATACTCGGTACACCTCTAACCACCAAACAGACAAACATTGCAAGAATCAGCGCCAAGTGCAACGCGCTGAGGCGGGAGATTAGAAATAAAGCGAGCGAAGACACCATCGAAATGAAACACAAATATTATTTCACATACCAACATGCATACAAGCAGGTTGTATCAAAACAGAAACTGACATATTGAGAATGCAAGCACTTCAACGGTATCGTGGAAAACATCACTCCGGGAAACACGGCAACCAGGGCGAGTAGAATCCTAGAATCCGGGAAGTACTTGAACGACGGTTTCATGTCCGTTAAGGAACTCGCTCCAGACTTTTAGAGACTAACCTGTGGCCTTCATGGAAGTACGGGGACGACTGTCATCAGCGCGTCAGCCAAGTATTCTTCTACAAATTTAATAGCAGTTTTTGTACCGTGGACGCCTCCACTCCTCTTAATCGACAAACAACAACAAAAACACTATCTTTTGATTCCCTGCATGCTTCTTTGAGAATCAGCTGTCAGTAGATATTTAATAATAGACACGAAAGTATGCAGCTGTGTCTTACACCACCCTGTTATCGCTCATTAGGGAGTCTACTGTCACTTTAACTATCTATCTGGTGCTGGTAGAAATGGTCTTTGTCGTGCAAACTTGCTTCTAAACCTCTGTCAGGCGCACCACCTCTGGGCCACCTGAATTGGGGCAAAAGTGCCTGGCAGGCACAGGTTCAAAAATAGCTATTATTAACTACCTGCATTATTATCAGCTCTACAAAAATAATTACAGACCTATATAGGAATATATACAAAGGGAAAAGGTGAAATTTGTTGCAAAAAATACATTTAAACGCTGGAATTTAATAATAATAAAAATACATTTAAACGCTAATACCACGGATCGGTGGTTTTTCCATTGCAACAACTCGCAGCGGCTGATCTCTGTATTTATGCAATTATTTAATTATATAGGAAAACAATCATCTTCATTGTATAAGCCACCATTATAAATTAGTATGTGTGCATTATCACTCCCTACAATGACATTTTAACGAGGGTTAAAAACATGCCGTCGTGAGTTTCATTCCCATGGCTCTCTTTCTAAGGGTTAATAACGGCAAAAGTAAAAAACAAAAAGTAATCGAAATTTCAATATACACAGACATAGAGATATACATGTTTAAACATTAAAATAAGGTGAAAAAACGTTTATTGCAAGGCACCTAAATACAATTAAATACAAATTAAATTGGCTTTATGGATGCATGAGTTAAATAAATAATAGTGATGGAATAAATATGAAATGCGCAACATTAAAAAGAATGATGAGATTGGGTCGGGTAAGATATTAAGCAGGAGGGACAACGGGAGACAGAAAAGTACTGGTAGGGACGGCATCAGATGCCGCTCTGGCGGGAAAATAAAAGTTTCAACATCTGCCTGTCAGAACAGGCAGCTGTTGTCCGTAACTAATTGAGAGACCGGAGTAATCTGGTCGCAATTGGAAGCAAGGGCGTGAGTGTAAGCCCGCTGGGTAACACTCCTGGCTATCTCGCAGTTAAGGCGTTGGCCTCTTGCGGGCATGTGACGGAGCTTGGCGGTGGTTTGTTTTGTCCAAGTCTTCTGCGTTCACTTCACGGGAGAGAGAACGACTAATCGTTAAAACTTTCTGAGGTGATGGGTTTGCCCGTTGTAGTTGACAACTCCATGTGTCAGAGCAGGGTCGCCCGACGAAGGGTTAATTATTATATGAAACATCTTTTTGCCATGCCAATACTTTCAAAATGTGGTAATATTTGACATATATAAGAATTATTTTTTATTGAAGTTAATATACTTAGATACTTTTATTTTAAATCCTACAATTCTCATTTAAACTTTACATTCAGATGTGGCGTGAAGTAATGAAATCTGTATTTACGGAACCCCGTGTACTCGATGTGATCCAAATCGACAAGATGTTAGAACGACTTAAAAAAAGCAACAGTCTTCTCGAAATCATCCAGCATGGCCTGAATGCCTACTTGGAGAAGAAGAGATTGTTCTTTCCTCGGTTCTTTTTTCTGTCCAACGATGAACTCTTGGAGATATTGTCCGAAACGAAAGATCCAACAAGGTAAATATTTTTTTATTGGTTGAATGTAGTACCATTTAGACAGCTCGACGTTATCTTGACTGTTTTGCTTTAGAGTACAGCCGCACCTAAAAAAATGCTTCGAGGGCATCGCTCGTTTGGAGTTTACAGAGGAATTGGAGGTCACACATATGAAGTCATCAGAGGGAGAAGTGGTTCCTCTCACCATTACAATTAATACAGTGGCCGCACGTGGACAGGTTTGTTTTACTCCATTGATACTGAATGTTAACCCGGTCGCTCCGTAACATCCCCTGGGGGACCAAATGTCGGCCGCCTAACACTCCGTAACGTTCGTTACGGGACCAAACGCTCGCCGCTGCGAAAAATGCAATTTACAATTCGACACGCCGTACTATATACTTTCTGAGGGCGCTACGATATGGCCAAAATATCTTTAATTCAAGATTTCCGTCTGGCAATATCGAAGGACGATTTAAAAAGTGAGCATAGACGTCAAACGCCAGTTTCCGCCGGCAACCCCCATGGCCGCGTACGGTTCCGCGAAATGGGTGATAAAAATGGTCGCTTTAATTTACTAACAAAATAGGTATTGCTTCATTTACATCCTAAGTTATCACATAATTAGGCGTATTTTGAACATTATATGTTGTTTTCTAATATGACTCGCGCAAAGAAACTTGTTTTGATAATTACTATGAGAGAATTAAGTGCGATTTTCCATAGTTTTTCGATGAAATGTGACTCTTTGGAGTATAGTAATTAGTTATTAGACATATAATAAGTATATAATGAGACAATATAATTGAAAAAATCTAACGAATTTTATATTATGAGCATTCAAAGTTTATTATTAAGTTTTGGACGCAAACTCTCAAAACTTTAGATTTTTCTGTAATATCAGACAAAGCTCAAAGTTCTGGTGTGATTTCTAAGAAGTGTGATGTAGTAATAAAGTTATTTTGAAATAATTTCATAATATATTTTTTTTTTACGAGAATACATAAAATTTTTCTTGGCTGAATAAATAAATATTTTTGTATGCAAATAAGTCAAAAAAAAATATGGTTTTAGTAAAGCATTTAATAAAGAACATAACTGTATTTACAATTTTTGCATATTTTACGTATTTTGTGACAAAAAAATCGAAATGATTTTATAGGCGAGTTTTTTCAGTTCGCCAATTTTGTAATATTTATTCATTATTATCTTAATTCTTTTACGAGATAAAGTTATAATGTTTTATATTTCAAATTTCAATGCGGTCATTTTACAGTTATTCTTTTTATGATCGGTGTAGTGGTTTACAAGTTATGGTCGTTTGTATCAAGGTCGTCGACTCGCGTCGATTTTACGCGCGAATATGTCGCGCGCAAAAGTGATAGCTGAATTTTTACTTCGCGAGAGGAGGGGTTAATAGCCCGTTACTCTCGATTGCTATTTATTTATTTAATCTTTTTATTTCATTCTAATTATTTCTAAATTTAAATTCTAAATTTAAATTCTAAGTGTCAACATATATTTTGAAATTTTCTCAACAATAAATAATAATTAAATAATAAATTTAGTGAATATAGTGTAATTCGGCGGTTAAGTAACCCGACCAGGTTGCCACAAGCCTAGGAAATGAAAATATTTTCCTGAAAGTGTGGAGCTCGCCAAGACGTGTGGCCGACGTGGCGGGTATCGGGCTAAATACCTCCAATCATTATGAACAGTACAACCTTATGACATCAAGGAGACAGCTGGACCTGTCTGGATGAGGGAAATGGACAACCGATCCGGATGGGGAGTGATTGGAGAGGCGTATGCCCAACAGTGGGCGAATGCGCGCTGATGAAGAAGAAGAAGAATTATTTCATCTAATTTGAGGAAAAACTGATAGATCCTCTCAGCTTGCCAGCTGAGAGGACCTTTTTGGGCTTAATAATTATCTTCGTTCTCAATCACTATATCTTTTTGCAGACCAGTTCTTGAGCACTAATCTTATGAGATGTTTGGCCCTTGCTTTGCGACTTTCAAACAACCTTAACTCGATGGCACCGGATTTTGATATTTTTACTGCAAACCCTCATCGGTTTAAATTACAGATGATTAAGTATTTATTCTTGTCCGATAGCTGGTTTTAAATGCGACGTTCTATTTTATATCGTTTCTAGTGGTATTACCTGGCGTTGCCCGAGTTATATCCGTGCTATACTTACCAATGTATACGAATAATTACCAATGTATACGAATTTTCATAGCGATCAGTTGAACGGTATAGAAGTTAATGTGCTTAAGCGCCATCTAGTGGCGAGGTACATAAAATGGTTTTCTGTAATGTTGATTAGTAATAAGCGAAATAAATAAAGTAATAAATATTTTAAAATAATATATATTTTTTAATTATAGGTAGAAAAATGGCTCTCCGAGCTAGAGATTTCAATTAAGGACTCCATTCATGTTTCAATAGGAAACTTCTACAATGAGTATACAAATTCAAAGAGAGAGGATTGGGTTTTGATGTGGCCGGGACAGGCGGTAAGCAGCAAAATCTATTCTAAGAGTAGGAATTCAACATTATAGTGCTTAATTTTCTTAATACAGATTCAGGCGATATCATGCACATTCTGGACCGCCGAAGTCACAGAATCCATGTCAGGGGGAATAGATTCTATGAAGGACTACCTCGATAAATCCAATGCTCGGATCAGCAAGATTGTTGATCTGGTGAGAGGACATCTCAGCTTGCAGAATCGAATAACACTCGGTGAGCATCTTTTCTTTTTATTATATTTCAGGCATTAGTGTCCTACTGTTGGGTACTGGGTACTTTCAGGCATTAGTCTCCTACCTGCTGTTGTACCTCTTTCTGCACAGATAGATCTACGAAAAATGGCAAGTCAGGCGGAGGTGCGGAATGGGTGGGGTAAGTTCGGGCAAGTCAGGTGCGGAATGAGTAGGGTAGTCTCTGACTGGCAGGATTTCCGAAATCAGCCAAGAAGTTCAAGGACTTCTCAAGACTAAAGATGAAGTCCGTCTCCTGCAACTACGATTAGAACAACTAGAGTGCACCACACGAGATATCGAACAACGATCACGTATGAACAACATTGAGATAAAAGGAGTCCCAGTGTCTCAGTCAGAAAATCTTTTCGAGATTTTTGCTAAAATCGGAAGTCACGTTAGCTGCTCTATTACCAAGGAGCAGATAAACTACATTGCAAGAATACCTATGCGGAATGACAAGCACAACAAGACGATTCTGGTCTCGGTACACAATAGATACATTAAAGAAAACTTTGTGGCCGCGGCTAAAAAGTGTACTATTCTCCCGGCTGATTTGGGCCTCCGCGGCGACAAGAAAATATTTGTCAATGATCATCTGACCCTGGACAACAAGATGCTTCTCAATAAAGTAAAAGGCCTGGCCAAGGAACGGGGGTTTGCTTACACTTGGGTAAAAGGATGCAAGATATTTACGCGGAAAAGTGCTACTTCCAATGTACTGATTATAAACTCGGAGTCGGATCTGAAAAAGATTTCGTAAATTTAGAACTTTTATTATTGTTTTCTAATTTTTCTATTTCCTCTTTTTTTTGTAATGAATGTAAGTCTCGCTCAAAAAGTCTAAGAAACTTTGGTTTGCTCCCACTCTGGTGTGCCAATCTTGGTGCGCATGCGCATAGCTCTCACACCTTATTTAAGCCGTCGTTCCATCTCGTTCAGATGGTCATTTGCTATCTCGCTTTATGTCTGTTTTTTATTATATTGCACTATTTACGATTTACTCAACACTACCACGTTCTCATCAATTCATTATTATGGTGCTCATTCGACATTGCATTGCCTATTATTCATTTGCTAATATTAAGATATAACAATGTATAACATTTACTATCAGAATGTTCGTGGCTTACGAACGAAAACCTCAGCTGTTTACCGAAACGTATCCTTGAATAGTTATGATATTATTTGTTTGACTGAAACTTGGCTATTGGAGGGTATAAGAAGTAGTGAACTATTTGACGATCGTTATGTCGTATTTAGACGTGATAGGGATTATGATAAAACGTGCGAAACAAAGGGAGGCGGTGTGTTGTTAGCTGTTCGTCGGGAGATTATGGCCGAGGCCCGCAGTGACTGGTGTTCGATTGCCGAAGATTTGTGGGTAACATTAACGCTTCATTGCCAGAGGCCGAGGGTAGCTTATAAGTTGCATTTGTGCGTTGTATACATTTGTGACGAAAACACAGGTAATTCTTTGTCAGAACAGTTACAATACTTCTCTGATAATATGTCAGACATTGTATTGAAAAACCCATGCGATAAATTTTTAATTTTTGGTGACTTTAACATGCGAAACCTAACTTGGAATGTGTCTGACGACAACTCTTTTTATATTGCCGATAATATTCAGGGCACTGTGCAACAAAACCTTTTTGATGATCTCAACCTTTGTAATTTATCACAATACAACAATAGAAAAACTCTAACAACAGAATACTTGACTTAATTTTTTCCAATAATGATATCACAGTTGCCCCGTGTCGACACCCTTTGTCTAAAATAGACGCAGCACACCACCCAGCTCTTTGTATTTCTGCCGATTTTGTTCAACTACACAAGCTAAAACCCTGTCCCTATTTAAAGTATTTATATCATAGCGGTGACTATGACATCATCAAATCTAAACTTGAAGTTATTAACTGGCAACAGGAAATACACAACAAATCACTTGAGGATGCCGTATCTTTCTTTTATACCACTTTATACGATCTTAGGACAAGTCATGTACCCTCTAAAACAGTTACATCTTCACATAAATACCCTCCTTGGTTTAAAAAACCGCTTATCAAAATGTTAAAAGAGAAACACAAATATCACAAAAAGCACAAAATTTACGGTAACTGTGCTGACTTTCAATCCTTTGTCACTTTGAGGGATCGTGCTAAGACACTCGAAAAAGAGATGTTTAACGAGTATATATCTAGCATTGAATCTAGTATCACTAAAAACCCTAAAGCATTTTGGTCATATGTTAAAACTAAAAATCAAAACAATTCTTATCCTGCCATATTAAGTCTTGGCGATCGCTCGTCTGATTCTGGGAATGGTATATGCAATATGTTTAGTGAATACTTTCACTCCACTTTTTCATACAGTGACGCTAATCACACCCCGGATACTCCTGATAACGACACGACAACAACTGATATAGCGAACATTGAATTTAAATCTTCAGAGGTCTGTAAACTGTTAGAGTCTCTGGATTTGAACAAATCTGCCGGTCCAGACAGTATCCCACCATTATTTATTGTCAAATGCGCTAAGAGTATCTCAGCTCCGCTTACCCTACTTTTTAGGCGATCCGTTTCTGAGGGTGTTATGCCTTCGATCTGGAAGTCTGCGTATATAACACCTATTCACAAAAAGGGACCTAGAAACCTGGTTGAAAACTATAGGCCTATCTCCAAACTATGTCTGTTTGCTAAAGTGCTAGAAAAGGTTGTCTATAACCAGTTATACTCTACTCTAAAACATACATTCTGCTCACAGCAGCATGGTTTTTTAAGAGGAAGGTCTACGACATCTAACCTGGTTGTTTGTAGCGATTATATATCTGAGCATATGTCCATACCTTCTCAAGTTGATGTCATCTATACCGATTATAGCAAATGTTTCGATAGAATTGATCATACAGTACTTTTATCCAAACTCCGATTAGTAGGAATTCGTGGAAACTTGTACAGGTGGTTCACGTCCTACATACAGAACAGGTGCCAGACTGTAGCTCTCAACGGATACACGTCATCACCAATGCAAATCCCTTCTGGAGTACCCCAAGGATCCCTATTGGGACCGCTCCTGTTTAACATCGTTGTCAATGATGTATCTTCGTGCTTCAAATTCTGCGAAGTAATCCTATACGCTGACGACATGAAGATACTCTGTCCGATTAACTCACAAGAAAGTGCACAACGTTTGCAAGAAGATCTCAATCGTTTTGACCGTTTCTGTTTGTTGAACAAATTGGACTTAAATGTATCCAAATGTTATTTATGTTCCTTCACTCGCAAGCCACAACCTCTTCTTTTTTCTTATACACTTAAGAATATCAATATTACTAGAGTAAACTCAATCCGTGATTTAGGTATAATCTTTGACACTAAATTACTCTTTGATGAGCACATCAATAGTGTCATCAGCAAAGCATCAAGAACATTAGGTTTTGTTCTGCGTTTATCATCTGAGTTTAAATCTATTAAAACCATTAAAATTCTTTATTGTGCATATGTACGTAGTCACTTGGAATATGCATCACAAATCTGGAACCCCAGCTATAACACTTACATTACCCGCATTGAGCGAATTCAGAGACGTTTTGTACGACACCTACAATTTAAAGTAAAAAAATTCTTTCCAGACTACACTAAACGTTGTCATAAATTTCACCTCTTACCTTTAGCCACAAGACGCCATATTGCAGATGTCGCCTACCTATTGAAGATAGCAAATGGCTCAGTTGACTGCCCGGATTTATTGGAGAAGGTTGGGTTGAGGGTCTCTGCTGATCCGATCAGAAGACCATGCACCCTGTTTATCCCCAGAGCTAACACCAATTACAGGCTAAACAGTTATCTATTGAGAGCAAGCCAAAGTTTCAATGATGTAGCTACCCAATATGACATTGACTTATTTAATATGTCAGTCCAGCAGCTCAAGAAGTTACTGGCTGACGCCTTCTTTGGCTAATCCTTTGTTCTATTTTGTTTAGTTTTTTCTTAGTCTACTTGTTTTTCTTTTTTTTCTCCCCCTTTTATATATCTATTCATACATTTTTACTTGTGGAACCTTGTAATTGGCCTTATATACATATTAATTTGTAATAACCGTATACCTAGCTGTAAGATTCCTAAAATTAATAAAATAAAATAAAATAAAATAAGTAAGACGAGCAAGTTCAGTCAGAGGTTCGGAATGAGTATGGTAAGACAGGGCAATTCAAGCGCGGCATTAGTAGTGTAGGTCGGAGCAGGTCTAAGCGGATTTGCGGAACGAGTAGAGTAAGACAGGGCAAGTCCCTGCGGAGTTGTAGAATGGGTAGGGTAAGTTTCGGCATGTCAAGTGCGGAATGAGTAGGGTAAAACAGGTAAGTCCAGGCAGAGGGGTAGAATGAGTAGGGTAAGACGGGGCAAATCCAGGTGCGGAAAATATCGTAGTTTTCAAAAATATTATGCTTTTATAAAATATCCATAATTTTTCAAGAAATATCGCAAGAATATGATTGGTGACTCGCAAGCTTTAGCAAAGATTGTTTTGCCAGGTGAATTCTAGCGTATATTTATCTAATTAATATTTCAGAAAAGTGTCACTTAAAATTAATATTTTTTCCATTGGTAAATTATTATAAGTCTTAAGTACTATAAGTCTTTGAACGTAGTTAATTGGAATATTAGCCCTGATGATTCTCTAAGAAGAACCTTGCTCAAAGGCAAGAAGCTCTTAAAATTTTATTTTGCATGTAAAACGGCAGAACCAGCATTATATAACTAAATTTTAGATAATAGAAAAAATATGAAAAAAGAAAAAATGTGATATTCCACATTTTTTCTTTTTTCATATTTTCTCTATTGCTAGCTATCTATAGTTATTACCATAGCTCCAAATAAATTACATTTTCATAAATATATTGCCATTTCTAATACTAGATTGTGATAATAGTACAACTAGACGAAAGCAATATGTTATGTGTTTGTTTCCCGATCCATTTGTCAATTATAACTTTGAGTTAGTTTCTGTAATTAATATGCACTCTTTTAAGTTTTCGTCTAGGACATTAACCCTTCAGGCCTCGGCCCCTCAGCCGATTGACAAGTTGCTGTTGCAAAATTTTTTAGTAAAAATTAGTAAAAAAATTGAATTACGACACTGTCTCACCAAAACATTAATTACTGCCAAACCACTGTACCCATAATTGAAATGAAACATATTAACATAATAAAATATAATAAAATAAAACAAATTAAATTAAATCTCTGCCCGAAAATGAACTTTATTCTTCTAATATTTAAAACCGTATTTGTCGATTGTCAAATGCCCATTTTTTGTTGTTTTTTTTTTATGGTCTGGCAGAATAAGCTTGGATTCCATTTAGTGTGGCTTTATTGTACAGCTACAATTAACGAAAATCTGACAATTAACGAAATATTCTTCCATTTTTCTAGGTGCCCTGGTAGTGCTTGATGTGCACGCCCGCGATGTCCTCTCTGAACTAATCGCTTTGAATTGCATTACCGAAAACGACTTTAATTGGTTGTCACAGTTGCGGTATTACTGGGAGGTGGGTATCTCATGCATTTCTTGTTAGTCGTCGGGCAGAGATAATTTATTAATTAATTTATTTATGTTATCTATTTATTTCATTTCTTATATATTAACTAAGATTACACTAAAAAAAAGACTTTTTTATTTAAATAAGTGACAAATTGATTCATCCCAATCCCATGCAATCCAAGGCTCGTCACACATCTAACAGGCTTACACCTGTACCTAGATGTGCAATTTACTACTTATTTTAGATTGCAATCTAATATATTAAAAAATAAGGTTTATTAGTGGAGATAAGTATTAAAGTAATATTATGTGGAGATTTAAAAAAAAATACACAATATATTTACTAACTGCACATTCACTCTGCATATAATAAATCAAGCGAGCCACTAAAACGTGTCGCCTACGATCACAACTGCTTACACGACCGACATAAAACCAAATGCCCTTGTGGAATCATAGAAGTAGTTAATACGCAAAAGTATCTCGGACTAATAATCGACAATAATCTAAATTTACATAGATGTAGACATAGGGGGCCTCACAAAGATTCGATATGAGAGAAATTAAGATCAATCCTAGCAAAAATTTATATAATAAAAAATAGAACCCCATACCACACATTATTAACCTTATATCTTGCTCTTATGGACTCTTATCATATCATACAGGCTAACTAGCTATGGTCGCACGTATAAGTCATATATAGACAAATTCTATACACTGCAAATCCGTTTTTTAAAACTAATAGTCCCTAAAAGATTAAAAAAAATATAAGGGAAGTATCACAGAACTATTTGAATATTGTAAAATACTCCCTATTCAAAAAAGGTGAAGCAAGATTTACTCGTCGAACATTTTTTTCAGAAAGATATACAAATAGAAATAACCCGGGAAATGGGACCAAAAACACGAAGTGTAATAAATAAAAAATTATTTATAATTAAAACTATGAATACTTATGGCAGACGCAGGACAGAATATGTGACTCCTGAACTAATAAATAATATGTCTATCGAAATGAAACAATCATTAAATGAAAAAAAAACATAAAATCAAAATTAAAAAATCATTTCTTTACAAAATTCTGAATTTAAAACAAATAAAATAAAATAAAAACCAAACACTTAAATAAGGAGGAACTTGTATGTACTTGATTTGGACAGCCATGATAGTAACAGGTCCAGCCCTCAAATAGCCCAACACAGCTTAAAATAGCTGTGTAATTTGTGGGTAGTACTAAAGTGTTATAATAATAATAATAATAAAACTCTTTATTCTTAAGAAAAGGCGAGCTTATTATCTAAGTAATTAATGAATTTGGAGGTAATTTGATTGACTGTAAACTCGATACTTATTCTAAGTGTCGAGGCTTTCTTTTATATCACATTCAAACCTTTTAAAAGTCAAAGTTTTAAAAAATATATCTAATCTATTAATTCTGTAATGTTTTTTTTTGTATCAATAACAAATTTTAAAAAACTATTTTAGAGTTTTATTATAAACACTAATAATAGACTAATAATAATTATGACTGTATCAAAATAATTCAATAATTATGAATTCTGTTTTTTTTTAGGATCAAGTGAGAAACGAGGAAGAAAACTTCATAAAGCACTTGGCGACACGAATGATTAACTCACAGTTAAATTACGGGTATGAGTATTTGGGTAATGCGGCTCGTTTGGTGGTTACACCTCTTACGGATCGTTGCTACCGCACCCTGTTCGGTGCACTTAATCTTTTCTTAGGTAAGTCTTTTATGCACGGTAAGGTTAGACTTTGCCTTATTGGTGTAATTAATGTCTTTGCGTTCTTTTTAACAGGTGGCGCTCCTGAAGGACCGGCAGGAACAGGAAAAACAGAGACAACAAAAGATTTAGCCAAAGCTATTGCTAAACAATGTGTCGTTTTCAACTGCTCTGATGGTTTGGACTACATTTCACTTGGAAAGTTTTTCAAGGTTTGTTTACCACAATGATTTGTTACTTTTTAGTGAATACGAGCTATATAATCTGTACTGCTTGAGATATCTTTCATATGTAAAACATTATTATGGAACCTGTTCCATAATAATCTTTGACATCTAAACTCGCGTGCGCTCGTGAATAGCGCACACAATACAGATTATACAGCTCGTATTCACTAAAGCTCGTATTCACTATTATATAGCTCGTCACCTAGATCGAAAATCTTACTTCTTTATCGTATCGCTTTACAATTGATACATATTTAATGCAATCCCTACAATAAAGAAGCTTGCTGAAGCATAGTTTAACCGCTCAGCCACAAACAACTCTCCATAGAGTTTTCATAGAACGTTTACAAACATAGCAATTAAAAGGAATTTTAGGAGTCGGTAAACACAGATAATAAGGGCTGCCAACATTGCCACTAAAAGTTCAAGTTCCTAGTCGATCCGTTATTTTCTGTAATAGGTTTTTAATCGATTTACAATTTGACTAAAATGTATTGACTATTTCTATTATTAAGTAGGCACATATTAATGATACCTTGACTATTTTTATTTGCAATATAATCACTAAGACATTTTATTTTACTTTTTAACAATCGTCACATTTTTTTTGTTATTTTTGACATTTATTAATTTTATACTAAAAAACTTATTTTTATCGATATTTTAAAGAATTAATTACTCTGTGTTTTAATCTGGTAAACTAAATGGTGAGACTCGATTT
Organism: Micropterix aruncella; assembly: GCA_944548615.1. Classification (NCBI taxonomy): domain Eukaryota; kingdom Metazoa; phylum Arthropoda; class Insecta; order Lepidoptera; family Micropterigidae; genus Micropterix; species Micropterix aruncella. The sequence continues at coordinate 34,140,668 of OX155951.1, forward strand.
AATTCTACAATAATACCTTCTTTATTCTTACGAGTAACCTTTTATGTTTTGATTATTAATAGAAGAATTTGATCATTAATGAAGAATGCAATCATATCACGGCCAAATGTAAATGTAATACAACTGTATTAGTTTTTAGGACAATAAATTATTTGATTTGATTTGATTTCATTTATTCAGTTGCCTGAACTTGGCACATTAAAGGGTGTGTGTCGTTTTGCCGTTGCCACTTAAAAAGCTGTTTTTTTTTGTTTTGCCACTTATTTTACGAGAAAAGTATTTCAACCGGTTCCTAATACTAATTTATCCCATATTACAATGATTTTTTTTGATGGAACATTTCATGCTTGCTGTAAAAATACGCTTACAATGGCACGAGTGGACAATGGCGGCTATTGAACAGTAATAAGACTTTAAGTTTATGTTTTTTGAATTCATATTTAAAATTAGTTATCTTATAGGACGTTTTACCAGGAGTCTGTAGAGAGGTGTTTGCCTGATAAGTTCTTTTCCTGCTGTGGAATTTAAAATTATTATTGGAATCAATAAGGGAGATATTAGAGCCCTAATAGACAAATTTAGGGTCGAATGAAGTAGATTTTGTGTCTATGAGGGTGAGTCCATGGCAAAATTATTTGAAGGGCTTCTCGTTTATACAGCTTGAACATTCAAATAATAGCAGGTGACAAAGCTGTTTGGCGCTATTGGTGATGAACGTCAGGTTGCCGGGACAGGCTTTCTAGCAGTTTGTTGAAAGTAGTATTAAATATCATTGGAGAGAGGCAACAGCCCTGGAATAACCTAATTGAATATGATATAGAGCTGGTAGTCCATTCTTGCGTTTTGACATGGAACGTCAGAGAGTTGTAATAGGTTCAGTCACGCACCACAGATGGGAAGTTGTACCAGTGGGGTACAAAGTGGAGGAGACTGTGTCGGATTGACCCATAGACCCATATTTTGACTTGATGTTCGTTTGATTCTTGATGGCGGTAGCAAGGGAGTTGTCTCGCATGATGCCTTTTTGTACTGGCATTCATGAAATCGCTCAGACTTGTGTGGACTATGTCAACAAATATTTTGGCCACAGCATCTCTCAGAGCCATAGGCCGAGCAACCTTTAGTCCAGTTTGGGGGTTTTGTTAATTTGTTTTATCATACGCCTACTTTTACAGTGAAATTGGTACAGCTTTGCTGAAATTGAACATGTTGTTGAAATTGGACATGTTGCAGAAAGGGATAATGTTACAGAAAAGAATGTTAATAACTACAAAAAGGGATATCTTTCATAATGTTGTTAACAATCCTAATTTTACAAATTGGTCACTTTTTTCAAGAATTTAATAGTCAAAAAGTGTTGGGGAGGTCAACTAATCGGCAGTATACTATTAGCCCCAACCTTTTTTGGGTCGCCAATGTGGAAGTCAGATGTAGCCTAAATGGTGAAATTTCATGAAACTTTGCAACATTACAACTTGGCCTGCTTCTATGTTTTCAAGAGCAGCGTTGAAAATGCATTTTAATATATTATTATATTTTTAGGGTCTTGCTTCATGCGGTGCATGGTCCTGCTTTGACGAATTCAACCGCATCGACTTAGAAGTGCTGTCCGTAGTTGCTCAGCAAATCATGTCAATCCAACGCGCTCTCAGATCCGATTCGTCTGAATTCCTTTTCGAAGGCACGGTTCTGAAAATAGATAGAACCTGCGCAATCTTCATTACGATGAATCCCGGCTATGCTGGCCGATCTGAGCTACCGGATAACCTAAAGGTTGTATAATATTTTTAAAGATAATTTTGACAATTTGAAAATGTAATCTATTTGCAATGATTCATTTCTATTTTTATTTCTTTATTTCACAAGGCAACGGCTGAATATCTTAAGTTGTTAATATGGACCTTAACGCTAACAATAACAAAGTCATACAGCACAAGTTAATATATTAAAAGGAATTAAAAACATGACTGCCGTATTTATAATTATTTTTTTACTGTTTTTTATGAAATATTTGTGGTCAGGTATTTATCCATAGAGATACATATATATTTTCGGAATATACTCAATCAGACCTTTCATTTTGCACTAAACACAATATATTATTGTTAATTTATTTACATTTGGAGATTTGTACATTTAGACAACTATTTACTTGATATTTTGACAGTTAATATCATGCTGAAAGAGCTCGCAGGCCACAAGCACTTCGCTACAAACTAGAACAACTTTACTTAAATTATTGATGAATATTTTGAACAACAAAGGTCCAAAGTTGGAGCCTTGAGTGACTCCAGCTAGGGTATTGTATAATTTCGATTAGGAATGTAATGATGATTTATCTTGCAGGCTTTGTTCAGATCGGTTGCTATGATGGTACCGGATTATGCGCTAATCAGTGAGATTGAGCTTTACGCTTCCGGATATCTGAACGCCAAACCACTCGCTATTAAAATCGTAGCGACGTATAAACTATGTTCTGAACAGTTGTCATCTCAGAGTCATTACGACTACGGTAATAAATATATTTTATCTTTACTTCAGATTTGACGCCGTCAGCTGATTTGATATTTTGTGTATTTTATTAGGAATGCGAGCCGTGAAATCTGTGTTACGAGCGGCCGCTGCTCTCAAACTGAGATACCCTACAGACGTAGAAGACAAAATTCTGTTACAGTCAATCAAGGATGTTAATCTACCTAAGTTTCTAAATCAAGATGTTCCTCTTTTTATGGTATTAATATATTTTTATCTAATCCTTTTTGATAACACCTATATACTTTCGGGAGCAATGACTACGGGTCACCAACATAAATCTTAATATCCCGGAAACTGAGAATGCTAGCTTATTCAATAATTACCACATTATTTAATAATGAATATTGATTACCAGGAACGCTTCTTAATATTTTTTTGTGACTAAACAGAAAGAAACGCAAAAACAAATGCACTGAATTCGTAGTTTGATTTTCAAAAAATCTATAATTTTGTTTTTAGCCTTTTTTGATGGCATTACTTTACAGCAGCCAAGACTTTTATTAATTTTATTTAAGTAGTATTATATTATGTATAAAATGCTTTCATCTAAACAAGCTAGCATTAAATACCTTTCAAAAGCTAGCCTATGCACACAAAAACAGCGCCGCACATTTTTGGTCGATTTTATATATAAATACTAACAATATCGTTTTTTATGAATTATTCTTGTTACCTAGTAATTATTCTTGTTAGTTATGTATATCATATATTTATATAATATTATATGGAGGCCGGCCGAAATGGTTACGCCAGGAACTGTAAACCACCGCAACCACTGATTGGCGTTTTTGCCTCCCAGGGGTTAAGGTTTATGTCGGTGACCCAGATTCATTGCTCTCGAGTGTATTTCAATGGCTAGAGAAGTACATAAAGGCGATACAATCGATTCAGGCGATTCGGCCTTGAAAAACGTATAAAATCGAAGACTATCGCGGTTGTTTGACATTATAAATAGGATAGAAAACGAATTTACCGCGTAAAATTTGTAGGACCCGACGTTTCGGTTACTTTGCAGCCGCCGTTGTCTAGGGTAGACTGAAGAGCTGTCAGTCCGTTGTTTTGCGGGTAGGCCGCAAAAATACGCGACATACGGACAGATATTTGCATGCAAGCTCACACCATCATCCCTACCGTCTACGTTCAGTGCAAACGTCGCTCGTGAATCGAGCACGCGATCTATGCGACACTGAGCATTTTCCGAAGGAGATGGAACATGTCAATGATGTCCTTAGGAAAAATGGATGCGGAAAATATCACGAGACACGCACACGATCTAATACAGACGAAACTCAAAAACCGACCAGATCAAGAGCATTCTTACCATACGTCAAGGGCGTGACTGATCGAATAAGTAAGATGCTAAACAGATTCGATATAAAAACGATCTTCAAACCGACCCAAAATATAGCTCGATTTTTGAGGCCTGTAAAGGATGTAATACCACTGCAAACCCCGGGTGTGTATAAAGTCGAATGCAGCTGGGGTCTAGCCTATGTTGGACAAACGAAACGGCCCATAGCCACGCGACTGACAGAACACATCAAAGCTGTTAAAAACGTTCAGCGAGAAAAATCGGCGATCTGCGAACATATATTGGATAGCGGAAGTAACCACTGAATACAGTTTCAAAATCCCATTGTTCTATCCAAGCAACAATTCTACTTTCCTCGCATGATCCGGGAAGCCATTGAAATAAGAAGAACTTCGAACTTCAATAGAGACGACGGCTACAAACTTTCTTCTACGTGGAACCCTCTTCTTAAAATGTTCCCGCCGCCGAACGCCGAACGCAAAGACGTAAAACAGGATACAGTGAGTGTTGTGTGCAAGTCGGATTTTCAAAATTCCCGCGCTCCGAGCCCGGCCCCCCACCACCGTTATAACCTACGCAGTGGCGGCAGCGGTTTGCGGCCTACCCGCAAAACAACGGACTGACAGCTCTTCAGTCTACCCTAGACAACGGCGGCTGCAACTTAAAAAACGTTTTGAGAAGATTGAGCTGAAATGGACGAGGTATCAGCATTGACAGAGAGAGACTGCCAAACCTTAGCTTCGCCAAAGACTTGGTTCTGCTCTCCAATAACATTGAAGACTTGATGTCCATAATTCGAGAACTAAAGGAGGAATCAGGAAAAATGGAAACATCTCAAAGACGAAGACCATGACCAACCTTCAAATAGAGCATTACTGTTTATTATCATATCAATGTCGTAAATCACTATATTTATCTAGGCCAGCGTTCCTCAAAGTTGGGTACGTGAACCCCTAGGGTGTCGCCAGATAATCCATAAGGGGTTTGCAACAAGATTTATGTTATTGCGACAAACTGAGTGTCTCATTTAGTCAGTTGGCTGACTGGCTCAGTTAGTCAGTTAACTGACTACGTGGATGTAACATTTATCAAAACAAAAGAATTATTTGCACTCATTTCGAAAGGACCGGCAATAAAAGGATCAAGTAAATTTTTGAAAAACAGGATCATTATGCGGAAAATGTCCAGACACTCATCCTATACCCAAACTGTGAAAAGTATGTTGACTTAAGTTGCGTCTACTTCTGCTGAAAGTTCAGTTTCAAACGGAACTTCTGCAGATACTAGTGAAGCAGAAAAACATCATTCCGTTATCAAAAAAATGCAAAATGCGAGGTGAAAACCATAGCACGTCATTGCAGAATGGATCATGTCAGTGGACCAGGAAAATGCTCAAATGGAGACCACACCTGAATATAAGACCGCGAGGCTGTCCACCTCTACGCTGGGTCGATGATGTTGGGCGACATGAGGACGAGATTCAACGAGGGCAGCTCAAGATCGGCGAGGGTGGAAGATATTGTAGGAGGCGTATATCCAGAAATGGACCATACATAGGCTGCAGCAATGATAATGACGAATACTTACCGAATAATTAGCACATCAAAAAATTTCCACCGCTTTATTGGTTTTTTTTTCTAGGGTATTATTGGCGATTTATTCCCTGGCTTACCGATTCCTGAGGCGGATTTACCACACTTAGTTGATTGCCTTAAAGTAAGTAGCAGTTTTTCTTGTACAGCAGATCATTCTTCTATTTCGATTGCTAGTCAATTTATGAGAGATTCACCATCACAATAAAGAGTATAACACAGCGGGCGAATATATACATTCCAGAGATGTAACCGTATGTGATATGTTTAAGTTTATATTCTGTTATTTTGCATATGTCCATTCGCTTCTAATGTACGGTGTGCAGTAAAGGCTACATGCAGCCGACAGGCAGGAAGCCTTCATTATGCAGAAGTATGCTGTCACCATTAACCCTTAAAGAACCAGCCATGGAAATGAAACTCACGATGACATGTTTTCAACCTTTGAGATTTTTTTTGTAGGTGATGGTAGTGCACGCATACTAATATATAACGGTGGCTAATTCAATGAAGGCGACTTTTACCGCACATAATTGCATAATTGCATAAATACGGAGATCGGCCGCCTGCAAATTGTCACAACAGTAAATTCCAGTGCAATTCCAGTGCAATGTTAATACACCTGCAAAGTCTCCGTTGAGAGATCTATGCATATTGACACTACCTTCAATCTGTATTCTGGAAGTAGTGCTGTACGTTCACAGAAATCTTGACAAATTTGAAGCGAACGTTGTGCATCATCACCAACAAGATCCCGAAACAATCTAACTTCGGCATGTCGCCGACCCAGCGGTTTACAACAATTAAACTATGTGATCACATTTGACATTCTCAGCAGTTTGCCATTTTTAAGAACCGCTTTAGGAGATATAGATATGGCATTTTACTCACTGGAGGAATATTAATTTTATGTTTAATAAAATCAGTCATCTTTGTTATTCTTTATGATCTTTTTAATTCTTTCATTGTAATATTTTTAATTATATTTTGTAGAATATCTTGTGTTTTTATGCTATATTTACATGTTTTCTCTGCCATTTTGCCCTTATTCTGCCCTTCAGCCATAACATTTTGCCCTTATTCTGACTTATATACTAGCATATACTAGTATTCTAATAAAATGAATATTAATATGACTATTGTCACCATACTTTTTCCTTGATCATAATAATCGCTATAGAGATATAAATTAGTAAAGTTTTTCATTAAACTTAGAGTCAAAGAGTTTAAGAACCTTCTAAACAAAATGAACACCTTTCGAAGTTTGCTAGTATTTTACTAAAATTTTCTGAAGAATGTCGATGAATTTTACTGAAAAACTAATGAATTTAGAGAGATTTCCAATATCTTTACGGGATTCATAAACTTATTGAGTTATAAATTGACTGTGGGATATTCTATTTTAAAAAATAGAATCTGAAAATTATTATAGTCAGTTTAACTCATTTTAATACTTCTATGCGTATTTCTCTTAAGATATAGAAGATTAATAAATAAAACTTTTGTAATTATGCCATGAGATGATTAAATGGTAGTCCTCCTTAATAGGAAATTAGTCACCTCAATACTACTTTTCAGACTTATTTTAAAATGGTTTTACTTATCTATTTAGGATACCTGCACTGAAATGAATCTGCAGCCAACACCATTTTTCATAGAGAAGGCTCTTCAGATATACGAGATGATGCTCGTACGGCATGGCCTCATGGTTGTTGGAATGCCATTCTCAGGGAAAAGCTCTGCTTATTACGCTCTCGCCAGGGCTTTAGCACTAGTACAAGACCGGGTATGTACATAGCAGTAGTTATATTACTAGAAGCGACACTACACTTTTGCCGCACTGCCGAAAGTACAGTGCCAGCAAAAAAAAAAGTTGACAAGGTTAATAAGTACAAAGTCTGGTATTTCAAGTCGTTTTGCTATTATTGTTTTGACTTGCCTCTCTTACCATTTGCAGACGATTGCGCATCGATTCGGCCAACTTGGCAAGGTTTTCACTCAGGGCATCATTAGCACTTCCTTCAGATCACTGATAGAGCTTGGTATCGCCTCTTGAACTTTGTATTTTTTTATGGTTTCACGCCTTTTCTATTGTGTTTAGGACTTGGCCACTCTATTACATTTATATTATGGTATTTGAGGAATTGGTCTTGTGGGCAGGGGCACCGTCGCGTATGAAGTGATCGCACTGATGAATGGCCATAAAAGTCACCAAATGTGGCTCCAAATTATCAATATAATTGGTAGCCCTCATGGTTACATTCTTTGGGCGGATAAACAGATCTGTCCGGCCTTTGTTTCCAATAAATGCACCCCACACCATTAGATAGTTCGAGTGTTACATAGTTTTAATGGTAAATTTAGGGTTATTCCGCAACACACTACTCGAATGGTGCACCATCTTGGATCAACCTAAAAGTGCTCTCATCACTAAACATAACTTTCTTCCAAGTCGCAGATGTCTATTCAAGCATCCTCTTTTACATTTTTTCTGTAAGGGGAATTTTTTTCTTTGCCGCAGGCGGTTCTAGTAGCGACATTAGCAGCTCAGGGTGCTTGTTTTTAAGCTCGTCAGATATTGAAGGATTATCCATCAACTCGCCTCAGGAGCTTATCGGTCTTCGTTAAAGTCTACTTAGGCGCTCTAGAGTCTAGCTTTTTCTGTGGTACTGTCCGAGGTGGCAGCAACACAAATGACTGCTTGAGTCGATAAATTGTCTCTCTTGACACTCCTAAATCTCTCGCCACAGAAATCACAGTCATCATTTTAAGCGGTGTCCAGGCTTGTAATTTGTCTTTAATTTGCAGCTTCTTTCGATCTATCGTGCACTATTAACTAAAGAATTTAGACCTCAAACTTCAAAGATCCGAAAACACACAAGCTGGCCGAAACAACGAACTTACAACCTCCCTGAACAAGGCCACGGGGAAAACTAATGGTTGGCTGCTCGGGGTAGGCTAGCCAGAGTCGCGCTCTAGCAGAGTGCCACAACTTATTTCTTTCCACATTCTTATGCTTAAAACGGTAAGTGAAACAGCAAGGAGTTTACATGTCAACTTTATTGCCATGTGAGTGTAAAGATTCTTTTTGCCGGCACTGTATACTTACTGGTTCGATTCCCGGCTGGGTCACCATTTTCCGTTGGGATCAAATTAACGGAATTGCATTTTCAATTCTATCGATCGAATGCAACAACAAGACACACACTTACAGACATGTTACACACACACAAACATGTAACACGTAGGGTTGGTTGTAAGAGATTGTCATATGACAGTAAACCCGCCCATTGTGACATTTTCACAATAAAGAGTATTAACAAACAAACTTAAAATCAGCGTACTTGCTAGGTGGCGACCTACGAGTCGCTGTGTGTCAATGTAAAGAAAAGAATATGTCACCGCGTTTGAAACGGCCATTTTAATAACCCCAACTTTATATTGGAATGACGGTTGCTTGATTTGAGTTGATTTGAGTGTATAATAAATTACATTGATTTTATTTGAGGGTACCTCGAAAAAGAAAAAAAAACAGTTCTTTTCTTTGTATGTTTTTCCTCTTTCCGGTCGAATTCGGTTATCTAAATCCCGGACTGATAAAAATGTTTATATTTATTCGAAAACAATGTATTATTTAATTAATGTTTAACAGGAGTTAATGCTGGAAAACAAGGTACAGTATACTATAATTAACCCAAAGTCGATAACTATGGGTCAGCTTTACGGGCAATTCGACGCGGTCTCCCATGAGTGGTCGGATGGAATTTTAGCAGTCAGCTATAGAGCCTTTGCAGTTTCCACAACACCCGATAGGTGAGTTCAATTTGCTTTAAAATACATCACTGTATTGACGATTGATTTATTTTGCATAGGAAATGGTTGGTGTTTGATGGGCCAGTCGATGCAATATGGATAGAAAATCTGAATACAGTTCTCGATGATAACAAAAAGCTATGCCTCATGAGCGGTGAGATCATTCAGCTGGCTCCGACAACAAACATTATGTTTGAACCCATGGATCTGGAGGCCGCCTCGCCTGCAACGGTATTTTAAAAGAATATTTTTATATATCAGATACAAAACTACATTATATTCGGGTCCATAAGTACTACATTATATACTCTACCATAAGGTAGTCCAAGTCCAAGGACCCATACCAAGTACTTCCTTGAATAAATACATCATGTTCACACAAAGTAAATACAAAATATATAATTATTATATAAATATTCGTTTAAAAGATTATGAATAGGTAATATTTAAAATACATTTATAAAAATGCTCATCAATGAGATTAGTGCACTCCCTAGTGAGATATTCCTTGAGGAGTGACTTGAAGTCCCTGGCCAATACACGCTTAAATCGAGGAAGACAGTTTACTGAACAAGCGATAAAATATATACAATAACAATAATAAGTAATAAAAAAAACGGCTGTTACAAAAAGTGTACTAAAAAGAACTCATAGCAGTAGGGGGGGGGGGTATAAAAATATGTTTTTTAAATAAAACTCCCAACCGCAGTAACAAATCATACTAACAAAAAACACATTACAATACATATATGTACCGTAGTTGGGATGGGAATCTCTTTTCCTTCTTTGTAACAAAACGGTTTTTTAATAAATATTTGTGGTTTATGTATTTATCCATATAAGATACCTATGCTTTCAAAATGTTCTTAATCAGACATTTTCTTCGAAACTAAGTACGATGTATTTATCTTAATTTATCCAAATTTGAACATTTGGGCAATATTTATTTGACATTTTGAAAGTTTAGTTTAGGTACCCTATAACACCCGGGATGACAACGATTCTAAAAACACCACACACTTCTAAATCGGCTGAAGCATTGTAGAAGTAATGGTGGAATAAATAAACGGTCAAACATATAATACATACATACTCGTACATACATACATGAAACCTGAAAACATTACACTCTATTTTTTGGGTATCTTTGTACCAAAATATCAAACGCTTGAGTTATGTCTTACTCATTATACTTTTTGTTATATTTCTGCATCATGAGAGTGTTTTGCGATTCGTCTTGTACAAGTATTTCATGTAGTCATCTCTCAAAAAATACTCCAGTATTATCCTGTATCAAAATATTTTTTATAAATAATTTTATCAGTCCAGCTCATTTAATGCAGAGTCTCTTTTAAATGCCCTTTTTTTCTAGGTATCACGGTGCGGCATGATATTCCTGGAGCCAGAGGGTCTCAGTTGGCCACCGTTGGTAGAGTCATGGTTGAATACACTCCCTAAGACCCTCCATCTCGTTAATAAGCAACAGCTGAAAGCGCTCTTCCACCGTTTTTTCCCCCCGCTATTTTGGCTTATTAAAACTGGTAAAGTTGCCGTGAGTACAAATATGCTTATAAATTTCTTCGGGTTGGGGTCGGGTGTGAGAGCCTTCAAAGCTCGAAATGTCCAAATCGAAAGTTCTGTACCTCATACGATTTTATCTCAATTTGCGAGCCAGCCAGAGCATCCAAAGTTCAGTGCATATAATTTTAAACATAAGGTAAACGTAACCTTCTCAATCAACAGCTTTCACCGACCGAGAGACATTTTGTACCCTTTGATATTTGGGGATATTGCTTTTCGTTTTATTATTTCGCCAGATACTAAGATTATTAGATATTTATATTATCTACTAATCTTAATATTAGTAGAGAGTTTATTATTAGAGGGAGCAGAGTATAAGATTAATAGAGACATAGATACATGGGAAAGTAACAAAAACAAAGCCATCGCCCTGCACGCGCCCTTCGTTTTATGGGGTTTCCTAATAACAAGGTTTATTTTTGTGCTATTTGAAATAAAATAGTTTTGTGTCACTCCAAGACTTTCCCGGAAAGACTTCCTAAATTTTACACTAAAAAGCACCTAAATTTTTACACTTCCACGAAGGTTGGCTGTAAGAGATTGTATTTTAGGCAATAAGTCCGCCTTTTGTATGTTTTTGATTAATGTGCAATAAAGAATCTCTATCTATCTATCTATCTACTTCCCAGAATCAACAGAATCAACAGAATCAACAGTAACTGTCATAAGAATGTTGGAAGATGTGTTATCTTAGTAAACAACATTGGAATTTATAACTATAACGTTTAGTTTTATTCAAATCAAAATATACCCAAAAAAAAACATAAATAAAAAAGATACCTAGCGGAAATCCAGTGAAACGGAGGCCCGATTCCAATCGTCTTATGCCATGTATTTTTTTTTAATTTTTGATTTTTTTATTTATAGTGATGGCCCACCTTATTGTCTAACGACAATTGCCATATAAAATCACGTAGCAGTACTAATCATGCGGTCACCCATCCAAGCACTGACCACGCCCGATGCTGCTTAACTTTTACGATCTGATGGGAGCCAGTCAATTCAATTCAATTTCTTTTCAATTCAAGACAGTTCAATTCAACTCAATTTCTATTTATTGTCAAAGTGCAGTATCATATATGATTCTGGGAGTCGAAAGAGGATAATGGAATTTACCTGGTTTTTGGTACAGATTCACCCCCGCTCTCCTCTTGCGAGGATATTTTTATATACATTTACAAACAAATTTAGTCAATCGGAACTTTGGACGTACTGAACCTTACTCTTCAAATTCCCCATATTTCTCAATATAACATGAGAACCTATCGTAGAATTTATTTGTATTAGTGACTAAACTTACCTAGGTTTTTAATATCTACAGGAAATGTACCATACATCGGAATCGAACCTGTGCTATGCCTGCATGAACTTGTATGATTCTTTCATGGATGATTTTTATGATGAGAAATACATGGAAACAATTACAGATCTTGATATCCGTGCTCAACTAGAGGTACCTGCCAAATTTACCTTATTACCACAGTGTAAACTGAACTGCCAGTATGCCAACGAACGTCCCCGCTTAGGGAATTCGTGAGGTAGGAAGCGACGAGTGGACGGGGAATCTGCACCTAGTAAGTGTTCAGTAAGAAATTGCGCATTGTAGGTGGTTATACGTGTTATGTTTGTGACAAATCAGGTGACTGTTTACCCTATAGAACCTGTTTGCAATTAGAGGACCTTTTTCTCAAAGTAATACATCAGGCTTTTTCTTTCAAAATGAGTTTTTAATTGTTTTATGTGCTTTTTTCGGAGCCAGAGGCATCAGTGAAAAGAAATTGCTAGAAAACAATACCAAGACCTTTATTTTAGCAGGTGCAAAATGTTTTTTTTTAAAGTAATACATCATCCATAGACAAGAATCGTCTCCGGCTGTCTCAAACCTACTACCGTCGAAAAGCTTTATCCTATCATCGGCATCGCTCCACCTGCAATAGTCGCGATGTCCTGACTGATTCAGAACGCCTAAAGGTGACAGATGACCCAAGACACCCACTTCACGGACAGGAATCACACCACAAACGCCTCAAATCGCAAAACTCGTTCATGAGCCAAACAAATCCGCTCCATGGGAGCCAATCATCGAATCGCATAACTCAATGGAGGAATTCACTTCGCGAGGATGTTAAGGAACAGATAGCATCAGGGTCCCATCTCCCCTACACCACCTGGCGCAGTCTCAACAGACTGAGGGTGGATGTGACAAAATGCCGGGCTAATCTCGTTCGCTGAGGCTACACAGAGAACCCTATATGCATATGTGGAACGTTACAGGATGAAAACCACCTCCGATCCTGCCCACAACTGTCAACCTCTATCACACACCAGGATCTAAAAGAAGCAAACGATAAGGCCATCCAGGCCGCATATTTTTGTAAAGACATGTCCTAAAAACGCCCCGACACGTTAAAATTTTTTTTAAAAAATCATAGACAACTTTTGATTCTCTGTTATGAGTACGAGTAATATTTTTTGGGATATGTTAATACACAGATATGTTAGAAAATAATGATAAAGGGACCAAAATACTGGTCATTTATAAGAGTCGAGAAACTAATTATTATAAAATTGACAATATTGAAATTACTATGGGAGATTTTGTCAAAGCGATACATCTACTGCAAATGTATCATTTTGATAAAAACTCACACTTATAACTAAGAATAACTAAGATTGAAGAGGATTGCTATTTATAATTTTCAGCGTAGGTTTGAATTTATTGATATCTAAGTTAAGAACTTACAATGACTTGTTCTTCCTAATAAGTTCCAATGTGACTTCCTAAGAACAATGAATTGTATGTAGTTCTTAGGAAAATTTTGATTAAAAATGTTCCTCCTGTAAAAAAATAGTTTAGTTAATGTATCATTTAAAGAGTCTGGGATAGATACACCAGCGAGTGCTTTCTCTTTCGAATAGCCGGCTGAAAATAGAGGTAATTGCTATCTTCGGGGGAGTATGGGAGGGGTTATTATAAAGAGTTAACACCCACAATCATCCCATTAATGTTTTTTTCAAAAAAGAGCACGAGAGGTGTGAAGCACTCAACTTTACCGCGACGTTATAACCGCCGTTGACATTGCCAAAACATTGGCCTGCTAGATTAATAATCTAGTTGCTCTATTCATTAAATAATTGTGTCACGCTTCTTATGGTTTTCTTATTTTCTTCGCGTTATATGAAAAAGTATAATCTTTAAGATTGATTTGAAAAAGTAAAATTGACAGTTTATTTAAAGTATTTGCTGTTTATGATTTTTTTTTAAATAACTTCTTTTCTAGTCTCTTTATAATCCGCAAAAAAACCACTATCACAATTAAATTCTTGTTTTAAGTGTTTAATATACCTTGGTGAATCTAATAGACATTACATTACTTTACATATTGTTATCATGTAATGAATCCAACAATTAGCATTGTATTTAAGCGATGTATTTATCTGATGTATATTTACTAATTGATCCAAAGCAAAATTAAATTGAGTCTAAATATCAATATAAAAAATGTCCGTTCTTGAGAATTTTCACTAGCACAATGAAAGCGATGGTCGCAGTGGTGTCGCAGCGGATGCGACCTGAATTATCAAAATGATTCCGACCAATCCGACACCGCGAAGACTTTCATTTAAAGTTTAATATATTATAGATTCCCTGGAAAAAGTATAGTAGATTTATTTATTTATTTATTATTTATTAGTTTCAAATAGTATTCAATGGCATTACAGATGAATCCAATTCGCCCTTGAATATTAAAGCTAGAGTGTAAGTCTACAAATAAATGACTACATAACTAAATTAATGCTAATATTGAACAAGAAAAAAACATAAAAATATAAAACTAAATAAAAGACATTATGATAAACATGAGATAGCAGGGAGTTGCTTTTTTAGCTGCCAAAGGGATATACAAAAGATATCTATTTCTGTGGGTAAGGAATTAAGAAGAGCTATAACCCTTCCCACTGGCCTGTCTACAAAAATATTTGTATGGTGGTACGGCACATTAAACAATAGATGCGATCTCCTCGCTGTGTAATTTACCGGTACTTACAATTCAAACTTACATAGTATCTCTGGCAAATAAATATTTCCTTGAATTAATTTATATGCAAATATAATTAGTGAAAGATATCGACGCGTTTCAAGACTGTTGTATCCTACCATTCCTAGCACAAAATCGGACGAAAATAAGTATGGATAAATATTGTTTTTTCTGTAATAAATATATCTTAAAATTTTTATTTGAATACGCTCTACCATCTGAATGTATTTGTTTTTACTTGTACACCAGATGACCGAGTTATATTCAAGTATGCTACGGACTAAACAATTATATAGTAGAAACATTACATGGATATTATTAAACTGTTTGCATATGCGAATAACAAAACTGACCATTTTGCTAGCACGATTGCAAATATTTGTAATGTGTGCACGGAAGTTCAACTGCGTATCAAATGTAATTCCCAGGTTCCTCACCTCGGTTGACCTTTTTAAAATTGACCCATTTATTGTGTATGGGAAAAAGCAAGGTGTTTTGCAATATGATTATTGCAAAATTTAACAATTGCCTCATAGATGTGCAACTATGAGGCAGCGGCGACGTTTTTAGTAGATCAAAGGCATTATTGCACTGGTAGTTATATTTACACTGTGGTATTATATTACTAAAGCATATTGTTTCCTTTCTTTATTTTAAAATTTTTTAGGGTGTTTTCTTTTTCTCCTGCATTTGGTCCGTGGGTGCGACATTGGAAGCGAGCAGTCGTCCCAAGTTTGATATGATGTTCCGCGGTTTGCTCGACAAAGAATTTCCAGAGACTGTCAAGACTGCTCTTAATTATCCGTACGAGATTCACAAACCAGAAAAGAATTACATCTTCACTTTGCCTAAAGAAGGACTTGTGTTTGATTATCGTTACATTAAAGAGGTATACAAGTGTGACTTGCGTACTTCGGATAAAAGGGGGATTTAACAATAAGTTTTTTTTTTTTTGTAAACCAGGGTAAAGGGAAATGGAAACGCTGGCAAGACGAGGTAAATGCGGCTCCGCCAATCCCTAGAGACGCCGTTGTACATCAGATTATCGTGCCGACAGTGGATACGGTTCGATATGCAGCTCTGTTTCACTTACTCGTCTACCATCAAAAGCCCATTATGATGGTCGGTCCCACCGGCACCGGGAAATCGAGCTATATAATTGTAAGCATTATCATTTTTTAATCCAACTAAACAATCAAATTAGCAACAAGAAAAAATCACCATTCACAATCGATTAGTTTTGTGGCCGCATACATAGATTATTTCTCTTTTTATTCTAGGATTTTTTAATCAACAAAGCGGACAAGAAACTATACAAATCGCTGATAATGGGATTCTCCGCACAAACGTCAGCTAATCAGACGCAGGATATTATAATGGGAAAGCTCGATAAAAGGAGGAAAGGTTAGTAATGGGGTCACTGTAAGAGATTGTCTATGCGAAGTCTTGTCTATGTTAGTACTGTGTTTTTATTTTGGCTATTTTATTTATTTATTTAAGAATTAATTACTATTTATTTATTTATTTATTTATTTAAGAATTAATTACTATAAAACATTGATTAGTTTACAAAAATAACAGGAACCGAATGGCAAACCCTTAACCTTTTGCTTATTTGTTTCTGTCACCCAACTAGGACTAGCCCGTTCTAGGGTGGACAGGACTCCAATATTACAATCAAGTTTGCTTGATTGCTTGGTTGCCTACAAATGTACAAGTTTTAGTAAAAAGCTAATGACACTAAATTGCCCTAAAATGTGATCTTCAGAATAAAATAAAAAATAATAATAATAAAAAAATATTAAAAATATATAATAAATAAAATGCAATTCCATTATTAAATCGGCAATAAATATAATATAAAATCGATTAAATAATATAAATAAAGTTATATGTGAGAAAAGAAAGAAACAGTCATTAATATTTAATATTATGTTAAGTAATATAAGATTTAATATAAAAATACCTAGTCTAAAAGTATAATTCATTGTCAAAGTCAAATATTTTTTGGTAGTTAGTTCAATGTTAAAAAATACTTAACATATAAGTTTAAAAATATGTTAATAATTTGTGCACCTAAGTTTTATTATACTATTATCTCTAACATTTGATGTATGGTTAGTCTGTCATGATTCGATAACCATTTCTTTAATTTATTTTTGAATTCCCTAAATGTCAAATTCATTTTTATTTCCATATTAATCCGATTGTAAAATCTCGGCGCAATGAAAGAGTAATGTCTTTGACCAAATGATGTTTTCCTTCTGGGTATTATTAAGCTATTTTCTACAACTTGTCTCATTGGTCGCCGGTTCTGAATTATTCCTAAATTTGAGTTATTGTCCAAAAATAGCCTTAAGAGGGAAGTTTTTAGAAAAACTTGCCTACAATCAAGAACTTTAGCTTCCTTATACAGTTCATTAGTGGGATGGCGATATGGTCTACGTAGAATAATTTTTAATATAAATTTCTGCGCAACTTGCAATGGCTCTAGCAGGGTTTTACCACATCCACCCCATCCAATTATGCCGTAAGTAATAAGCGCCGTAACTATAAAAGATTGATTTTGCTTACAAAAATAAAAGGAACCGAATGGAAAAATCGCTTTATGCTTATTTGATTCTGACACCCAACTGATATTAGCCCGTTCTAGGATGGACATTACCTAAGAAACAGGAATAAGAGTGCGTATTCCCTAGCCTGGATCTCTTCTTCTGCATTTCTACTCAATGGTAGTGGTAATTATCCTTACGAATAACTACCGCTGAGTTCAGCTGCAAAAGGTTTAAAGTTTAAAGGGTTCAATGTGCAAAGGTTCAAAAGGTGAAAAAGACCAATCACCAATTTTTATTTGTTAAAAAAAGAAATATTTCTAGAGGGTATAAAATTGTTTTCTGTATATGATTTATTTCTGATGACTAATGTTTAGTTCTATATTCAGTGTGACTTTCAAAATAAAATAAAATAAAAATAATATAATTAAGACAAATATGATGTAATATTCTGAAATAAATATAATTTTATACATTGAGTATGAAGTTTTACCTACACATTATACATAATACATGTACATTGTACATAATACACATAACATAATACACATATACATAATACAATACATTGTACATTATACATAATGTACTTTATATGGTAATTATCTCTATGTCTACCTAACACTTAAAGACAGTAGTCTTATGCAACATATAATATTTATTATTCTATACGTTCCACATTATGACATAGCCACATTATTCCACGCTCACATGTGGCAAGACAGCTATCCTAAACCTACCACAGCCGGCCGTTAGTTGGTAATCCACCGCTCACCCCCCAGAAGTGTAATAATAGTATTATGATGGGCCCGACTCCGGACAGTGAATTCCATGGCAGCTCCGCTTGTATTTTATTTATTACCAAACTATTCAAAATTCACGGTTTTTCAATAATGACAGAGCTTTAAGAGGCCGTGTACGAAATCGATGTGGGCCGTGATACCTCTATAATCAATGGTATAATATAACTATAGGTAGGTAGGATTTTCGGAGCCAAGGAGATATGTCCACCCTTTGGAAGCGCTCGGCGGGGACTAGCTGACTTGAGGCGTGAATCGTATCATAGGCGAGTATCATAACGCGAGAATTAGATTGTTTTAAAAGACTTTATTGCCAATTTTAATTAATGTTTTGCATTATTTTTAGAGGAAATGGATTGATATTGAACTAAAGTTTATTTCTGTTGTTTTTATTTTATGAACGAGAGTTCTAAAAGGCCAAAATCAAAAGCATTTCTTCGCCCATTTTCTAAAAAATTTGACAAAGTTAAATATTTTTTTTATCAACAATTTTATATGAAAGTAGTAAAAAGTGATTCACTTATTATATAGAGTACTTTCACAACAATACATTGTAATTTTTTTCATACCGTTTAGATGTCAAAACGATTCGTAAATATGTTATATTCTAAACCTCTTACAGCAAAAATTCACAAACAGTCGCCGGTTTAAGGTCAATTAATCAAAATTCTATAATAATTTTCAAAAAAGTAGCTCACTCATTAGACAATAATATAAATGATCTTTTATGTTGTGCAATAAAACTTATAGAAATACAGTATTTTAACCTTAAATTCACGTCTGCAAAATTACGTAAATTCACGAAATGCGCAAAATTTCGTATACGGCCTCTTAAAGTATCGGCCTCAGTATATCCACCTCTTTTCGTACTTATATAGGGCTTTGGATATATGCCCATATTGCATTTCTCTGCTAAAATGGTTTTGTGACATATGTTAAGAGAATAAATCTACGACCTTTTAACTGGCAAATTTATACTGCTGTCTACTAATCGTTATTTGAGATCGGATTTTTATTGATCTTTGCACACTAGCTAATGGAAATAGACAAAGTTTCAGTCGATTGACATACCTAATTAAAACCCACTGCTGGTCTGTACAATCACCTGCCATTTTAATCACCTGCCATGTTAATTCTCCCACCCTTTGGCTGCTGCTGCTCTTAAGTCATCCATCCTTCCATCTGGAGACCTGCCTATGTGTCGGATTGTGTCCTAAGTCTCCGCTGTTCAAGCTTTCTTGTTACAGGAATACACGTCGTTTTCAAGTTTATTTCTCTGAACAAAGATCCTCATTGAGCATTTATGGTGATGACAGTATAGAATCAAATCGAAAATATTTATTAAATAATCAACAATATTAAATAAATTTTTTGATACAATTTAGCCGAACTAGATTGTTGATCTTCTCCATTTATATTGAAATTGGGCCTGATTGTGTTTCGTCGTGAACTAAAATCGGAATTAGTCCATACAAGCGAGACAAGGAATTCTGCTCGTTAGAGCGGAATATGAAATGAATGATTATATCTTAACTTATATATAACTATAACTTATAACTACCAACCGAACATAAAGCGGCAAAATGTAAGACCAAACGAAATATTTTCTAAATAATTCAATTGGTTTTATGTTTGGGAGGTAATTTTAGTGCGGGAAAGATATGATCGTTCATTTTTTATTCTGCTCTAACACATTACTCTGTGTTGTTCTCGTGTACTATGTTCCGATATTAGTTCACGATGAATTACCATCGAGCCCATTGTCTAGGTATTATTATATATATGGATTATACCTGGTTTGCTAAAGTATCAATATGTTCAGACCATCGTAGTCTGTTCACTAAAAACACCAAGATACTTTATTAATTTAATTATCGGGATTTTTTCCTTAATAGTTTTATATTCCCCATGTAATCATCAGTTAAACTCCATCTTAATATATCACATCCTGTATTAGGCAATAAAAGATTGGGTCTATTTTTCCGTAGGTGTATTTGGCCCTCCTGTTGGTACTTATCAAATTGTATTTGTCGACGATGTGAGCATGCCTCAAACGGAGACTTATGGCGCCCAACCGCCTATCGAGATATTAAGGCAAGCGCTCGATCAGAAGTTATGGTATGATCGCAAAGAGAATGTTGCAATAAAGCTCATAGATATTTTGGTCTGTATTAGGAACTCACATTGTTCTATTTTATACCTGTATTAATTGTTTCGATAATAATAACTTAATTATTGCAGTTCATGTGCGCAATGTCACGTCCGATGCCAGGTAGTAAAACGGTCACCCCTCGTTTCACAAGGCATTTTGGGTTTTTCTGCATCGATGATTTCGACGATGAAATGCTGGTTGGCATATTCAGCAAGATCATGTTGTGGCATTTGGATACAAGGTACTATTACAATTAAAATATATTACAAACAAAAAAAATTCTCAAAATACAATGACAATTTCTCAGAAATTGACATACTTCATTTATCTTTTCTTCTGTGAAAGCAACTCTATTCATACCGTAAGAAAGATAGCACTATCAGAAAATGTCCATGCTCTTGCACACACATACATACAGTCTCTTGCGCTCATGCCCATACACTCACATGTGCACACACACACACACACGCATGCACACACACACACACACATGCATGCAGGCATGCGCACACACTATTTGATGACTTACGATAGGTCGAATCGTTTCTATCATAAGTTTCCAGGTATTGTTATTTTCTTCTTTTGTACCTTTCTCCATCTGTAAAATCTTTCTTTGAAAATTGAAATTTCGTAATTTGTAGTATTTTCTAAGGTCAAAACTGCTTTAATATGTGGAAAGTAGTCATCGGCCTTATACTTTGTTAAAGTATATTTTGTTAATTACATGTTAACCCTTCAGGCCTCGGCCCCTCAGCCGATTGACAAGTTGCTGTCCCAAACAAATTTAGTAAAAATTAGTAAAAAAATTGAATTACGACACTGTCTCAGCAAAACATTAATTACTGCCCAACCCCTGTACCCATAATTAAAATGAAACATATTAACATAATAAAACATAATAAAATCAAACAAATAAAATTAAAATAAAATTAAAACGGGGCCGTCACGCTGAATCGTTTTGTTGCCGATATCGGCCAATCGGGGCTTGAGGGGTTAAACTATGTATTTCTTAATTATAGTCTAAAACTCATTTCATCCAAACTGTTTGTCCCCATTTTTATTAAATTGGTTTTTTAATTTTGGGTTTCTCATTAATATCTAATTAATTTGATTCTGATTACACTGGGCCTGATTGCCCATACAATAAACCAGTGTCACGTTTTGGATGAAATGTTTTTAAACTAATTCACATGGTTTTATGTCCGGCAGATAGTTTTATGCGGGAAAAGATATGATCATTCATTTTACATTCCGCTCTAACGAACTGCTCTGTCTCGTTTGCATGAACTATTTTTCTTACTGAACTATTTATTTAGTTCACAAAGATGTGTAATCGAGCCCACAAATTTTGTTGAGTTTTTTATGTAATTTAAATATTCTTATTATTATATATTTTTTAAACATTAATTAATACTATTAATAATGACCTTTCTATTTACACTTAAAAAAATTTAATACAAAAAGGCAATATCTTGAACTAACTTTATCACAGTGCAGTGGTCCAAGCTCGTATTGCAAAAATAAAGTTTATTAAACAAATGTTTGTGTGCATAAAACACAAATTACTATATTTCAAACTAAGAATGCCCGAGGAGCGGAAATTGGGAGAGAAAGGAGAGAAAAAGGGGAAAACTGGTAACTTCTTAGAAAAGTAGTACTTTTTGAGGTGTCACAAATGATTCTAAAGAAGGCGAGTTTTGTATATTTTCTAGGAGATCGATCGTCTTACATCATAGACATAGAAAAAGTAGGAGTGGAAATCAGCATTATGACAAGGAATTTCGAAAAAATTGTCAGAGGCTGACTGAAGTATGGGACCGTAGGATCTTAATGGTTTGAATAGCTCGAATAGTTCGATGGTGTTTATTGGGAGAGTACACGATAGAGGAGAGCATGCATTATTATGCTTGTTTTTACTTTATTTTAATATTGATTTAACTCCCCTACCTATACGAACGCAACAAACCATATCCCATACGTTCAAGTACAGAAAAAAAAAACTCACAAAGCATAATATGCTTTGTGAGTTTATCACATATTATGTGATATGTCAAATTGTTCCTATGTGTCAATAAACAAAAATGGGTCATAAATGGGTCTATTGTGTAAAAAAGTAAACAAGTATTAAGAAATCTAATGAAAAAAAACAACGATTTTTTACTTACTTTTTTAATAATATCCCAAAGGTAAGGTAAATCACCATTTTCTTTAATTTTAACATTTTGGAGAAATTGCTATGATCCCTAATAATATTAGTCTATTATTTTTGATTATGTATTTTTCACTGTTTATCTTCACTAAATAAAATTTTAGAATAGGATAGAATTTTCAAACTTTAATTTGTAATTTCCACACCCGGGGTGGGTATTCAAAGATAATAATTTCCTAATATACGGCATTTAATAAAAAGATATATGCTTGTTTTGAAACAGCTGCTGTCAAAGTTGAAGATGAAGAAACTCGATCAGTGGAAGAAGAATCTGAATAGATCAAGATAAATAAGGAGAGAATATGCATAGGGTACCTACTGTCCTGCGCTACAAAAACAAATACGCTACAAAAACAGGGATAATATTAAGGCCCTCCACGCACAGCGTGCAAATCGTGGCAGTTAAAGAGAGAGAGCTGATGCACTGAGAGTGGTGTATCGCGCAGTTGAGCAGTCGCTGCATATTCTTCAGGCTGAAGCTGCT
The DNA here is from genome assembly GCA_944548615.1 of Micropterix aruncella. Classification (NCBI taxonomy): domain Eukaryota; kingdom Metazoa; phylum Arthropoda; class Insecta; order Lepidoptera; family Micropterigidae; genus Micropterix; species Micropterix aruncella. Next base: position 34,163,738 of record OX155951.1, read on the forward strand.
AGCCAGCAACGTTACAAATCATTCAACAGCAACTACCAACCGCGGCGGGTCGCAGTGCCGTGCGTTGAGGCACTTAATATAGTAACAGACATTAGAAACTAAAAAAATGAAATCATTAAAGTGAAGGAAATCCTCTGCATCCATAATCTTTTACATCATATCAGCATAAGAAATACAGAAACTGACTATTCTCTGTACATAGATTCTATTTAATGTTGTCTTTTTTTTTTGTTTTTACAGAGGATTTGCTAAGGATTTTGACCCGTGCATTGATGAGATAGTGCTGGCGACATTGGAAATATACAAAACATGCAAAACTAATCTCCTGCCGACTCCGTCTAAATCTCATTACACTTTCAATCTAAGAGATTTTGCGAGGGTTATACAGGTAATCAAATTATAAATATATTAGACATGTATATAGGGAAAATCTTCTGGTGTTTTGAAAGCAAGGAATTTATTCAGATACCATGCTATGCTGCTCCATACAAATGTCTAGGTTTTTATTCTGTTATTTCTTCATATTTTTAAAAATAACCCTTCCACATCCAGTCATATTTTAGCTAGTTATAAGTCGGCCATCGATCAAGATCGGTTAACCCACTGCCGTTAACCCATGCAAAGTCTTTACCGTTTTACATGAGATATCCCCCAATTGTTTCCAACCCAAAACCGGCCGATCGGCGTTTTTCACATTATCCGTATTATATTCGTATTTATTAGAATAGAATAAGAATAGTATAGAATAACTTTATTGTGCTATAAAACATAACTTAATGAATATTACGCTGGTTTTATAAAAAAGACAATTTATGCACAAATGGCGGACTTATCGCTATAGCGATATCTTACAGTCAACCATCAATTATGGACTCTATTTTATCCTCCCACTGCGGTAAAAGCCTGTCATTGAAGCCTGCCATCGAATAAGCCACCGTTATATATTTTAGTATGATTGCGCACACCTTCTACAAACAAATTTTTGAAGACTTCGAAAATTTTGCGTGGAATGACTGACTTCATAAAGGTTAGTCAGGAAACCGATTATTATAAAATTGTCAATGTTGAAATTACCATGAATGATTTTGTCAAAGCAATACATCTACTGCAAAAAAATCGTTTTGATAATAGCTTGCACTTTTATAACGAAGATTAAGGATAATTATAATTATCAGTATATGTTTAGATTTATAGATATCTGACTTAACAACTTACAATTATTTGTTTAATTAGAATGTAATTCATAGGAAACGTTTTACGAATAAAATATTAATCCTGTATAAAAGTAGTTTTTCCGATATATAATTTTGAGAAAAACCATCCTAAATTAATATTAGATATTAGAGCGTTAGATTTTTAGTTTATAGGAATATATGTTTTTTTCAAATTTTAATTGCATTTTGCAATGCACCACCGATCCATCAAACTGCTATGTTTTGTTTTTTCTCCCTATTATCCATATTCTACATATGGTATTTTATCATAAAATTATCCCTCACTTCACACTGAGCTTCGTGCGAATGCTCATTCAGGCGGTGCATCATTCACTTCACACCTTTTAGAAACAGTCACTCTCTAGCGAGAACATAGCAATGGACATCCCTATTATATGATTAGCAGATTCTTGGGAACCAAACATCCTTAAAGAGCACTAGTACTAACTAATTAAATATTGGACCGTTTTGCTGTTCATTTACCTAATATACAACACTTTACTAGAATAAAATCGAAAACTGCAACTTTGCAACTTAAATCTCATGGTTTGCAGAGGGAGTAAATAAACATACCACAGCCGACCATTAGTCAGAAGTCCATTGTTCACCCCACAGAAGCGTAATAAAAATATTATGATGAGCCCGAGTACCATGGCAGATCTTTGTTATTTATACTTTCTTGTAAACTATATGACAGGGGGTGCTCTTATCGGCACCAGAAGCTGTCACCGAATTGAGCGGCATGAAGCGACTTTGGGTGCATGAATGCTTACGCGTCTTTGGAGATCGTCTTACTGATGACACAGACAGAACATGGATGGTTTCCTCCCTGAGATCAGCGACAGAAAATCACCTAAACGAGAACTTTGATACTATGCTATCCCGAATTTCAGACGATTCAAAGATACCGGTAAGATGTCCTATGTACAAGTATGTATCTTAGGTAGTACCATTGATTATATAGGGTATTAGATTGCTCATTGCCATATTACGTTTTGGCAACTCTTCTGCGGAACATATGCAGTGTTCTGGCTCAACATATGCAGTGGGCGCTAATAGCAGACCGGCGAAAATAATATCATAATGGCCATAATGGCCATAATGTAATATATTTTTTTTATAAAGGACTGATTGATTATAAAAAAACTTAATTATTTAAGCAATAATAACAATAATAACATTCAATTATTAGTGCCATCTATCGCATTTACATATAGACTGCCATCTCTTAGTCTATGAACATTAAAGTGTGTAATGAATATGTATTGAAACCTGTATATTGAAGTAAAAATTAACATCTTTATGTAAATATTTTAAAAATAATATAGAGGTACGATTTAAAAATTCGTTTGTTGTTATATTATTATTTTATTTTGAGACAGGAGGACAGGCGTGTCTAGAGCGATCTATAGTGCGCCGCTTTACTGTTATACCACAAACGCCACCATATTGAACATAAGAGAAGATTAAAATGTTTGGAACTATGCGCCAAGTGCATCTGTCTACACGTGTTGGTTGTGGTCTTTTTACATGTAGTATAACGACACTTACAAAATGTATGTTTAACGCTTACAAAATGTATGTTTAACGCTTACAAAATGTATGTTTAACGCTTACAAAATGTATGTTTAACGACGCTTACATCCGGTATGTTTGTCGTAATATGTCTTCCCAACTTTATACCGCTATTTCGACGCTGATCTGGGGGTACATATGTCGAATATGGGACAGACGCGACCAATTGACAATGGCACTTCTTATGTTCTATGGTATCAGAAATAAACGGATCGCACCACAGACATCGTTTCAACCGGTCACTTAAATTTGTCGTGCTATCGACGTCTTACTACTACGAGGGTAGGCCGAAAAGTAATGCATAATATTCCCCCTCTATAAGCATGCCCAGTTTGAAGAGACCCTGCTTTCATCCAGTGTATTCTGAGTAGCGGAAGTATGGAGACTTTTTCTAGCACAATGTCAACGCGAGTTCAACAGCATGCTGTTATCGAATTTTTTACCTGTTGAAAAAGTGACTCATACTGATATCCAATGTTGTTTATAGGCTGTATATAGGGACGATGCTATTGATCTCTACTGTAAATCGATGTGTAATAAAACTTTGTGGTTACTAGTCTGGATAAGCCATAATTGTCGATGAAACATGCACTCACAAGTTTACGTGACCTGGATTATCTAGAATGAGGCGCAACAGGAAAATATTCCTAAGTTTAAGAAGTTCGAATGAAAAGACATGTCAAATTCCAATCATATTGATTTTTTAAGCGCAAAGCAAATCAGTAAAATTCCTTTTAAAAGTTAAAGCAGGAAACTCAACGCTGATCGATATACAGGCCATGGACGAATGAAACTGATTAAGAGAAAACACACATTCGCATCTTGCTCCTTCTGCGCCGCCGCAAGCGCACCCGAAGATGTAAACCTTCGGACTTCACAAAGTTGTATCTCCAATGAGTGGCGTAACTAAAAATAATGGGCCCGGTGCAAAATTGAACAAAAGGCCCCTGCCCCTAGTTACTTTCATTATGGCATATATGATGTAATTACTGTATACCTAGCTACATTACATATTTATATTGCAGCTACATTATAAATCGACGCATTCATTTGAGGGCGTTGCCACGACGAGGTTGCGAAACAAGTTCCCAAGAACTTCAGCGGGACATACGGGATCCCATGGAAACATTTATTGAATGCCTTTCAGCATACACTTCCAGACCCCAGTAACCTCGCTCGTTGGAGCTTTGCCGAGGATAGTTCTTGTCCCCTCTGTAGCAATACCCCTTGCACAGCTAGACACATTCTAGCTGGCTGCAAGGTGGCCTTAGATCAAGGACGGTACACTTACCGCCATGACAAAGTTCTCGCTGTTATTCGCGAGGTAATTAGTCTCTCAGTGGCTCGTGCCAACAAGGGTTTGACAGTATCCTCCAAACCCCCAATACAGTTTGTGCGGGATGGCTCTAAAGGCAAAAAACATTTAACTACAAAACCTTTCTCAATAATCGAGAAAGCTACAGATTGGATTCTGGAGGTTGATTCGGTCTCTAAGCAGTATAAATTCCCTGAAAGTCTCGGATGCACAGCCCTCCGTCCAGATATAACTCTTTACTCTCTATCTCGGAAGGTGGCTCTTATTGTAGAATTAACTGTTCCATGGGAATCAAATATCCCAAAAGACCACGAGTACAAATTAAATAAATACCATGATCTCGCAAATGCCGTAACCCGGAACGGCTTCACTGTTCACCTTCACGCGGTGGAAGTTGGCGCTCGTGGCCTGCCAGCTAAATCTCTATTTCACCTCTTTAAAGATCTTGGCCTTTCCAGAAAAATAATCAACTCTTTCTTAGAAAAATTATCTAAAACTGCGATTTGCGCATCTCAAATTCTATGGCTTCGAAGGGGGAGTGAATGGGTGGCAAGGTGAACGCTCACATGTGGCAAGACAGCTGTCCTAAACCTACCACAGCCGGTTCGTAAGTCCGGAATCCACTGCTCACCCCCCAGAAGTGTAAAAAAAATAGTATTATGATGGGCCCGACTCCGGTCGGTGAATTCCATGGCAGCTCCGTTTGTATTTATTTATTGTGGGAGAATGTTCGAAATATTTGTATCTTTATTATACGACGATTTAATGTTGATACAATTACTGAATTATATTTTTCCACCTTGAAATATTGCTGAGAAATAAAATGAAAGTTGTCAATTTTTATTACTTAATTTTAGAAGATTTACCAATGGCAAAACTGGTAAATATAAAAAACATAGTATTATGACAAATGTACCAATTTTTTGCATATCTACATATTTGAATTAACTACTTAATGTATTATAAAAATATGAACAAATACATTTCAAGAATGGTTTTTGACTTGATTTGCACTCAATCATCGATCAGTTTTGAGACATCCATTTTTTCGGCTTCCCTAGCCTTCTAGTAGAGTTGGATAAAACGTCGATCGTAACTTAAGTTCCATTTTAGGCCCCCGAACTACGGTGGACCCCGGTGCGCCGCACTGGCTGCATCGGCTTGGTTACGCCACTGTCTCCAATGCCCCAAAGGTGTCAGCCAACTGGTCGTAAAACTATGTGTTAGGAATGTTATAAACTTTAATTTGGTATAAATCTTAAATGTGTACAAAGGTGGGACGAAACCGACAATGTATTTATTTATTTATGTATTTTATTGCCAATTATGTTAGTTGTACATTTTTGACATGCATGTTAAAATATTGAAAAAATACATGATAGATCAATGCTAATTAATATAAAATAGTAAAACTATTTCATTCAATAAGAAATAAATAATCTCTAAAAATCAATATGCAAATTAATATTAAACCATAAAATACTTTCATTTCAAATTAATTATGTCTCAAAATCAATACAAACTACCTAACTAACCTAACTTACCCCCCCCCCCCTCCCTCCTGTCTCCTTTGCTTGTCTTTATATTCCATTCCTCCCTTCGATATCGAGTTGACACACGTTTTTTTTTCTTTATGTTGATTATTTTGTAAGTGTATTCATTTATGACTTCCACTAAATTTTAAAATTACTTCTTTTATAAATCAATTTGCTCACATAAACCTTTAGTCACAATAATCCTGGCGGTATGGTCTAAAGATATTGCCACTTGGCAATAGGCCCACCGTGTTGTAGTCTATTTTGTGTGCAATAAAGTTTTTCAAACAAACAAACTAATATCAACTAATAAAACAATTTCTATTTAATAGTATGAGGGTCATCCAGAAAGTAACGTTACAAGAGCTCCTGAGGCCGATGGTTTTTTTTTTACTTCGAAGTTGGTGTGCCTGTAGTGGGGGCCTAACTGTGAGTTTGTTAGGTCCCGCGTATTTGTCGTTCCTTTTGTTCAATCACTATAAATAATTCCAATGGAGAGGTAGTAGCTCGCTCCCGCCACCTCCCGTCCGTGCGAGATCCGCGAGCTCATCCATTTTTTGACTTTGGAGAACTATATCGCCGCGAATATCCATCGGATGACGGGGCATGAGACGTGGGTGTGTGACTACATCCCACAATCCAAAAGAAGATGAACGATGTCACTTCAGTGACATCATTCTTTTTCCCCAGCCATTAAAATGTTCAAGACGACCCATTCAGACGGAAAAGTGATGGAATCTGTTTTATGAGTCTGTAAGGGGATCATGCAGGTGACTTTTATACCGAAAGGGACTATCATTAATGCTGAGGCTTACTGTAATACCCTAAAAAGAGCAATTCAGAACCGCAGAAGGGGAATGCTGACCCACGGAGTCATCCTTTTGTGTGACAACGACAGGCAGGCCCCACACTGCGCGAGTTTTAAAGAAGCTGCTGACATCGTTTGGATGAATGAGATATTGTCACCCTATTCATCTGAATTGTGGCCTTTGGCTATAACCTTTTCATTAAAATAAAGGAGTTTTTGGGTTGCATTTTTTTTCAACGATTAGGTGATGATGAGGAAGCTGTGAAGAGCTGGCGAAAGAGCTGGCAGCGGAGGTCAATGACACTGTCATACAAAAGCTGATGCCCCAACTACAGAAATTTCTCAATCTTGATAGTGATTATGTTGAAAAATAGTTTAATATATTTGAGAAGTCTCCTGTGAATTACAATTAAATTAAAGGATTGTTCGATCGTACATAAATGTTGTAACCTTACTTGCTGGATGATCCTCATATAATATTTGTTTTTGATGTAAGAAAAATCTTATTTCAGATAACAGACGTTGATCTGCGAAAACTGATATTCTGTGACTTTGCCAATCCGAAAGCAGATTCTCGATTCTATATGGAAGTAACCGATATGGATCATTTGACGACAACCGTGGATCTGTTCCTCGTTGAGTTTAACAACATGAGCAAGAAGCCGATGAATCTTGTGCTTTTTAGGTCCGTGCCTATCTTTTATATCTATTAATGATAGGGAGGACTGTAGTAGAAAAATCTTGCTCAGACATTTTGTATTTTCTGTGATGCGGCAAGGTTATCTCTACACAGGGTTGCCATTGATCTAGTTGGTGTGAGTTATGGATGTTTTGTATGGAACTGTCTTTTATCATTGCAGATTTGCCATAGAGCACGTGTCTAGAATTACACGGGTGGTATCACAGCCGCGTTCACATGCCTTGCTCGTTGGACTCGGAGGCTCCGGTAGGCAATCGCTAAGTCGCCTCGCCGCACATATAAATGACTATGAAGTTTTTCAGGTTTTTATTGTTTTTTTAATGCAGGGTTTTTTTACTAGTAAGTGGTAAATTGGGTCACTAAAGTAACTGTTTTGATTGCTCAGACGGCTACTAGCTCTACTTTTAGCTTATATGGTAACTAATTAATCTATAATAACTAAACAATACATATTTTTACAGGTAGAGATGAGCCGGACTTATGGAAGAAATGAATGGAAGGAGGATCTTAAGAATCTACTAAGGAAGACCAGTGTACCTGAAGTACAAACCGTGTTTCTCTTCACAGAATCTCAAGTATGTAATTTACATTATTTAAAGCTCACTTGAAAGCACTTATTGACGAATTAAAAAAATATATATTTCTTAATTTTGAAATTTTTCACCTTCGACCATTATTGTAGGCAGATAAGAACTGTTATCACCACTAAATCCTTCGGCCCTATCTTACTAACTAAGTCATAGACTTTGTGATACTCATAACGCGGAGTATTCTAGAGTTGTGAAAAATGTTGGTCAGACGAACGTTGAATACTGATCCGATTTTTCTTACCTTTACCATTGATTATATATGGTTAGATTGCTCAATTCCATAGTACAATTTTGCAACCTTTCTGCGCCAGTGAAATGCTGGTGGCGTTGATAGCATTGACGGCCAAACTAATAGCAATCTATTGGCTTATCTATAATAAAATTGATAATTAATTGTATTTTTATAAAGACTAATTGATTGTAAAAACCCAAGAATTAAACCAATGATAACAATAATAATATTCAATTATTTGTGCCATCTATCACATTTTTTATATAGGGATTACATCACAGCAATATTACAGAGAGATAGAATGCCTTCGGGGTGCGTGATGACTACGTATTTAAACCTGCGTACCAAATTAAAAATTGACATTTATGTAAATAATAAGTGACATTGTTACATTTATATAAGAGCTATGATTAAAAAAAATATTTTTTATAACACTATTTTTTTACTTTGTACTATCTGTACTAGTGGTATTACTTAGTGTTGCTCGTGTTATATTCATGATCAAATACCTTTGAATACAAATTTTAATGGTGATCGGTGTGAAGTTGATGGGCTACAAGCGCCATCAAGTGGCGAGTTACGAAAAAGCGGATAGTGCAAAAATATTATCCGTGCTCAAATAACTGTGTATAACGATATAGAAGTTGACGCGCTGCAGCGCCACCTAGTGGCGAATTACATAAAACCATCCATGAAAAAAATCACATGTGTGCCAAATTTCATGCTGATCGGTCAAACGGTATCGAAGTCTATTAAGCTTGAACAGATATACCAACTTCCTTTTTTTATATATAGATAGGCATGTTTTTAGTGATATCTACAGCGCGTTTCCATATTGTTATACCACGAAGTCACCATGTTGAACATAATAATAAAAGATTAATCAATTTTTGGAACTATTCTGTTGTGCAAATTTTAGTATGTCGTTAAGCATTTTAATACGCTATATAATCATGCTCTCACTTTGTATGCAAAAACGTAATTTTATTTCATGAACACTTCTCTACTTTATTAACTAATTTTAGATCAAAGAAGAAGCCTTTCTGGAGGACATCAGTAATTTGCTTAATTCTGGTGAAGTACCCAACTTATTTGCTATGGACGAGAAAATCGACCTTTGTGAGAAGATGCGAGTGGTTAGTATCTCGCTTCTCTCTACTGCATGGTCTCAATTGTATAAAAGACCAGTTTAAAAAAATGCTCTTTTATAGATTGATAGACAAAAGGATAAATCGATTCAAACGGACGGATCGCAGCAAGCTCTCTACACTATGTTTGGGAACATAGTTCGTGAGCAGCTTCACATGGTTATTACAATGAGTCCCGCCGGTTCATCGTTGCGCACGAGAATCAGAAAATTTCCAGCGCTCGTTAATTGCTGCACCATAGATTGGTTTCAGGTAATAATATTTTTATTTATTTAAAGTAAAGCACGGGATACACATTCCTGCAGTATTACAAAATTTTCGTGTTTGGACCAGTAGCAAAAAAGAAAGCACACTGCTCGTCTTGATCACTACGTCAACACTGCCTAACTAGGACTAGGCCTGTACTAAGGTAGACATATCAGGAAATTATTTTACCTGTGCACATGTTTTGTTATAATTTAAAGAAACAACAAAATAAATCAATTGAGGTATAAGTATTTAAAAAATCATGAAATATCATAAATAAAAATAGATTTAAGATGGAATTAAAATTAAAGAATTAGTTTAAAAAAGTCAAAAGTATTATTTATAATAATAATAATAAAACTCTTTATTCTTATGTCTGTACACTTGTTAATTTACCTATCATGGCAAAATTCGCAGGGAAATCGTGAAGATTTACTGAATCCCTAAACTCATGAACTCTAGCTGCTATCTTATCGTCAATGGTTAGGTGATTGGCTAAGTATAGGGAGGTAAGTGTTGAATGTCATTACTGTAGTGGCATTGCATACAGCACTGAATAAACGTCATTACTGTAATGGCATGGCATAAAGCACTGCCTATGCCATCACATAACCTTGCTACATATACATTTTTTCATGATTACACACAATTGCATGCTCATTCATCCGCAATCTTATACTGCCTGCGCCAACTTTAAAAAAAATTGGCAAGGCTTTTCATTTTTCTTTGTTTACAATCAAACCTGTAAAAAATCTTAAGGCATAATCTAATCTTACTCATATTAAATTAGATCTTAAAGTGTTTTTCTATTAGAAATATACACTGCTGTGAATAAATCTTCGAACAGTTACCCACAAAATAAACGCAGAGTCGTATTTTTGAAAGTTGATGTTGCACGCATTCCATTTTTTTGTCAGGATTATTCATTCATTGGAGGAGTCAAAACTTTATTTGATATTTCTACAACCTACGTGGGTTGGAAAACAATTAGGAGAGTGGACAATGGTTCAATTTTCTCAATATTCTAATCTCATCTTTTATTTTTGAGTAGTTGCATCTCCAACACGTAGCAAGATGGTTGTTTTGAAATATTTCTTTATTCTCTCCGTGAATATAAAAAAAATATACAATTCGAAATACGGTCGTTCAACCCTGACATGGAAAAGTTTCTATAGTGTTTGTTTGTTTATACTCTTTATTGTGAGACTTCACAATGGACGGGTTTATTATCATACGACAATCTCTTCCTACCAACCCTACTATGAAGTGTTCATATGGATGTGTGCGTGTAACATGTGTGTAAGTGTGCATCTTGTTTTTGCATTCGATCGACAGAATTGAAATGCAATTCCGTTAATTTTTATCCCAACGGAAAATGGTGACCCAGCCGGGAATTGAACCCGGAACCTTATGTTGTAAGATCAGGCGTCCTAACCACTGTGCCACCGGGCCTTGTAGTGCTGTTGATCTGTGAACTCTTTTATTATATTTTAATTAAATAAGTAAAATTTGTGTAATGCATCAATACAAAATTATTAATCAACACAAAGAAGGACATTCAGTGAGAAAAATTGAACAACTGACTGGGAAATCAGTTGGTAGAATCCATTATGCGAACAAAAAATTAAAAGTAACCGATTAAATCGAGGATTGTCCGAGGAGTGGAAGACCTAAAAAAATTGACGAATCATCGGAGCGCTATTTAGTGGTCTCATCTTTGAGGTCAAAAAAGATGTCAAGACAGGATCTGGTGCAGGAGCTTAATGAGTCTTGCGGCGTTTCGGTGACCCCATCGACGGTTCGAAGGTCCTACTGAAAAATGATCTTCGAGGGTGTGTGAGAACATTACTTGTGGAGAACATTACTTCAGAAAGAATCATTATCAAAGACGATTAAATTTTGCCCAAGCAGATAAAGCTTAAACTACGAAGAAGTGGAAAATGGTCCTCTGAACAGATGCAGTCGTCAATTCCTTTGCAGACGCCCCGGAGAACAATATAATTATTAGTGTTTGGAAGCAACAGTTAAACACGGAGGAGGTTCTATAATGGCAGTACGCTATTGCATCTGGACGCCGTTTGATCGGGAATTGACGTTACATGTTTTAAAATAAAGCTTGATAAGAATCAAAACTACAATAAATATGGAATACTATTATTTCTAAACGTCACAAACTTTATCCTACAGCAAGACATCAACCTTAAGCACACAGCAAAAAACATTTTAAAAAATTGGTGTAGAAAAAATGTGCTTGGGTCATTAATTTGTTTGATTGGCCTGCCCAGAGTCCCAATCTTAAAATAATTGAGCCCTTTTAGGAATATTTGGACAATACAAAAACCGAAAGGCATCCAACAGTTAAAGAAGATCTGTAGAAAGTGCTAGAAGAAGAATGAACAAAGATGGCCGGACAATGCATTAACAAACTAATTGCAAGTGCGTCTGGACGCATGACATAAACAGTGCGTGCTTTGTGGGGGCACACAAGAGCTTAAGTTTTAATTTCATTTTTAATATAGTAGCTTATAAGTTAGTGAATTTAAATTAAGCATAAACGTGCCCAAATGATGGCTTTTAATTTTTAAAAATATAATGTTTTAATGATTAGTTATCAAGCTTTATTTAAAGAAGAACAAACTATTGGAAGACTTATAATTTACAGCAGTGTATGTATAATAGATAGTCAACCTCAACTAAATATGGGGTTGTTTGGATGTTTAAAAAACTTTTCACCTATGGTAAAAAAGGGTACAGCAAACGAGCGAATAATGCAATTTTCTTTTGCAGGCATGGCCTTCTGACGCCCTGCTAGCTGTGGCGACTCGTTTCTTGAAAGACATCGAATTGACGGATTTAGAGAGAATGACAACGATAGATCTGTGTCAGCAATTTCATACGGATACTCAGAAATTAACATCAGAGTATCTCATCCGACTGCGCAGATATAATTATGTCACCCCAACAGCTTATCTGGAACTAATCAATGTGTTCAAAAACATGCTTACCATGAAGAGAGAGTGAGTGCTTTAATATGTATTTTGTTTCATAAAACTTTCCTCATTCCTTCATCTTCGGTCACCTTTTCCGCTGAAAATATTGGGTGTTTTCATCTTGCAAATTGCTGGTTTTCACAAAAAACTTTTGTTTTTGCAAACTTTTCATGTAAAATTTTCGAGCTTGTCACTCTACATCTTTTATGACCTCTTATTATTTGCAAAGTTTATTGCTTATCGAATTATGTATCTAAGTTTGCGGTCTTTTACATGTTCGTCATTAAAATTGGCTAGATTGAAAGTCTAGGACGCATAACATCATTTCGGACCCGATCAGATCATGACCTTTTAAGTATCCTTATTTAGGTCTTAGCATCATGGGCATAATGTTAGAGTAACCTGATACCTATTTTGATCAAATGATACAAAAATATCTCGGGATATTTATACTTATGTCGACAACCTATATAGCCACTGCTCGGTCTTCCTATACAGACATGGGACACACACACAGTCGCTATTGTTCAGAATTAAAAGTATTAATGTATTGACAAGAAGAAGTGACTTTGACATTAAGGTATTGAAACGAGCAAAGCCCATTTAACTCACTTGTCGACTCTCAAATCTCGGGTTTTGGTTGAATAATAGGCTCAAGTTTCTGGCGGAGCCAAGTCCATGGCTATCTGGGAAGAGTCTACTGTTTTTTTTTCAAATTTATTGCCACACGAAAATACACAATTAATACACTAAACCCAGATCTGGTTTGTGCGTGATATAAAAACCCCTATAATTAGAATAAATAGTAAGTTTACAGTCAATCGATTTCCAACAATTTTTTTTGGGACTGGGACTGCCCAACCCCTGCGTTGCACAAACGCATCCAGCATCAACCAAGAGTACATAGAGTCCCATTCGCAGCAATTTCTTGCTATGTTGATATTATCCGACCTGAGTGGGAAAAACATATTATCAACATAGAGAAGAGAGCAAACCCCTCAACCTATTTGATAATGAATGCATTCCAGATACTCAGAAATTAACAACCGAGTTTCTAATCCGACTGCGCAGATATAATTATGTAACCCCAACAGCTTATCTGGAACTAATCAATGTGTTCAAAAACATGCTCACCATGAAGAGAGAGTGAGTGCTTTATTTTGTATTTTGTTTGATAATACTTTCCTCATCCCTTCACCTTCAGTTGCCTTTTCCGCTGCAAATATTGGGTGTTTTCATTTTGCAAATTGCTGGTTTTAATAAAAATCTTGTGTTTTCCCTAACTTTTCATGTAAAATTTGCAAGGTTGTCACTCTTCATCTTTTATGACCTTTTATTATTTGCAGTATTTAATTTTCTGTTTACCTCTTCTGTAAAATTACCGTAGACTTGATGCAAAAAATTTAGAAGTCTTATATTCAACCACTGTTGGAGTTGGCTATTAGTTTTGGCATTCATACTTTGCAAAAGACAATGACTTTTTTACAGTAAGAGTTTGACTGTACGGGGTTTTATTATAATAAACAATGATTATTTGATTGAATTACTAAAGAGAGAGTACGGAGACACTTTACAAAGCTGCTATGAATACTAAAGCAGTACAGGTATGAGGAAATAAGAAGATGAGGAGGGGTTGCATACATGGGATTTACCACTAGAGGAACGCAGAAAGCGAGGGGACTTGATTGAACCCTATAAGATATTCTCAGGATACTGTTAATGTACTCAAATTCTATCAATGTACATACTAACACCAACCGCCATTCCAAGGTAATGATAGGAATCTGTCAATATCAAATTTTGCTCTGAATCCTTGGAAACGCATTCTATTCAATGGACTGAGGTCTTCAAAACTATAAACAATTTTAAGAACAACCTTTAACAAGAAGAGTGCAAGGATAAATTCTAATTAAACCAGTGCAATTGGGTGCTACAAACCTCACCCGGTAAATTCGTTTTTTACTTATTTATAATGTCAAACGACCGCGATATTCTCTGATTTAATAGTATTTATTAAGATTCAGCAATATCAGCATGATTCTGATTGATTGTATAATAATAATAATAGCAATAATAGTAATAAAATTTGAATGGGATAATTTTTGTTTCAGCGAGCTCTTAACAGCAGAAAAGCGCTATTTGACCGGCTTGGATCAGCTCGGTGTCGCTGAGCAATCAGTATCGCAGTTGCAGGCTGCGTTGGAGTTGCTCAAACCGCAGCTCGCTTCAAGTGCCAAGGCGGTAGCTGAGACCGCTGCTGTCGTTACTAAAGACAAAGAAGCAGTCGCCCTTGTTGAGGCAAATGTGCTGGCAGATGCCGAAGTTGTTGATGGACAGGTGAATTATTTCTATTATGTTTACATCCGTAACATAAAATAGTTTTAATAATTCATTGAATTCTTGATATCCTCGTAGCTTGTCTCAATCGTCCTTCTTTAGGAGTTGCCATCAATGGGAAAACTCAAAATTGAATCTGTTAGTCAAGAATGGTTTAACCCTTGGGATGCCAAAAACGCTGATCGACCTTTGCAATGGTTGAAAGATCCGCGCGAAGCCGTTTTGGTCAGCCTCCATATAAATATATTATATACAAGACTAACAAGATTAATTACTAGATAATAAGAGAGAATTCATAAAAACTATATTGTTAGTATTTATATACAAAATCGATCAAAACCGTTTTTGCACGCGAAGGCTGTCTTCCAAGGTTAAAAGTCACCATCTATTTTTGAAGTAATGTACTACTATAGGTTAGCTCTAAAATATTGCCTGCAGGCAATAAGCTCACCTTTTCGTATGAATAAAGCGTTTTATTGTTTATCAACGACTCAGACTATTCAATCTCGAATTTCGCACTGAAAAACACTTTCCCGAGCAAATGATGGCATTTCTGCATTTCTAAATCCTCCCCTTATACAACTACAAAAAATTATGTAATTTTGATTGTTCTTAGCGTTGTTTATTTTCCCTCCAAATCGTCCGATATGCTTAATTTGAGACTAGGATCAAAGGATTAAAGTTAAGTGATAATGATGATGATGTTAATAGTGTGGGAAGACCAGTCATCTGAGCACCTGCCCTTAGGCCTTTTTTAGGTATTATTAAAGTTTACCCCCATAACTTTCAGTACCTCAACCTACAGATCCTGAACCATTCTACCTGAAAGACCAGTTGCAGGGCCCACGACGGTCAAAGGGTGTGCGAAATTGTAATTTAATGGACTTAGAAACTAACTTTTTTCCACTGTTTTCTTTATGCCGATAATTAGACCTTATTAACCTTAACATCAGTTGGCCTTCATGTTTTGTTTTCCTAAACTTTATACTTTAAGCAAAAAAAATATTTTGAATTTTTTTATATGGAACAGATCATAAAGAACTGAACTCCTGCTTTGTCCTGATTGATCCTGCTTCAAAACCTTTTTTTTTTCATCTTTCTCTACTCTACAGCATCAATCTGCATATTGAACAATGCATACAAATGCCACTCTGCCAGATAAATGGATCGGAAAAATGATAAAAATTAATTATTTCAAAGCATATTTTTTTATTATCTTACGTTATTGAAAGCCAAATTTAACATAAATACGAATGAATAAGTAAAACTACATAATAACACAAATAATTACTTCAAATAAAATATTAGTAAATTAATGTAATTTATTAATTAGTTATTCAAAATCTACTTTTGTTAAGATTAATAGGTATACCCATCGGCATAAAGAAAACAGTGAAAAAGAAAGTTGGTTTCTAAGTCCCTCAAATTTCCTACCGTTTTCCATAAGTTGCTTCGGGAAAGTCTCAAACAGTATCTAGTTAGTCTAAGAGTGAGTTCCCTAATAGCAAGCCTTGCTTGCCATTGGTTTGTTCCCCTCCACTTTTCTTTAACCAATGTCTGGTTCTGGCTCGCAGTGCGGTGTTTAGGTATCTCTCTGCCAATGGTATTATCGACTCTGGCCCAATTGAAGAGTTTACCGATACCTGCCATGCAAGTCTGTCTGCCTCTTTGTTACCTCTGACCACTATATCCCTTCACTAATATTTTGTTTTTTTCCGCTCTTAAAAAATATGTTGATTCGGTTGAACAATCTATGGTCATAGTTGGTCTTTTTGGGAGATTGTTTCATTAACCCATAATGTGGCTCCCCTATCCCTTTCCTTTTACTTAAACCTGCATTTTTTTCACAGCTCATTGCGCTGTAACAAAAGATTTAGTTTAATTGTGAAAACTTTTAATTGGCCTTAGATTTGTATAATATGTGTTAGCATTCAATATAAAACGCTGTAAGTTTTCCGAAAAATAAAAATAAAATAAAATAAAAACATCTCATTTACACAGGCAAAAGCAGCACAAGTGATCAAGGATGAATGTGATGCTGATCTGGCAGAAGCCATGCCTATAATGGAATCTGCTTTAGCTGCCCTGAACACCCTCACCACCAATGACATCACTTTTATCAAGACAATGAAAAGTCCGGCCCGTGGAATCAAGCTGGTCATGGAGGCCATATGCATATTAAAAGTAAGTTTTATTTATTATTATTATTACATTTACATTCACCCGCCATTGTAGCCATACATATAATCGTTCTATATGTTTGTTTGTTTATACTCTTTATTGTGAAAATGTCACAAAGGGCGGGTTTATTGTTATATGACAATCTCTTACAACCAACCCTACTATGACGTGTGCGTGTAACATGTCTGTAAGTGTGTGTCTTGTTATTGCATTCCATCGACAGAATTGAAAATGCAATTCCGTTAATTAGATCTTAACGGAAAATGGTGACCCAGCCGGGAATGTTAGACCTCGTACACACCAACAAGGAAACTTTTCAGGGCATAGAAAAAACTGTATAACTTCATTCACAAAATGTTTTTTGAATTGTGTAAATAGGACAAAATTTTGTAAAAATATGAGTTTACTGTACTAACTATTAAAACTGTCATAAAGTGAAGTTGTTTGAAAGGAATCACTACTAAGCACGTAAGAAATATCACTTGATGAAATCATTAACTCATGCCTACAAGATACCAATGCAATGAGAATTACAAGAAAACTAAGCAATTTGAGCCCTCGGGACATAGACGGAACGATCTGGAGCATACTTTTATACCAATGACAATAATAAACGCAAATTTGAATTTTTGACATGTACGAGGTCTCATATATACAAGTAGATCGACAATATAACCAATTAGTCACTTTAGCAACATATAGCTAAATAACAGTACTTAATTAAATCTAAACACAATATTCCTCATCTATGCATAAGAATTTGAATAACTGAAATATTGATATTGTAGCAGTAATTGTAAATATACCTCCATTTTCATATTAAGCCTACTTGTGCTATCATCGAATTTAAATGCTGTAATACAAGTGTCACTAAGGTCACTTACGGTGGATCCGTGCACCAGAATGGTACTGCCAGAAGTGCCTGCGATTTAGCATGGATATAATGGTAGGATCAGATATTGCTAGCCTCACAAGTAGGTCAGGGTTACCAGTTTCGCCATTAGAGATCTGTGATGAATATGTGACTAAGGCCACTTAAAGAACAGTATACAGAGTTAGAATAGTAAGCACACTCTCGAGTGGCAAGGCGTTGCGGGGATAGGTTGCGAGGGAAGTGAGCAGAGGGATACGCTATGGCAAACACCTATATCTGGCGTTACTCGCGGGTGGGGGTTATCAAATTTCTCAAACTTTTCAATATCTGCATCGGCGGAGTGGCGGCCATATACGAATTGCGTACAACGGCAGCAGAGTCAGCACGGACGATGCTTGTGGTACAACGTCTAGTAATCGTATTACGATATGTGGTAGGCCCTTGAACTTGTGAGGGACCACCCCTCCCTAGACTCCAAATGCTCGTGAGTGAGAGAGTGGTGTCATCAGGGGTTTTCTCCGTAGTAAAAGTCGTCTTGCTGAAGTTGAAGTAGTTTATTTCAGATGGTATTTGATGCTTGCCAGTTGTAACGCTTCGAATGCTAAGTCGCGGTGTGTGTAGATAGTGTGAAGTGACTGCTTGATGATGATGATAGCGAGGTATAAGCGCGGCGGTTGTCGACTCGAAGGTGATTGCGAAGTACTATGCGTTTGACTGACTGGCCAGAGGATGATGATGATGAGTGAGCGCGGTAGCCGTCCACTAGAGGATGATGAAGAGTGCGTGTACTTGTGAACGATGCGGTTGACTGCCGCTAGAGGATGATGAATAATCGATCGAATGTATGTGCTTTTATACGGTGCTAAATGATGCAATGCCATAGGCGTGGGGGAAGTGAGTATGTCCGATTGAATGGATCAGAAGAAATGACATTAGTCATCGGCTGTGTCTGCATTAATTGCCGAAATTATATGGAATTCAATGTCGGTTGGCGTGTGTAATATTAAGTGTGTTTGCGGTTATGGATTTCTAGAATCTAATTCTTTTGTTGACTCGATATGTTGGGCGAAGTACCAACAAACTCATGACGTCGCTCGCTTCGTTTTCAATTTTGTTCTAAGAGAGCTACTGTCTGCATACTTTGCTTATAGTAGATTCGAGCAGAGAATGATACTTTCAGATGTGCGTGCGATCAAGCACGGATATAATTTCTAGCCTCACAAGTAGGTCAGGGTTATCCATTTTGCCCTTAAGGGTCCTCACCAGATGCGTTACTGACAACAGCTCAAAATATTGGACCTATAGACATTAAATTTGGTACAAAGATACCTTTTTAAGCTAAAATCACATTGAATTATCGTCGGTCAGTATATTTGCGTAAATGATTGAATCAAACGTGGTTAAGGCGTTGCATTGTACTATCCGCGCTTGTCGCCGACTATCCCTTTCAATCAGGTCAACCTCATTCCTGAAGAGGCATCATGCTCAAAATCCTTCCAGAAGTCTTTGGCTACTTTCTGGGAAGTTTTGTGGTGACAGCCATTTTTTATATGCTCTTTCCATGTCAATCGCCTGTCCAAGTGTATGCCCAGATATTTAACACAACTGTTGCGGTTTAGGATGTTGTTTCCCTGTCTGATTGCTGGACAATGCATTGAAGAGGAATATGATGACAATGACTTCTTTGAAAGTTTTCAAGTTATTGAGCACTTAGCCCAGTAGCTTCTAAGCGTACAATGTCAGGCGAAATGTGAGGCAATGGTTATACTTAACACTAAAGTCGACTACCTTACTTAAACGGTGTAACTGATTACCTGCAACGTAGCCGTAAGCCATAGCATCATACGGTCTACTGTATGTCATAACAACACATTTGGTGCCGTTAAACGTCGATAGGTGGGACAAACTCCAGCTATGAATCATTTTAGCGCCTTTATAAGAGATGACAACCTTCATTAACCTTCACTCACTGTTCATATCATTTTTAGGAAGTAAAACCGGACAAAATCCCCAACCCTTCCGGAGTGGGTACAATCGAAGACTACTGGGGTCCCTCCAAGAAGTTACTCAACGATATGAAATTTCTAGAAAGCTTGCAAACGTTTGATAAAGATAACATCCCACCGCCAGTAATGAAGAAACTGATGACTACCATTATGGTTGATGAAGGATTCGTGCCGGAGAAAGTCAAATTGATTTCTGCAGCGGCTGAAGGTTGTCTCAAAAAATTACTTAATTTTGATACAGTTCTTACTGTAAACTTCACTCAACAATTAAAAGTATTTGCTGAAACTCTTCCTAAAGTAGTGCCCTAAGTTGTTTTTTTTTGTTTTTTTTTAGCAAACCAAAAAGTACAACTTTAAGTAAGAAATATGACAATTCTCTGAAAGGCTACAAGCATGGATACAATTGTTATATATGTACATATTATATCTATATATAATATATATTTTATCTATATATAATACTTATTATATCTATATATAATATAAATATATAACATATAACATAATATATTACACAGATTGTGAGAAAGGTCAACTCAGTCATGTACCTCATCCGCAAATCATTCCAATATATCACACCACCCTTATTTTTGTTATACTAATCCTAAAACGAGTGGAACAGTTTACCCGATGAAGTGGTTAAAGTGTGTAGTGTAGTGTATTTAAAAATAGACTAGACGTACATTAAAAAAAAAGATGTAATTAAACTCAGTGTTAAATTCAGACATATCAGAAATTAAGCTGCCTGTCTGTAAAGCCTAATAATAATATATATCTCATATATCTCAATTGCATAATTATCTGAAAGGCTACAAAGTGTTGCTATGGGGGGATTGTATCCATGACTGATTCTTACCCTCCGGCCTATTGAAGAAGCACCATAATCGGGCTGTTCAAACCCGTCGCTACGCTATTACTAGGAGTACTAGTGTAGTGTTTTTTCCTTGCCTTCATTGCCTTCATGTACTGCACACATGTGGAGGCAGTATGGTATTACTCAGCAGATATTATTTTTCTTGTTTCATATTATCACTTCTACCAAACAGGTTTGTGTAAATGGGTGATTGCCATATCAAAATATGATCAAGTCGCTAAGATTGTCGCTCCGAAAAAGAAAGCATTGGCGGAGGCTGAGGGGGTCTTCAATACAGCAATGTCCGCACTAGCAGTAAAGCAAGCACAACTAAAAGAGGTTTGTATTATCAATGTTACACAATAGTAATATTAAATGATAATAATATGCATTGACAATTATTTTTATCATCGCTCGGTTGCACTCTTCATGCCGAGCGTTAATCAGTTTTCAAGAGCCATTGAAATTTCAATTATAAAACCTAAGTATTCATCTTAGTAATTCATCATCTAAGTATTCATCACGTCTCTGAGTATAGAAGCAGACTTCATTGGCTTCGAATACGTGAACGTAGAAACCTGCGTATTCTTTCCCTTCTCTACAACATCCTCAACAATCCTACCGCTCCCTCCTACCTAACCGAAAAATTCAATCACTTAGGAAGTCATGGTCCTTCACTTCGTTTCAGTCAGGATAGTAAAATTGCAATTCCTACTCATAATTCTTCTTTTTATACATATTTCTTCACCGTTCATGCAGCTAGACTATGGAACCAGCTCCTGTCAAATATCAGAAACGCATTAACAGTTTCTACTTCTCAAGTGTCTCTGAAAAAGCATTTTATGTCCCTAAATTCCTAGTAATCCCGTGTCTCATCCCATCCTCTCCTATTCCCTCTCCTTGTGAATAATCTCTAAACCCTAATATTTTTTTTCAAATAATGGCATTTTTGTTATTTGGTTAATTTTTGTTGTAATAATGTAATTGTAATAATGTATACATTATTTATTGTAATAATGTATACGGAAGAAGAATATGGGGAATATTTAGGTGCCAGTAGAGTAAAGTAAACAGAATAAACGTATCTTCTTCATCAGCGCGCATTCGCCCACCGTTGGGCATGCGCGCTGATTCTTCTTCTTTCGTGGGTTCCTATCCCGCCATATCTAGAGTGCTTTAATAGATACCAAGTGCTTAGGATGCAAAAGGGGTTTTTGGGGAGTGGTGTTGGCAGGGGGGGAGGTTTTTTGGGAAGGTTGGGTTTAGGGGTGTTAAAGGAGAAAGGGGGGTGTTACGGGAATAATGTTGGGTTGGGGGAGAGGTTAAGAGGAAGGGGGTTGAATAGGGGAAGTTAACGGGTTTAAAAGGGGGAGAGTGGGGTTGAAAGGTGGGAGAAAGCTGAGGTGGGGAGGAAGAGTAAGGGGGAATAAGTAGGGGGGGGGGGGAGTTTTGATGTCTAGAAACACCATTGAGCAGAATTTTCTCTCTTGAAATGTTTTTTGAACTCTATCCACTACTTTGTGAACTTGGTAAATCATTGTGCTGTTTTTTTTTTCTGAAACCCGTACGGGTATGATTTTTTTTATCTATTACTGGCATGAGTCTTAATAGAAACAGTGATTCTAATAACTTTGAAGCAATCGGATTGAGCAAGCTGCAGTTATTTTAAAATGCATTCTCTCTAGGTGCAAGACAAGCTGACAAAGCTCGAACAGACCCTCAACGAGCAATCCCAATTGAAGAAAGACTTGGATGATGAATTTGAACTGTGCACTAATAAACTGATACGTGCCGATATGCTTATTAATGGACTCGGCGGGGAGAAGAGCAGGTGGAGAACCATCGCCAAGCAGATGCGGGATTCTTACAACACTTTAACCGGTGAGTCCAAATTAAAGGGTACGAACGTATTAAAATTAACGTAAGAAAAAGGGTCTAGACCGTGCTTGACATCAATTTAAAAGTCTAACAGCCTCTACATAAGCACTCTTCAGTAAGGACCCATGAAAGGGAACCATAAATCGTCAGTTCAAAATTATTCATTGTTTTAGCGCATTTTTGGATCCCAAGTTAGGCACCTGCGAGAAACGGAATACGAATCAATGAAGGCTGACTTGTCGCTTCCTTTTTCGCGATCAGAATAGAGATAGTCAACGCAAATACTTGTCAGATGTTTTCCCATGCAAAAGTAACGCATCTTGATGAGTATTATCTGTCATTTGTCAGCTCCAGCATTATCGGTATTATAACTGCAGTGGAGCATCGATTATCTAAACTAATTGGTGGATTTGGGTGTTCGGAATATCGAACAGATACAGTTTCCAACAAATCTAATCGATGTTAAAAAAAGGAAGCATTTTGCTTTACCGGCCCACCAACCAACAAGGAGGAAAAGTATTGTGAACATGTTTTTTTTTTTTCGAGGTGAAGACAGAAATATTACTTTTTAATCCCCCATTAAGACGATTAAGACTATTTCCAGGTAGAAGTCTGTCTGCGTATCTGTGTGTGTGTATTCCTCCACGATAGCGCCCAAACGCTTCATCCGACTGAGCCGAAATATGGCATGCAAGCATCATTTGGTCATGGCAAGAGTTGACAAGTTTGTGGTTGAAATCAGTGCACCGGGGGGCACTCTAGTCATATTTCAATCTTGAAATATTGGACTTAGAGATTTGAAATCTAAAACTGAATGTATACAAGATACTTTGTTGGGCCTAAATCGCATTGTGAAATTTTTCTTAGAATATCTCTTATACAAGCTATACTAATAATATTTAAATTCCGCCATACATTTTAATCAATTATTAACGCCATCCGTTGGCTCTTAGCCGAGAAATTAACTGCACCGCCCAAGGCGGTTGCAACGGAACCCAACCAGGTTCGTCCGCCGGCCGAGAGAGGATGCACACGTTTGAAGTTACAGTTTACAATTACTATAATGTATTTTAACAAGTTCGTTCTGCTTCTTATGTTTTCAGGTGATGTGTTAGTGGCGGCCGGCGTAGTGGCATATTTGGGTCCTTTTACCACTGCTTTCAGGCAGCAGTGCGTATCCTCTTGGTCCACAGCTTGTCGAGAGAGAGGTCTCGTATGCATGACTAACTTTAGCATATTCAAAGTTCTCGGCGATCCTTTCGCAGTCCAACAGTGGAATATCCAGGGACTGCCAACAGATGATTTTAGTATCGAGAGTGCTATTATAATAAAGTAAGTTTGCATAATATAGAAGTGAAAAACTACATACACCGCTGTTCAAAAAGTATTCAAACTATGGCTGGCAAAAGTGCACTTATTCAAACATAAATTTACAGTGTTTCCACCATAGTAGAAAACATGTCTGGAACGCAAGTACACATAATGGGCCCGATTGCGTTTCTTTCTGAACCAAAATAGGAACTTAGTTCAACCGAACGAGACAGAGCGATACATTAGAACGAAATATGAATTGAATTATCGTCGATTTTCCTGCACCAAAACTACCTGTCGAACTTATAGACGCCCGAATAAGTTTGAACACATTTCGCGCGGTGTTAGATTTAGCTGCTTTACCTTCGGTGGGTAGTTTTAATGCGGAAAAGTGATAACCGTTAATTTCACATTCCGCTCTGTCATACTGCTCTGTCTCGTTCACATGAACTAATTTCCAATTTTAGTTCAAGAGAAACGCAATCGAGCCCAATGTCTTCTCTTGATTTGAATCGGTACCCTTCAGCGGCATTTCCAAATTAAGGGATGAGCCAAAACTATCATAGACATGTGTCAAGGAAGTAGAGAGCCTGATGAACCACTGAAATACCAGGAATTCGGGATCCCACTTCGTCAATGGCATTATCATTTCGGCTTGTTGAGGGCCTAGCGGGACATGGTTCGCTGTTGTTTGTTGTTTGGCCTTCTTTGTAAAGCGTCAGATGGAGATCGTAGATACTCATGGTGTCGCCCCCGAAAGCTTTTTGGATCTTGTGAATGGTGTTGCCAAGTTTTAGTAAAATTTGATAAAATTTAAAATAAGTTTTTAATCCTTGACATTCTGATAGACACATACTACACTTCTTCACTCATCGGCCAATTGCCAACGACTGACCCTTTCAGCAGGCGTAAAAAATCACACATGCTCATATCCCCTCCACATTTCCATTCAACAAAGCATAATTGTTGTCCTTCAAGTAGTAGTAGTAGTAGTAGATAGAGTGGGGGGCTTGTTTCCAGCCCTTGATGTCACCTAGATCTGTAACGTCTTTTGTAACTACCCACTGTGAGTTGTCCTTCAAAAAATGGTTGTATATTTTTTTACAGACTATGCATTCCTGTGTCATACTTTATTTATTTTTATCTATACTGGGTAGCCCCCCATTTCAAAACAGCCTAAATTGTAAATATAGGATGATCCATAAAAATTAAGTCGAAGAGTGCGAGAGAAAGAGGGTAGTTTTTAATAACATGGTAGATGTATATGCTTTTCATGTTATCCTTGGAAAATGTTAGTTTTCCATAATCTATTTCTGAATTGATGTTCCGGGCGGTTATGTTTGCAGATCTGCGAGAAGATGGCCTCTTATGATTGACCCCGAGGGACAGGCGAATCGTTGGATCCGAAACATGGAGAAGCAGTCTAATTTGTGCATTGCGAGATTATCGGCTGCTGATTTTAGTCGCGTTCTGGAGAATGCCGTTCAGTTTGGTCAACCTGTAAGTTATTTTAGTGTCTAGCTAGAATGTATGGAAGTGCCAGCATTAAGTGGCAACACTCCATTTTCTGAGCATTTTAACTAATTTGATTCGCATGTAAAATAGGATTGATTTATGAGAAAGGTACCCAACAAGCACAAAAGCCATATAAGAAATGCCGAATATAGCTTTAACCCGGTCGCTCCGTAACGTCCTTTGCGCGACCAAAGGTCGGCCCCCGCCAGTTAGGTAACATCCCTTACGGGACGGAGCGCTCGCCGCTGCGAAAAATGCAATTTACAATTCGAAATGCGGTACTATACGCTTTCTGAGATACGATATGGCCAAAATATCTCCAATTCAAGATTTCCGTCTGGCAATATCGAAGGACGATTTAAAAAGTGAGCCGAGACGTCAAACGTCAGTGATCGCTGGCCACTCTCACGGCCGCGTTTAGTCGCGCGAAATGGGTGATAAAAACGGTGTTTGTGCAGTGTTTCTGTGCCATTTACTGGAGAACAGTGAGTAATTTGCATTCTAAAGTAGTTAATGAATGAGGATTAGTCAATTGAGATAGTCCATTTGCTGTTTTTCACGAATATTTATGCAAAATGCTTCGGCGATAACATACGCGCCGGGGATAGATGGCCTTTTGTGTTTTGTAATGTTTATGAAATATCACGAAATATCGCGAAATATGACGTAATATCGCTTAATTCGCTAATAAAATAGGTATTGCTTCATTTACATCCTAAGTAATCACATAATAAGCCGTATTTTGAACACTATAAATTGTTTCGTAATATGGCTCGCGCAAATAAATTTGTTTTGATAATTACTATGAGAGAATTACCATATTTTGAGTGCGATTTTCTAAAGTTTTTCGATGAAATGTGACTTTTTGGAGTATAATAATTAGTTATTGGACATATAATTAGTATATAATGAGACAATATATTTGAAAAAATCTAACCAATTTTATATTATGAGCATTCAAAGTATATTATCAAGTTGCGGACGCCAACTCAAAACTTTAGATTTTTCTATAATATCAGACAAAGCTGAAAGTTCTGGTGTGATTTTCTAAGAAGTATGATGTAGTAAAAAAGTTATTTTGAAAGAATTTCATATAAAAAAAAACCGTAAGTAGTCACAAATTAAAAATATTTTTTTTTGTTATTAAGAGAATACATCAAATTTTTCTTGGCTGAATAGCAAAATATTTTAGTATGCAATTAAGTAAAACAAAATAATAGTTTTGGTGAAGCATTTAATAAAGAACATAACTGTATTTACAATTTTTGCATATTTTCCGTAATTTGTGATAAAAACATCGAAATGATTTTATAGGCGAGTTTTTTCAGTTCGCCAACTTTGTAATATTTATTCATTATTATCTTAATTGTTTTACGACATAAAGTTCTAATGTTTTATATTTCAAATTTCAATGCGGTCATTTTACAGTTATTCTTTTTATGATCCGTATAGTGGTTTATAACTTATGATCGTTTTCCTCAAGGCCATCGACTCTCGCCAAGTTTACGCGCCAAACTGACAAAACAAACGGGACGGCCGAATTTTGACTCGAGATGAGGGGTTAAGCTGATTAAAAGTCATGTAAAGGCATTCAGATTAACATTCAGATATGTAAAGATTCATTTAAAGCAATTTGGCTTATATTACCTTTTAGTCATCAATTTGTCATATAAAGCCTTTTAGTCGAATAAGGGTGGTATAATCGCTATAAAGCATACTAATTTATAACCATTTTATAACTGACAGCTGTATAGTAGTCGAATAAATAACCTTTATAGAACAAACAAAACAAAAGCTACTACATTACCCTTACTCCACCAATGGCTGTATAATGGTTACAAGACCCAGCCTACTACAGTTTATAGTCATATTGTTGTCACCAGGACCTCACTTACGCAGCTTATAGTTTTATAAAGGTAATATTAAATTTACAGATGCCATATAAGCAAAACGGCAATTTTTTCTCGAATCTTTATAACCTAACATTTTTGTATTATATTTTTAAGATATTTTAAGTTGTAAAATAAACGTATTACAGGTAAATCCTATTTCAAAGCGTGTTAACAATACCCAGCATGTGTTCTTTTTTACTGCGAAAAATAAAATTAATTTACAAAATAAATCGATGTTGATGAAATAATGTGCGCAAGAGAATTTGGTGTATTAAACTACAATACATTTTAAAGTCAATAAAATGCAATATATTAGTAGCCATTAGGAATTCTCTGTTTGCGACGGCAAATGATCATGCAGCTTCCTTTCGTTACCATTCTATATCATTTTAACCCCACAAATGACTGGCGATTAGCTCGGGTTTGCCTACGGCAAAATGTATATAAATTTATATTTACATTTACATTTACATAGAGCGGGGTTTACTATAGAGCTATAGCATTACTATAGAGCGGATTACTATAAAGCGGTGCACATTTACATTTATATTTACATTTATATAAATTTATATACATTTTGTATACATTTTGCCAAGGCATCCATTATTGGACGCCTTACATTTGAGGGGTTAAGGCATTACCCGATTAGAAGTTGTAATAAAGTATCAATTGGAGACAATTTTACAGCCGCTGGCTATATAAGGGTGGCTTATACCACCAAAGGTGCCGTTAAGACCCCTATTCAGCCACTATTCAGCTAAAAGCCGTATAAAATGCGCCTGATCTGGTCATATACCTAGTCTTGCCATAAATATTGATACAAGTATAAACGCAGCATTTGCGGCTAATAACCTAAACGCAGCCAAATGTTATGTTGGCAGTTTTGACAGTTGATATGTGCACTACAAACGCGCCAAACCATTTTAGTATAACTTTAGCCGTCATGATGGAATGGTCAGACAAAGAGAACCGTATTGCTGTTATTGCTCTTCATGTGTGTTGTATAGAAAAAGCTTGAAATTTTGATTTATTAAAACCGTTGAACATTACACGTGTTTTTGTATATCTTACTATTAAGTTGTTTGCTGGTACCTGAAGTGTAAATAACCGTAAAAGACCAGGCCGGTCTCGCACGGTTCGTACACTACAGGTCATCAACAATGTGAAGTCGCAAATCAATCGAAATCCTGTCTGTAAACAAAAAATCATGGCTCGTGAAATGGATATTGCGCCGAGAACCATGAGCTGCATCAAAACAAGACTTGAGACTTAGAGCTTTCAAACTACAAACAGGACAGCGCCTTACCGTTGAATTTAAAAAAATAGAAAAAATAAATCAAGACTTGTTATCTCTGGACGCTAAAGAGGATTATAAAAAAAATCCTGTTTACTGACAAAAAAATCTTTACAATGGAGGAAACTTTTGATAAGCAGAATGATAGAGTGTATGCACGGTCCTCGAAGGAAACCAGTGAACTGGTGTCAAGGATAGAACGAGATCATTATCCCGCCTCAGTGATGTTTTGGTGGGGAGTATCCTATGACGGCGTCACTTCCTTACATTTTTGTAAAAAGGGTGTCAAAACAGCAGCAAAAACCTATCAGAAAGACATTTTAAGGAGTGTGGTGAAGCCCTTAAACCAAACCATGTTCAAAAACAAACCATAGATATTTCATATAGATTCTAATGCCAAAATATCTCAACAGTGGCCTAAAAATGATAAACCCGAGTTTATTAGTATTAATTATTGGCCGTCAGCCAGCCCAGACCTAAATCCGCTCGACTATAAATTATGGTCACTTTTAGAGGACATGGTCTGTAGAAGACGACACCACAACCTGGAGTCATTGAAGCAGACGTTGGTAGCAGCTGTGGATCATTTTCCCATGGACATCGTGCGTGAAGCATCGATGAGTGGCCTTATAGACTTCGGTGCTGTATTAAGGCAAATTACGGCCATTTTGATTAATAATTTTTTTATTTTGTAGTTTACTTTTGCCACAATAAATTGTGAGAAAATTATTCAAATCCAACCAGTAGTTTTATTTTTGTAGTTAACAAATCTTGTATCAATATTTATGGCAAGACTAGGTATAAACGTTTATATGACTGCTATATGAGCAGTTCTTGTGACTAAAAGCTGTAGCGATAACGTTTCCGTGACTTATGTAGCCAATTTGTGCTACTTGGGTAGATATTATTGCATGCAATCTATCAAATAGTTGAAAGAATGCCTCCACACAATAACGGAGTAATCGTGGAAATTGCCTTTTATTATAAAATTGTTCTTAAATTCTAAAATTATCCATTCTAAAATTATTCGTTTGAAGGTACTGCTGGAGAATGTAGGAGAGGAATTAGATCCCATGTTAGAGCCATTGCTGTTACAGCAAACCTTCAAGCAAGGCGGAGCCATGTGCATTAAACTTGGAGATACTATTGTGGAATACAACAAGAACTTCAGGTATTATGGAAATGTAGATATTAATTAATTAGTATTACCTATCTTTTAGTCGTTATTGACCTTTTAGTGTGAATTACATAATTTAAAACCAAATTTTGTAACACCATTCAAGTATTCGGTAATGTAAACACACCAGCCCGCTTCACTAATGCCAGTTACTAAAATAATGGAACTGCCGCATCGGCCAGCGAAGAGGGAGTACGCCGATACAGTATAAAAGATAGGCCCACACCTACGGCCTAAATCCTCACCGCACAAGCACATCCGTGAGCTCGAAGCGAACACGAAGCAGTCCGTCAGAAATCCGGAAGCCGTACCCGCGCAGTCTGATAGATTAACAGACTGCCAGCGCGTGTATCGCAGCACAGCAGTTAGTCGCTGCAGAAGATACCATATATGTCCATATGTCTGCATAACCAATCACCGTAAGGCGTCTGTACTATCAGGCACTTCAAGAGGTACCTGCCGCAGGGTATGCAGCCCTGAAATGCCACACCCAGATAGCCAGGTCAATGGTGAAGGCTCATGTGAAGCACCACTAAAGGGCAATTGCCCAGCGGAAGACGTCACGGGTCTTGGACAAGGCCTGTTGACAGAATCACAAAATGACCTAAATCAGCCAGAGTCATCCACTCGCAGTGTTAGGAGTAGGAAGTTCTTGATAGTTGTATCCGATCCGGAAGACCACAGAGAGACTTGGTACCAGAAGAAGGAGAAGACTGAAAATATTCTGATAAAATTTTGGGTGTATGCCCGCTGGAATCACTGCATTCATTTTTCCTGGCTTTCTTCTGGTCATGGCGCACCGTCTACATTAATCAAGTTCATATATCATAGTCATAGCTCATATAGCACATTTTACACCGTCATGAATAATTTAGACTGAAAATATTCGCTTCTTTTTGTGAAGTTGTGAGTTTTTTTGTGAGTTGCTGCAGTCAGTTCAGATTAGAGCCCATTACTTAGAGCCACTAGTTAGAGCCTACTCTGGAATGTATTCTATTAGTAAGAGCAGATCCGGAAGAGCGATTTCTACTCTGAATTTGAACCTGTCGAATATCGCGCCGACTAGCATTTCCATACCGAGAAACCGGCGACTTCCTTCGGCTCCACCATTCCACTTCACCTACATGTCAATCCATTCCGATTACTAGAATCTGGGTGCTCTCAGAATTACCCATCGCTCGCCCCTCCGAGCTGTAGCGGTATATAGAGAGTTGGTCATTCCAGGCAACGGCTTCTCTACAGTGGGCAGAGGATTGGTCATTCTGTTTTTAATTCATTATTTGCTCGGGCGTGCGCAGACAGATGCGAGGGGTGAAAATGTTCCCAATGATTATAATAATAGATAGGAGCTTTATTGATTAGCGAAACTAGATTTTGATCATTATTAAAAAAAAAAGAACCCGGAATTTGTAAACCCAATTGCACACAGGATGACCAATCACTAATTCACACCCTATATTATTTCAGATTTTACATGAGCACAAAACTGAAAAACCCCCACTACATGCCTGAAGTGGGTGTAAAGGTGACGCTGGTGAATTTCATGCTGGCGCCCGATGGACTCCAGAGTCAGCTTTTAGCGAGAGTGGTCGCTCAGGAAAGAGCTGACCTTCAGCAGGCGAAATTCGACCTGATCAATCAGAGCGCTGAGCATAACCGAATGCTGAAAGAGATTGAGCAAAAGATTCTTAACGTAAGGCGCTCATCATTTGATCATTCATAGCGGGCTATAGAGTACAATCCTGTATGATTAATGCGATACATATATTTTTAGGTGTTGTCAACATCCGAACACTTATTAGAAGACGAAGAGGCCGTTCAGGTACAAAATATGACATATTTTAATCAATCCTGTTAGTTCAAGAGGCGGCAACAAATTAGTGCAAGAGTTTTCTGAAAGCTGATACTTTCAGATCAGACAGTATTTCAGCCTTAGAATGCTGGGGTAGTCAGAAGGCCAGACTTCGGGACGTCTGGCGCTGGCGTACTAGGAAAGGTGTAATTTTAATTAATACCCTCAAAGTGTTTTGGAAAAGCTTAAAAGTCATCAGTAGATAGTGGATGCAATACAGAACTGGATACAAATGGTCAGACTACTTAACAATAGAATGCGCAGCGTCAGCATTACTCCATACATGCCACAAAAATGAAGTCCATTATATTGCGCGGCATTTCCTCGCCTCGCCGAACTGGTTCGTTCGACTATTTATAGAGCCACCGGCAGCCGACCTCTGTGCTTGACAACACCGATGGCTATGCATCCCATTAGGAGGTTTTAAATTTAAAAAAATCTTCACCTGAGAGGACTTCATTGAACGGGTGAGCTTGCAGGCTCGGCGCCTTCTTTTTCAGACTTCTTCCAGACTTCAGTAACCTTGCTCGCTGGAGTTATTTAGATGGTAGTTCATGTCCCCTCTGTAGCAGTGGCGGTCTCTTCATATAAGCCGAAAAGCCTGGCTTGCCTATAATTCCAAATTAACAATTAAATAAATGAATAACACAATTCGTAAAAAAACAACTAAACAATTTTTTTTGCTAGCGCTCCTACTGCTATCTAGCGCGCACAGCTCGCTCCACGCGAGAAAAAATCTGTTATCGACAGGGTGCGATAATTATAGACAGGGCGCGATTGCTGTCTCGCTCGCACATTATGGGCTTTCAATGCGGCTTTCAAAATCAGTGTTCCTCTCATTCGCACCTGTGGCAAATTACGCTAAACAATATATGTGTATATACAACTTTTGTATCGGGAGCTAAGCCGGGCTTGCTTAGCCATGACGTTGAATGCGAACTGCGAATGCGAACGTGTCAACAGAAAGCGCGACTTCATTATAATTAGTTTGGATTGCAATGTGCGAGTGACGTCGGGCTAATTTTTTATTGTGTAATTTCAATTGATTTGTGGTTTTAGTGCCTGATAAAAAAATGGAGGAAATTGTCCTTTGTGGTCAGTAATGTATTCTTATTACTTTGTTTTCTGACATATGTGACAACCCGCAGGACTAAGACGGGGATACGGTTTTAGCAGCGAAGAATTTTAAAAACTCGATGCGATCATTCCATTTAAATTTTTTCACCTTGTTTTCCGCCGAATTTTTAAAAAACTGAGCGTTTGTACAACATTCTTCAAAAATCACGAGTCGATGTGGGTTATAGGAATTAAGAAAGGAAAACAAAATAAAGGAATTTCAGACTTGGTTACGTGTTGAATTTCAATATGAATTTGATCAAATTTATGAAAACAATCTTTAAAATAACTCAGCACCTCGTTTGAGACGCAACGTACGCTGTGCTCATACTGAATACAAACGACTTTTTGTCCAGGTAATTAATTGACAACATATTTTGCGAAATTGACGATCGATATTCGCAAATTTTCAAATTGAAATTTTTCCAACTCTTCAACAACAAACTATACGAGAAATACCGTTTAGATTTTCCTACAAAGGCATTAGATTCATTATTTGACATTTATGCAAACCATTTTGACAGAAGGTTTTAAAGAACCAAATGATTTGTTTGTACTCCTCTCTTGAATTGAAAGATTGCAATGTTTTTGAACGAATTAGTCAGAATAGCCTCGAAGACACCTTTCCCCAATTGTTGAAGTTAGCGTATCTTGTCGTCACTATTCCTGCTACAAGTGCTTCCGCAGAACGTGCATTCTCATCTCTTAAGCTTATTCATACTTACCTAAGAAATACACAGGGTCAGGAACGTCTATCTGAGTTATGGTTGCTATTGAAAAACAGTTGTTAAAAGAATTAAAGCGTTCGCCATCATTTTACTCAGACGTAATAAAATCATTTTTGAAAAAAGGTAGACGCTTCGATTTAGAATATAAACGATGAAAATATGCCAGCGTGAGTTTCATTCCCATGGCTAGCTTTCTAAGGGTCACTTATTTTACTTTTTGTTCACTTTTTTATAAAATAGTCTTACAGCTCATACAAGCAAGGGTCAACTTATCAACTCAAGCAAGGGTCAACTCAAGCAAATAAAATGGCTTTTCTAAGGGGCTCTCTAGACGAAAAAGCATGCTTGACAAGCTTCGCGTCGCGGACAGGGAGGGGATCGTAAAACCGCAGGAAATATACAAATATTTTTTTGTAATATTTACCAAAAATGCATAATTTTGTAGTTTATACCAGGGAGTCACGTTAATTAGAAGTAATTGATTGATGAATGACGTGACTGGCATTTTTGGTAAATATTTTTAAAAAATGCATATTTTCTGCGGTTTACGATCCCCTCCCAGCCCGCGACGCGATTTTTGACAAGCATGCTTGATCGTCTAGCTAGAGAGTCCTTTAAAGCCACTAGAGGTATGCGACTGCTGATAAGTATATGTTAAATTCTGTCTTGCAGTAGCATGCCTTCAGTGTGCTTTATTGAATGTACGACCCAAGCAGTAAATTTCAAACTGAAGATTAAAGAGTAAAGAGGTACCACTTTTTTACTATAAAAAGCGTAAAAAAAAACACAAAGAGGTATGTCGGGCTTGCCCTATTTACGAACCCTGGGCACGCCACTGCTCTGTAGCAATACCCATTCCATAGCTAGACATATTTTAGCTGGCTGCAAGTCATCCTTAGATCAATTCCAGCACACTGACTGCTATGACAAAGTCGTTGTTGTCATTTTTGAGTTAATTAGCGTCTCAGTGGCTTGTGGTAACGCTCCAAACTCCCAATGCAATTTGTGCAGGTTGGCTCGAAATGCCAAAAAAAATATTGCACTCCAAAACCTCTCTCATTAATCGAGAGAGCTTCAATTCGGTCTCTAAGCAGCATTATTTTCCGAAAGCCTCGGAAGCACAGCCCTTTCTTTAGTTATAACTCTTTACTCCCTATCTTATAAGATGGTTTTTATTATAGAATTAACAGTTGCAAGCGAATCATTTATTCCGAATGGCCACAAGTACTAACTTTATTTTTTTTAAATTTTTATTTTATAAAGTAATGTAAAAAAAAGAGACAAGGACATGCATACTGTTATACATGCAGAATTGTTAAAAACGAACATTAGTATCGCATAACCAACTAGACCTAGAAGGCCTATATCTGGCTGTGCTGTGTTATGTTTATTGACGTGCAAACTGACACATTTGATATAATTTTTGAAAGATTATCAATTTTCAAAGATTAACTAAATAAATACCACGATCTGGCAAATGCACCCGGAACGGCTTCACTCTCGTAGCTTGTCAGCTAAATCTCTGTTTCTTCTCTTTAAAGATCTTAGTCTCTTAATCATCTTCTTACTGATAAAAAAACTAAAACCGCATTTTCCGCATCGTAAATGTTATGGTATGCATTGCAAGATGAATGCACTGCATTTGAATGTTTAACCTTCATATTAATATACATTATAAAGTAGGTACATATGTATATTCTAGTAGAATTATTAATAATTCTAGTCAATTTCGACTCTACCAAGTGTAGGAATTCCTATCAACTGGTTTATTGATATTGTTTTTTTCCTGCTTAGTCCAGAGTTCACTGCTTACCCCAGATGTGTAATAGCAATTTTATAATAGACCCCACTCTGGTCCTATCTGGATTTATTTATTGTTATTATCAAGTCGAGGAAAAAAGATAATTTTATAAAAATATAAGCGTTGCTTTTTTCCAGATATTAAATTCAGCAAAGGTGATGTCAAATGAAATTAAAGAGAAGCAAGAAGCGGCAACGGTGACCGAAAAGGTTATCGATGCCACGAGGCAAGGGTACGATCCCATCGCAGCGCACGCTACTAATTTGTTCTTCCTTGTTTGTGAGTGTTATTTCCCCTTCCTAGTTCATCTTTCCGAAAGTCATATTTTTAAAAAACGTTTGTTTTATGTGCAGGTAACCTGTCGAATATAGATCCGATGTATCAGTATTCGCTAGGCTGGTTTGAAAATTTGTTCAGTGCTGCCATCGACAACACTGATAAAGTGGACAACATCGCCGATCGTCTCGCCGACCTGCGATCGTACTTCACTTATTCGCTCTATCAAAATATTTGTAGGAGTTTATTTGAAAAGGTTGCTTTTTTACATACACAGTTGTAATATAACCTACGAGGGCTGAATGATAAGTACCCGTTTTAGGAAAGGAAATTATTTTGTTATTTTATTTATTTCTCAACATACTCTCTTTTCGCTGAATACACTTAGCCCAGCAATGTTCCAACTTTTACAAGCCATCCAAAAAATACGATTTTGTTTCGGTTTTCCGCTAAGCCATTTTTTCATGGTTGGAAACGAAAAGTAATTGTGTGGGGCCAAATCTGGGGAGTAAGATAGATGAAGCAGCAATTCGTAGCGTAGTTTGACCACTTTTGCTGTGGTTGATGCGGACGAGTGTGCTGGTGCTGATGAAAAAGCACTTTTATGTTTGTCAAAATTAAATAGGATTGTTATTTGATCAATTCAGCGTTGAATGGACCGATTAACCCCTGGGTGGCCACGCCCGCCGAGCGGCGTATTATCCGTATTTATGCAATTATCAGCTCTATTTCTACCTCCACTGCGGTAAAAGCCTATCATTGAAGCCCGCCATTAAATAAGCCACCGGTATATATTAGTATGCTTGCACACTCCTATAGATAAATTTTCGAGGGCTTCGAAAATTTTGCATGGAATGACTGGTTTCCGAAAGGTTAAGTCAGTATAGTACTGTCCCATTATTGCCCTTCCATACTCCAAATAGTCAGTGTAGATGATGCTTCATTCTAATGATGCATCATTCTAAAAATGACAGTTGTCAGTGGCGCTGTCTGTCGGTAAACACGTGTACTTATGATACAGCCTAGGAAAAATTATCTTTTTTCTAATATTAATGATCAAATCTTACAGGATAAGCTGGTCTTCTCATTGTTGCTAACTTTAACGATGGGTCTCGCCGAAGGGACCGTAACTTTACCAGAGTTATTATTTTTGGTAGCGGGAGGAATTCCAGTCGAAGTTCCTAAGTGTCCTGTGTCTTTTATTACTGCGATTGGATGGTCGGAATTGAATAAGTAAGATACTCATAATATTACTATAATTGGGACTTTAAACTACATTCCTTGCAACTAACACTTTAGCAGAAAAAACTTCAAGATAATAAACACAATAAAATAAATACTCCTTTTTTTAGGTTGGATGATTTTTCATCATTTAATGGAATGGTCAAGCATTTGATGTCTAACCAAAAGCAATGGGACGACTTTTGTAATAAACCGGACCCGCAGAACCATCCTCTGCCTAAGCCATGGGATGAAAAACTTTCTAATTTTCAGGTTTGTCAATATTTTTTCCTAATACTAAGTATATGATGATAGCAACCCTGGATCTAGGGGGGGGGGGAGGCAAACCAGGGTATCTGCCCCAAGCGGCAATTTAAGGGGGCACGAAATTCATGTTTTAAAAAAAAAAAACACTGAAGCACCTAGAATCCAGGGTACATTATACTATCGATTATTCATTTGATTTTGGAACCCAGCCTAAGTTGATTTTGGAACGCGTGCGCAGTGCGATGTCTGCCGAGGAAATTCCCGTTGCGTCTAGAAAAAAACCTCCCCACAGACAGAGGGGATGGGGCTGCCCGAGCGGATCCTAATAAACCCGAATATAATATGTAAATATGTCGACTGAAGATCTGCAAAAAAATTGAGCCAATCTAGCTCGAAAATATTCCAGACTTAAATGCAGTTCTAGCTAGGAATTTAAGGGATATTTCAGAGAAGAAATTGAATAATATGGTCTTGTCGATGTTGGTAATTAGATCGTTTGCAGAGAACCATTCAAAATGTTTGTTTACAAAGCGGAGAGACGGATTCTTAGTTTAGTTTTTCTCCATCTTTCTTTAAGCTAATTTCTGGTTTTATCTCGCAGTGCGCTTCTTGTACCTTGTGTACCTTGTGTAACAGAAAAATCTAAATAATGGTGACATTGGAAGGTTAAACAACTTCATGACATATTCAATGCATTGCAGGTGTTGCTAGTAATCCGATGCGTGCGACAGGATATGATGATACCGGCTGTACAAAAGTTTGTTGCGAGTAAGTAGTAATCCTGTTACAGTTTAAGTTAACATTCATTAATTTTCAAGCTATACTACAGTCGTGCCATATATACTATTACAACTATTGATTGCCTATTAATTTAAATTCAGAAATCTACCACATCCTTGTTTCGAGTCAGGCGGTCAGTAAAGTTTTAGTAGCCAATATGATAGCCAACTTTCGGCAGCGTATACGGCACCAGAAGAAGTATGAGAATGAGAATGAAACGGTGTATCTGGACGTCCCCGAGACCAATTTGGATAAGTTAGACTGCCTGCAGAATATGAAATCGAAGACTATCGCAGTTGTTTGACATTATAAGTTAAAGAAAAATAATAAAATTAATTAATATTTATTTATATAATGAATTAATATTATATTATTAATTAACCCCTCTTATCGCGGGGTAAAAATTCAGCCGTCACTTCTGCGTGTGATAGTTTACATTGGATTTCATATCCAATATTGGATCGCTCACATTCCGCCGTGGGTAGACTTGCATCCAATGATGGACGGGTCACATCAGTCGGATTAAACGGTAAATTCGTTTTTATGTTATTTATAATGCCTGCAGAATGTTTGCATAATTACATATTCCACTCTCACAAGTATAACCATGTTTCGGAATACCGAGAAAAATTGTGATGACTTCGGATACAAGACTGGAGAAATTTTTACATGCTTTCTCTACTATACAATATTTTACACAATCCTGCATTACTCTCCTACCTCAACGAGGTTTTTACCAGGTTAGGATGTCATGGTCTCCCACTTCATTCAAGTCGGAATACTACTCAACGCATCCCAAATCACAAATCCATATATTTATCTTTCTCCTTCTTCGTACTTGCAGCTCAGATAACGAATCAGCTTCCTCCAATTATTAGAGCCTCATCAGCTTCCTCCTTTAAGCAATCATTGAAAAAGCAATTCTCTTCGCAACAAATATAAACCACAAATCCTGACCGTTCCGTTATCCCTTCGCTTTCCTTACCTTATATTGGCAGTTTATTTATTTGTTAACCCGCTGAGCACGTAACATCCATTTGGGGACATGAATGGCGGCCGCCGAAATTCCGAAACGTCCACTACTGGATATAGCGCTCGGCTCTTACGAAAATGTCGTTTAAATTTCGAAATGCGATTGTATATTCTATCGAATGATGCCATAATATAGCCAAATATGCAACACTATGAAATTGCTCGATTGCCGCATGCGATGTTAGAAATATGAATTACTACATCCCTTACAAAATCGATGACCTCATTTCTGACGACAGTCGCGAACTGCCCATTCGCGGCGGCGTATAATTCCGCGACGTGTTGTGTTGTGAATTGTTTTGTGTATATAAGTGCAGTGCATACCGGATAAAAGTAAGTAATTTCCATTTTTAAGTAGTTTAGGCCTTAGGATTAAACAATTTACACAGCCCATTTGCTGTTTTTCACGAATTTTCGAAGAAAACACTTTGGCAAAACGTAACGGCTCGCGAAAGATGGCCGTTTTTATTTTGTAATGTTTGTGAAATATCCCGTTATATCGCGAAACATGACGTAATGTCGCTTTAATTTACTAATAAAATAGGTATTGCTTCATTTACATCCTAAGTTATCACATAATTAGGCGTATTTTGAACATTATATGTTGTTTTCTAATATGGCTCGCGAAAATGAAACTTGTTTTGATAATTACTATGAGAGAAAAAAGTGTGATTTTCCATAGTTTTTCGATGAAATGTGACTCTTTGGAGTATAGTAATTAGTTATTAGACATATAATAAGTCTATGATAAGACAATATAATTGAAAAAATCTAACGAATTTTATATTATGGGCATTCAAAGTTTATTATTAGGTTCGGAAGTCGGAAACTCTCAAAACTTTAGATTTTTCTATAATATCAGACAAAGCTCAAAGTTCTGGTGTGATTTCTAAGAAGAAGTGATGTAGTAATAAAGTTATTTTGAAAGAATTTCATATAAAAAAATACCATAAGTAGTCACAAATTAAAAATTAAAAAAATTTTTTTTTACAAGAATACATACAATTTTTCTTGGCTGAATAAATAAATATTTTTTCCGTATTTTTGTATGCAAATAAGTAAAAAAAAAATATCGCTTTGGTAAAGCATTTAATAAAGAACATAACTGTATTTACAATTTTTGATATTTACAAAAACTGT
The DNA here is from genome assembly GCA_944548615.1 of Micropterix aruncella. Lineage (NCBI taxonomy): Eukaryota > Metazoa > Arthropoda > Insecta > Lepidoptera > Micropterigidae > Micropterix > Micropterix aruncella. The sequence goes on from OX155951.1 coordinate 34,203,622, forward strand.
ATTTACAAAAAAATCGAAATGATTTTATAGGCGAGTTTTTTCAGTTTGCCAATTTTGTAATATTTATTCATTATTATCTTAATTGTTTTACGAGATAAGGTTATAATGTTTTATATGTCAAATTTCAATGCGATCATTTTTCTATTAATCTTTTTTTAATCCGATTAGTGGTTTATAAGTTATGATCGTTTTTCTCAAGGCCGTTGACTCGCGTCGATTTTTTGCGCGAATATGTCGCGCGCAAAAGTGATGTTTTTGGGCGCGGTGAGTTTTTACCTCGCAACGTGAGGGGTTAATATAACTAATATAGTTGTATATAACTAATATTTGAATATATATTTGTTTATTTACTTTGTGCTTTAGGTGTGTATATGTAAAATGCATAACATTCTTTACACTAATATGTCGGTTGACTGAGAGACTGATATCCGCTGTATAGCCAATACCACCGATCGATGGTTTTCTATTGTGACAATTTGCGGGCGGCCATCTCCGTATTTATGCAATTATGCAATTGTATGTGATAAAAGTTGCCTTCATTGAATAAGCCACTGTTATTAATTAGTATGGGTGCACGAACACCCCTTACATACAAATTTTCGAGGGTTGAAAACATGCTGTCATGAGTTTCATTCCTATGGCTGGCTCTCTAAGGGTTAACGATAGCAATAAGTCCGCGATTATACTTAAGTTTTTAGTGTGCAATAAGAGACTTTTATTTCATTTAAATAATAATGCCGAATAAAGACTAAATGCAACGGCACTGTTTCTATAGTCTATTTTATTTTCAGCTGCCATTGGCCATAGGTACGTTGAGCCGCCGCTCTTTGATCTCGTATCGTCATATGGCGATTCTCACTGCTGCATTCCACTGTTATTTGTCTTAACGCCTGGTTCTGATCCGATGGGCACTCTACTAAAGTTTGCTGATGATCAAGTGAGTTTTTATTGGAATATAAATAAGACGAATTCTTGTCATTGAATCCCCGTATTTTAACTACTGTTTTTTTTTCTTAGGGTTTCGGAGCGTCCCGATTATATTCCTTATCACTAGGTCAAGGCCAAGGACCCATTGCTGTGAAGCTGATTGACGAGGGGGTTCGTGCTGGTACTTGGGTGGTTCTGCAAAATTGTCACCTTGCTAAAAGCTGGATGCCCACTTTGGAAAGGGTCGGTATAGCTGTTAGATTTTTTATATTACAGTAGGGTTGCGGTTACCCGAGCCCCGATTAACCAAGTTCCGGGTTAACCAAGGTCGAAAAGGCCACAGTCCGGCCATGTTTTTCCCCCCAATGTCATACCTCTGTTCCAATTTTACTATACAGTACTGTAATTTATATTTTTACATACTACATTTGTAACTGACTACATTTAAATATGTAATACATAGATGAATTATTTTACTTCATTGACTATTATTTTACTTCATTAATTTTAAAGTTTACCATATGTTTCCCCCTCGATTTACGAAGGAGTCTCTCTTATCCGAGTTTTCGATTATCCACGGTACCCTACCCTACTACCTAGGATAAGCAAGGTCCTACTGTATATATTTTTTTATTATTATATAGACTTCACATACTACTACTATTATGTCACTATATGATATTGATTCGAAAAGTCTTGCAATTGTTCGACATTATAAATAGGATAAAGACGTATTTACCAAGTGAAGTTTGTCGCACCCAACGTTTTGGCGTTGTTGCAACCGATTGTCGATCGATCATCCGGACAAATTCGTCTTTATCCCATTTATAAGATTATGTCACTGATTTAATTATTTTAAACTGTAGATATGCGAAGGTTTGCTGCCAGAGAATACTCACCCTGATTTCCGTTTGTGGCTAACATCATATCCGGCTGATCATTTTCCTGTTTATGTTCTTCAAAATGGCGTTAAGATGACAAATGAACCGCCTACTGGTGAGTCATACATTTTTTTGTTAAACTCCCACTCCATCCTGTGCTAAAATTTTACTTGATTCAATATGGAAACGCTCTTGTAGTATTAAGAAGAGAGAAATATTATAGAGATCTCAGATTTTGTTTTTACATTAATTTTTCAATATTTCTCTAATATTTTCACTATCTGCTTCAACCAGGCAGCAAGGGCAGTTGCCATCTTCTTCAATGTTTTTTTTTACCTTCCTTGAATTCACAGAAAATTCCCAAGAAATTCTTTCTTCAAATTTACTGCAAACTAAAGTGGTTGCGAATACGCCAAAAGAGAAATGTTCTTCTTCAAAATGTTGTGTCAGTTTATCTGCCAAGCACTCTGCATACAAACCAATCCGAGTCCAGTGCTAGCGTTTTGAAAAGTACTTGTTCGTTTCATCTTACTACTAGTTATAATCTTTGAAGTCACTGTTACCATTAGCAAAACTTCTGCTCTCTCAGTTGTACAAAGTCTTATGTGGGTTTGTATTACAGGCCTCCGAGCAAACATTACCCGTTCCTACCAGAGTGACCCTATCTCCGATCCAGAGTGGTTTGAAGGGAATAAACAACCACACAACTTTAAGAAATTGCTCTATTCGCTCTGTTTCTTTCATGCGGTTGTTCAGGTATGAAAATATTTATGTTTCTTATATTATGCAATCAATTTAAAGGAGTGAGAAAAGATGCACATAATCTAGATATTTTTTTGTCCATTTAATTATCCATTGGAAAATAAATAAAACGCGATATACATGATCGGAACATCTGTCCTACTGCGGTTACCTTGGTCAGAACAACCACTCGTCCGCTTAGTGTGTATCGCTTTTGGGCGACCGGACGGCCTTCCATCCGGCCAATGGACAAGCCACCTTTTTGACTAAGAATGAATAGAGGATATTGAGTTGCGACTTGATCGAGTGTATTTACTCCTGTTGGATTTTTTGTGATCCAGCGTGTGTCAGATTGTGTGTGTGAAATTGATGACTATCTCGGTTGTTTGGCATTATAAATAAAAGATGAGTTTACCATGTGAATTTTGTAGCACTCGACGTTTCGGCGATGTTGCAACTGCCGTTAGCCAGGATAGACTCACTATAGGATTGTGTGTGTGTTCAACCAGCTGCATAGAGTGGCCCTAGCAGTCGCCGGTCGGCAGAGGTAGACGCGTGTGCAATGCAAGATAGCGGCTGAGCGGAAGCGAGAATTCACTATGGAATTTCTTAAATTGTACATTTAACGCTAGTGTGGCCTATTTAGATGCGGATGAGGAATTGCTTGGCATACTTGAAAGAATGCAAAATGCATGCATTCTATCAAGTTTATATTGTCTCAAAAATTGATCACGAGTCCTCATTTCTTAATCAATTTGAATGGCTCCCAGTCAGGAACTGTAGTGATTCACAGAATCACAGCGTCAATTTTTAGTAGGTTCTGATGAGCCACGATGGAATCCTTGTCCCATTGTCACGCTCACTCCAACAGTAAAAACCTGATTATTTCACCCGTATTGTGTCACCCGCAACACCAATACTTACGATCAGTTCTGCTTGTCGCCCGCTAATAGATACTCTGACGTTATCGTCTTCCCGGTGATACTTGCGCCGATGAGCAAGGGATCATAATTTATGCAGGTTTCAAATTCTTATATCTCCGTAAATACTTGTCGTATCGTCGAAAAAAACCATTATATTTGTACCATCAAATTATTGAAAAAAAAACAACACTTTTTAAATTATTTTATAAGCATATTGTCTCTGTATCCGTTATCATTTCTGTGCCTTCTGTGCAAAACGATTTAACTCGAAAATCACTACTTTTCAGGAGAGCAAAAACAAATTAAAAAAAAATATTTTTCATTACCTGTGTTAGCTAGCCAAAAAGCATTAATGTTTTGAAAATGTATGATTTAATGATGTAAATATTTTTTAATTTTTTATTGGGTAGAATATCAGAAAACAAACAGAAATTAAACACAAAAAAGCTTTTGGTGAAAATTGATATTTGGTGATTTTATTTTAATAGTAACATTATATTTGTAGTGCTAAAGCAACAGTCGTAAAACAAAAAATACTGAAAATTATTGGAGGATTAATGTTTTCATACCTCGAGTTGTACCAAAATTTAATGCAGAACGTATTGGTACTATTTGGGCTAACTCTAGTTTTAACAAAATACAAGAAAAAGTGTGGAAAATTTTAAACGCTATTTTGATACAACATTGATTAAATCTTTTTACACCAATAAATTTAGTTAAATCGGTTTTTTCTCATAGTACAACTCATGATAAATCACTAGACACGAAACATTCGAATAAAAGTCCAAAAAATGTGCTAGTTGTATCAACCTATCTCCATTAGTAAGAGAGATATCAACACGTTAGCTAGACCAAAAATATTGTCTTTTTTTTTTACATATGGATTCATTAAAAACGCAATTATGATATAAGTCTAGTTGAATCATTTTGTACAGGAGGCACAGAATTACCTACTTATGGAGAATGAATAATGATCAACTATCCGAATGTGTCTTTATTGCTTTGTCAATTTTTGTTTTGTATTTTAAATTTCAGGAGAGACGGCAATTTGGCCCACTGGGCTGGAATATCCCATATGAATTCAACGAGACTGATTTGGGTATATGTATAACGCAGCTGAATATGTTCCTCAATGAGTATGATGTAAGCACAACTTTACAAATTGCCATTGATTATTATTTCATTACTGAGTGACGAACCCTGATTGTATCCTTTATAACAAAAGTCAATCCTTTATCACTCAATCTTTATTAATATTCTGACGTAATTAGAATTAACTTGAAAGAACATGGTGGATGGCATTGAAGACACTAGATATATCACAGTCAGTGGCGGTCTCTTCATATAAGCCGAAAAGCCTGGCTTGCCTATACTTCCAAATTAACGATTAAATAAATTAATAACACAATTCGTAAAAAAAACAATTAAATAAATTATTTTGCTAGCGCTACTACTGCCATCTAACGCGCACAGCTCGCTCCACGCGAGAAAAAAACTGTTATCGACAGGTGCGATAATTATCGACAGGGCGCGATTGCTGTTTCACTCGCACATATTGGGCTTTCAATGCGGCTTTCAAAATCAGTGTTCCTCTCATTCGCACCTGTGGCAAATTACGCTAAACAATATATGTCTATATACAACTTTTGTATCGGGAGCTAAGCCGGGCTTGCTTAGCCATGACGTTGAATGCGAACTGTGAATGCGAACGTGTCAACAGAAAGCGCGACTTCATTATAATTAGTTTGGATTTAAATGTGCGAGTGACGTCGGGCTAATTTTTTATTGTGTAATTTCAATTGATTTGTGGTTTTTAGTGCCTGATAAAATATGGAGGAAATTGTCCTTTGTGGTCAGTAATGTATTCTTATTATTTTGTTTTCTGACATATGTAACAACCCGCAGGACTGGGACGGGGATACGGTTTTAGCAGCGGAGAATTTTGAAAACTCGATGCGATCATTCCATTTAAATTTTTTCACCTTGTTTTCCGCCGAATTTTTGAAAAAGCTGAGAGCTTGTACAACATTCTTCAAAAATCACAAGTCGATGTGGGTTATAGGAATTAATGAAGGAAAACAAAATAAAGGAATTTCAGACTTGGTTACGTGTTGAATTTCAATATGAATTTGATCAAATTTATGAAAACAATCTACAAAATAACTCAGCACCTCGTTTGAGACGCAACGACGCAAGAGAGTCCTTTAAAGCCACTAGAGGTATACGACTGCTGATAAGTATATGTTAAATTCTGTCTTGCAGTAGCATGCCTTCAGTGTGCTTTATTGAATGTACGACCCAAGCAGTAAATTTCAAACTGAAGATTAAAGAGTAAAGAGGTACCACTTTTTTACTATAAAAAGCGTAAAAAAACACAAAAAGGTATGTCGGGCTTGCCCTATTTACGAACCCTGGGCACGCCACTGATCACAGTGTAACTAGAACTACCGATGAGACAACTCCTTTGATCTATTGGAAATGCAGCCACTGCCAACCGAGTGGAGTCAGGGTTGTCATGTTCCAGGTTCGATAGCGTAAAAAGGTCACCTGATTTGATACATGAAGATTAAAACGAAGCATACAAAATCACTGAGCTCTGTCTGGGAGCGGGTTCCCCTCTTTGTCGCCATCCCGTTGGCACCCATCGTGGCACACTGGTAGTTTTTTTTACGCTGTGATCGCACTATATACCAGCCTTTCTCCCAAAACAGCTTAGTAACAAAAGAGCAAATAAGTGATTCCAGATATTCCTACTAGGGTGTGTTTCATTATTATTTAGAACGATCTAACTTATAATACTGGTGAGGTTATAAATGAAATGATAAGGAATTATAAATAGGATAGAAAACGAATTTACCGCGTGAAATTTGTAGGACCCGACGTTTCGGTGACGTTGCACCGCCGTTGTCTAGGGTAAACTGAAGAGCTGTCAGTCCGTTGTTTTGCGGGTAGGCCGCAAACCGCTGCCGCCACTGCGTAGGTTATAACGGTGGTGGGGGGCCGGGCTCGGAGCGCGGGAATTTTTAAAATCCGTCTTGCACACAACACTCACTGTATCCTGTTTTAAGTCTTTGCGTTCGGCGTTCGGCTCTTCGGCATTCGCTCTTCTTAAAATGTTCCCGCCGCCGAACGCCGAACGCAAAGACGTAAAACAGGATACAGTGAGTGTTGTGTGCAAGACGGATTTTAAAAATTCCCGCGCTCCGAGCCCGGCCCCCCACCACCGTTATAACCTACGCAGTGGCGGCAGCGGTTTGCGGCCTACACGCAAAACAACGGACTGACAGCTCTTCAGTTTACCCTAGACAACGGCGGCTGCAACGTCACCGAAACGTCGGGTCCTACAAATTTCACGCGGTAAATTCGTTTTCTATCCTATTTATAATGTCAAACAACCGCGATAGTCTTCGATTTCATGATAAGGAATTGTTCTTATACTAAGGGATATTCTTAAGCTTAGTCAAATAAGCACGATATACTATGCTATATGTCAGTCTATAATGACATACACTATTATGGGGTGGGGAGCAGGCTCTAAGACTACAATTGATAGAATTAATGTCTTACAAAAATCTATAATGGGTAATATATTGAAAAAGCCAAGAATATATTTTTTTCTAATGTATCTCGATGCAAAAATACTTGATATTAGAAAACTGTTCTGTTAAAAATCTGCTTCAAATTTCAATCGCGCACTATCAGAGATATTGTTCCCTGCTAAGAACATAAGATCAGCACAGGTACCTCAATATATGGTACCCAGGAGATCTACATGGTTTGGACAACACCATTATCATAACCGTGCTCTGAGATTAATGATTTTTGTAGGAAATCACTGATATTTCAGGACTGACAGAGGTGGTTCTTAAAAAACAACCTCATTCAGTGTTTGATTAGTAAAGGAAGAACGAAAACTGATTGTATCCTCATGACATCTTAAAAATAGCCTCGCATTTATACACACATAATTTACACACCATTATAAATTTCCTATATGCACTGTAGAACTCCAATTAACCGAACCAATTGGGACTGGACCCCATTCGAAAAATTGATTTTTTTCCGACAAAAGGGTCTATTTTTATACAATAATTATTGTATGTATGTTGAAAACTACAGAAAAAAAACTATTTTTAAAGAAAAAGAGCTTTAAATTAATTTCTTAGCCAGCCGCTACTTGCCTTAAACGATGTTGCCTTAAACGAAGTTTCTGAATTAACCCTTGGAGTAAATGGGTATTTTCATGGATGCATCTGTCTCTTTTGCAGGATTTTCGGCGACATCGACTTAAAGTACTATAACTACGAAACTACTACACCAATCATAAAAAGAACAACTGCACAATGATTGCATTGAAATTTCGAATATAGAATATTGAAATATCATTTTGTAAAACAATTAGATAATTATGAATAAATATGAGAACGTCAAAGAAGTGAAAAAAACGCACGACCAGATTTGGTCGACTCGTACTCAACGGATAATTGTTTCGCGACCAGATTTGGTTGACTCATACTCAACGGGTTAAGATCTTAGCTTTTTCACAAAGAATCGGACCCAACATTGGGTTTTCAATAGAACGTTGCTGCAAAAACCACTAAAAAAGGCAACTTCTAAATCTTTGTTTGTTGTTGCCTTCATTGATTTTTTTGAAGGTTGATTTGGCGAATCGCAGTACATTTCCGTCTTAATTTTTTTCCATCTTAATTTCGGATACTCAGTGATTCGGATAGTCGGAGTTCAAACAATTGGAGTTCTATTGTATATGTATATTAGAGTGAATTAGATTTTTTATTTTTATTATGTAATAATTTGTATTTGGGTTTATTTATGATTATTTTTGACGACTTTCATTATTTAATGAATAATTGGTTTCTTAATGATTATTTTGTTTGTTTTTTTTTTATTTACTGTAACAAATTCGTAACCATTTTGATCTTAGATTATGAAACCAATAGATTAGAAAACATCCTTTCATGAAATTATATATTAAATTGGTATTATTTAAAATTGCTGTCTTCTTTAGAGCAGCCGCTGCCTAGTTAGGAGTGAAGAAGAATCATTGTGTTTTTAAATAATTGTTATGTATTTTCTTGAATAAATAAATAATATTTTTTTTTCTACTAGGATGTTCAATTTATCGCACTGCGCTATCTCACTGGCGAGTGCAACTATGGCGGTCGCGTGACGGACGATTGGGACCGACGATGTCTCAACACTATCCTGCGTAAATTCTACTCGGAGGATGCGATAACCGTTGAAAATTATAATTTTGAGCCAACAGGTAGGTCAAACCTACTTTTACCAACTGTATATTTTATGTGTTCTTAGTGAAACCTGTTGATGGTTCGATTTTTTACGAGCGCTTATGCCACTGTCCCTCATTTATTTGAGGGATGCGGGGAAAACATATGGGTTTTTTGTCAAATAGATATTCTCAATAATAAAAAAATCTACCCTTTCTAAGATTATCTTAAGTTTTGTAGCTCTGTCCATACTTTATTTTTAGTAATAAGCTTTAGATTGTTTAAATAAACAAAACGATGAAAAGTAAATTTAAAAAAAACGTAAATTCGGATCAATGCTAATAATTCTTCATACATAAAATATATATCAATACCCAAAGCATCTGCAATTCCGCTGTTTGTATAAAATATTTTTTGTTTTTTTTTTTCAAAAAATTTATAAAAGCAGAATTTTTGCATCTCAAATTCTATGCCTTTGTAGAGTGAATGAGTGGTAAGGTTAATGTAGAAAAAATCTGTCCTAAACCTACCACAGGCGGTCCTTAGTCCGTAGTTCACCGCTCAACCCTCAGAATAGTAATAATAGTATTTTGATGAGCCCGATTACTCAGGTCGGTGAATTTCATGGCAACTCCGCTTGTATTTATTATTATCAAAGTAAATCGATCTGTGCCTCATTTGTCTAGTAGAAAATATTAACTGGCAACCAATCGGTCTAATAATTACTAGACCACACGCCTATCAATGTAATGCCAAAATAAAATGAACCGCAAACATCGAAAATTTGGTCGACAGTAACATTTAAGGCTTGACTTGACGATGCGTCAAAAACATTTAGGTTAAGCAACATGTTACATTTTACGTAATAAATGCAGGGTTTTCAACCATACCTCAGCAACTTTGCTCGGTGGTGCTTTTTAGAGAATAGTTCGAATACCCTAGGCATTAATACTCTTTGCACAGCTAGACATTTTTCCTGGCTGCAAGTCGGCCTTAGATAAAGGTCGATACACCTGCCGCCATGACAAAGTCCTTGCCATTATACTAGAGGTAATTAGCTTCTCAGTGGCTTGATCCAACAAGGGTTTGACAGTACCCTCCAAACTCCCAATACAGTTTGTGCGGGATGGCTCTAAAGGCAAAAAACATTTAACTACAAAACCTTTCTCAATAATCGAGAAAGCTACAGATTGGATTCTGGAGGTTGATTCGGTCTCTAAGCAGTATAAATTCCCTGAAAGTCTCGGATGCACAGCCCTCCGTCCAGATATAACTCTTTACTCTCTATCTCGGAAGGTGGCTCTTATTGTAGAATTAACTGTTCCATGGGAATCAAATATCCCAAAAGACCACGAGTACAAATTAAATAAATACCATGATCTTGCAAATGCCGTAACCCGGAACGGCTTCACTGTTCACCTTCACGCGGTGGAAGTTGGCGCTCGTGGCCTGCCAGCTAAATCTCTATTTCACCTCTTTAAAGATCTTGGCCTTTCCAGAAAAATAATCACCTCTTTCTTAGAAAAATTATCTAAAACTGCGATTTGCGCATCTCAAATTCTATGGCTTCGAAGGGGGAGTGAATTGGTGGTAAGGTGAACGCTCACATGTGGCAAGACAGCTGTCCTAAACCTACCACAGCCGGTTTGTAAGTCCGGAATCCACTGCTCACCCCCCAGAAGTGTAAAAAAAATAGTATTATGATGGGCCCGACTCCGGTCGGTGAATTCCATGGCAGCTCCGTTTGTATTTATTTATACTTGCATATTTTATATTATATCAGTGTTAGCCCTTATTTTTTATTTCGTTCTGTAGGAACATACACAATGCCAACTTGCCAAGAATATGGTGATTTTTTAACACATATTAAAATGTTACCAATCACCGCATCGCTTGGAGTATTTGGTATGCACGATAATGCCGACATCACAAAACACTATCGTGAAGCGGCGCAATTACTCGACACAGCTGCACTTACACAGGTTTAATGTTATATATCAATAATTTAATTATAGTTCAATTATCAGTAATTTAATTCTATATTTGTAGTTGCTTTAAATTAATGCTTTTTACTAAATTTATAGTGTGTGCATCAATATGAGCTGCAGGAAAGCTGGTTAGTAGCTATATATGCCGCTGCTGATTATTCCATTGTTGTCAATAATTTATTATTAGTAAATAATATATTAATTTAATATTATTGCAATAGCTCAACTATCATATATAATTCTATATATGATAGTTGCTGTAGATTCTATATATGCTAGATATTCAACTATCATTTATAATACTATCATATATAATTCATTGTTTTTACTTTTTTCATGCTTGTCATTGTCATCATTGTAGGATCGAATCGTGAGTATTTGAGAAAAAAATAGTATTTCGATTGAATTATCATATCACTACTGCTTATAATGACTTTCTTTCATGCATTGCAATCACTAGGATTTGCTGGAGAAATATTATCAGGTATATTTGAAATCATACTGAAGCTAAAATCTTGTTCAAATAATATTTTTTCATTTAATAATTTATTTTATTTACAGCAAGCTGAAGGTGGCGGAGGTGGTGGATCCGAGGAAGAAACAGCAAAAGCCTTTGCCGAGTCAGTTTTGGCACGGTTGCCAGAAAAAGCTGTGAGCGGCACTCCGTACTATGGTGAAATCGACCCTGGACAAATGAAACCTATGGATGTGGTCATAGTTCAAGAGGCGGCCAGATTCAATAAACTCATCGATATAATACTGTCTACTTGTCGAGCGGTCATTGGGGCTGTGCAAGGTTAGTAGTGGGCTAAAATTTTGCAATGACCTTAGGTATTAGTTGCCTGAAAATTAATAGTTTTCTCGCTTGACACCCTTGGTAATGTGATATAGTTGTAGTAAATGCATCTCTGAGGAGTGTCGGTAATTTGGAATATGCAGTGTGTGCCATGTGTCACTGCCACTGTTGAGCTCTCGGCTTAATACTGACTGGGACTGTAAAATAAGTTAATAGTAAAAATATATTTTTTTTAAAATACATTTTTAAAAACAATGCTCTGTTTCGAGCCAACCCTGAGGTGCAGCAGCCGTGTCAAAGTGGAACTTAGAACGGGCTATCATAATTGAATGCTTTACAGAATTTCGTGTTCGTGCTGTTGACCGATGAGGAGTTAGCCAACCCTGGGTGCAGCAGCCCTATCGCGGTGAAACTTAGAATGGGCAAAGCTTCGTTTCTGTGCTGTTGACCGTTGATGAGTCCCCTCGTGGGAAGCCAACCCTGGGTGCAGTAGCCCTGTCATGGTGAAATTTAGAACGGGCTATCTAAATTGAATGCATATATTACTGACACTCCTCAGAGATGCATTTACTACAACAATGCATATTGTACAAAATTGTGTGTCTGTGTTGTTGACCATGGAAGAGGAGCCTCGTCGGGTCTGATGTCCGATCCTGGGTGTAGAATCAGGTCACGCTCACCATAAAAATGCATCGTCCGGAACTGAATCAAGGTGTAAAATTTCTACTTCATAGGATAAGAGGAAGTACTTCAAATTCAGCTTGCAAGATTTGTCCTAAACAAACTAACAAACATTGCAAGGTAAATAAAAACTTTCATAGGATCAACAAAAGCTATCAATGAAGACACGTGACTTTTTAGCAGCTCGAGAGTATCTCACTTTTCCGCAATTTATACAAGCTACATTGATGCTGTGTTGAAAAAGTCGCCCTTTGCATTCCACCCTCAATACCTTTTCTCATCCCTGGCGCGGGCTTCAGAGGCCTCTCATTACAAGTCTAGGCTTTCGGTTAACTCACAAGAGAAAAAGCCCGAGAAACTCTTACAATTTTTTAGAAAGTTTAAAATGTTTTGAACTACAAGTAGCTATTTTTCAATTTATTTCCAACGTCATCAGCGATGACAACTCGTATAAAGCAAATTCAAAGACAACTTACCATTTATCTGGCATATGACGACACCTTGCAATTCGACAATCATGTCAAATATCTGAATTACTATGATATAACTGAAAAATCGGATATTGTATTTTTATGACATCATTCATAGAAAAATTTACAGTCCATATCTTATTAAAAATGACAGTCCATACATTACTGTAAGTTATTCTAAAAATTCCACCCTTATTCAGGATTGTTGAAACAGTGTAGATTTACTGCACTGCATATCTTTATCCTCGGTAAAAGTAAATTTTGCCAGAGAGTGGCAAACCAATTACAAATATGTAATATGAAAAGCTGACTAAACTGTGGGTGACTGGGACTAAACCTCCCCAACTGCGGGTGGCTCATATATGAGCCACATATGGGCCATTTTGTGAGCCAGCCGCAGTCGACGGATTAAACTTATCTACTTATGCATATATACATAACAGCCCTTTTTTCTTGAGTCGTTTACCGTGGCGCAAAGTAGGCATATGCAAAAATAATAATAAATAAATAAAAGATAGTTAAAAAAAATCACTACAAGGTAAAAAGGTTTTTGCTGCCGTGTCTAGTCTCTGAAAACCGGTTTTGTTTGCCGAGCGCTGTTATCGGAAGCATGGCGGGTGGTGGGACTAGGGACAATTTCTCTTTTATGCTAATACTTTCTTTCATCAACGTATCTTTTCATATCTTCTTAGAAATTCGTTAAACGTTGACATTGACATGCAAAAATAATTCTGGAATTTCGTTTCATCACTTCTCAGTTCAAACATAAGTAGCCCTAATTTAAACGCCGCAATACAATAGGATGCACCCAAAATCTTTAATATTTTTTTTCGTAATCTACGCTCATACCAGTACAAAATAACCGCGTCGGAGTTTCGCCTTTGATATCCATCTTTTAGGAAACGTACTGAAAAACTGATTAACAAACCGTATAGCAAAAACGCCAGAACTTTTTTTACTGTATACGGCTAAACTGTTTCAGAAAACCTATTCGTAGAAACTGTAATAGTGTGAACGGGCTGTAATAAGTTATGTTTTGTGTACATTTTAAACACAACATAAACTTACCTACTTTAATTTTGAAATTTTCTATATTTATCGAATTAGAGCAGTGTTTCATAACATATAATAGCGAAATGCATCTGAATGTTATAGTTTATCTAATATTGGCTACTGTGGATTTAAAAAGCCTATATATTTTAGTAAAAAAAAGTAAAGAATATAAACAAGTAAGATAGTTACTAACAAACTTTGTGATGGAACTTGTCAACATCGATATATTTTAATCCATTTATTATGTGTTTTTTTTCTAGGTGTGAGTGTTCTAACAGAAGCCACAGAGGAAGTGCTCATAAGTATCATGAAAGGCAAGATACCGTCGATGTGGGCTGCAAGGTCCTACCCGTCTCTAAAATCTGTCGCTGGATATATTGATGACCTCTTGAAGCGCATTGAGTTTCTACAGGTTTTACATTTTATTTTTAAAAACTGCACTCGCAGCTCTTCCAGCTGCCGCCTGTTATATAATTGTCGTTAATAAGGTAGTACATTACCATTAAAGATATAAAGGTAAAAAAAGACAAAAGTGGTCTTAGATATTTTAGATATTCAGGTGATGACCGGGCACACAATACAGGGTCATTTCTGTAAGTGTCTCCTAAGGCAAAGGTTCCAAAGTTTATGCCACGGCAAACTCGTATGCCACTTAAAAAGATCAGGAGTGCCATCAGATATCTATGACCCCCCTTCCCGATCGTTCAGAACGTCTGAATATTCATGCAAGTTACCAATCTCGCCGTAAAGTCAGAGTATCTCGCTAGTGTAGTATAATTGTGAGTCATGTAAGAAAGCTGTACCCACTCATTTTTTTATTTGATTCCATTTGATGTGTTTAAAATATTACTTATATTTATTTTTGATGAAAAAAACTAATAGTGCAAGTAGGTTCTAATGATCATGCATCGGAAAGTGGCGTACGAGAAGAGAAGCGGAAATGCCGCAAATATCAAGACAGCTACTTGGCTTTTCGCGTCATTTCATTAGAAGTCGCTCTTGGCGAATTAAGTCGGCAATTAACCTGTACGGTGTGCATGAACGTACCGTGACCAAGTGTACTTTTGCATATTTGCAGTATGTAAGATCGATTTATCATTTTCAGGACTGGAATAAAGATGGCCCACCGCCGGTATTTTGGCTCTCTGGATTTTACTTCCCTCAAGCATTTCTAACCGCCACTCAACAGACCTATGCACGGAAGCATACGATTCCAATTGATCAGCTAGCATTTCATTATGAAGTAATAATCGTCCTTCTTTCGGTGAGTAATTACTTTTGGAGTATTAATTTATTGCATACTTTGTAGGTGCAAGAGCCTGGAGATAAAACGACAACTCCACCTGAAGGAGTTTACGTTCACGGATTATTTATGGAAGGAGCGAGATGGGATCTTAGCTCTATGGCCATCGGAGAATCATTTCCGAAAGTGTTATATGATACCTTTCCAATTGTGAGTATACTTATAAATTACATTAGCTTCTTCGAGAATCTTCCACCAATTTGCCGCTGGTAGTTCTATTTACACTGTGGCTTAGCTTTGGATTTCCATTTGATCACATTTAGGTGTTTAACTTCAGAATTTAAGGGGTTATTCTGGTCTAGAAACTTGAAAAATTCAATTTTTTTTCCTCGGCATATTTTAAAAATTTAGACCTTTAAGAATACGTCCTCAAGAGGATTTTTCAAAATTCGAATGATCTTGGAGTTACAGCGACTTTTGTGACTTGGCAACTAAACCGATCGGGCCGTAATGAATCGATCAATAGACAGTATGTAATCCCTGACTACCTGAGTATGAAACTAGAACAGCTCGCTTAGCTGGAAGACCTTCGGAAAATGTTAATTTTGAAGTAGAACCAAAATGAGTATTAAGTACCATTATCTGAGTTACGCTCCCGAAATTTTGTCGAAAACTTTAAATGCTTTTTTCTCGACCTACTCGACATGATTTCTCAAGTTTTACTTAAACGATTTATCTGCAATTGTGAGTCAGTTATGATGACGTAACGCACCATGCATTGACCCCATCCTAAGTGTTGAAGATATGTGATGCATATGTGATATGAGCAACAAAAAAAAAGTTCAAAAATAGCTCTCCTAACGAGCGACATTTCGCATAACATGTGACGCACACGTTAGTTTTGCATCTGATCACACATTTTTCCAAACTTGCAGACATTATTCGTATTTTTTTTTGTACAAAGTTTAATAACCCTTGCAAAAATGTCCCCAAAGAAAAAGCCACAAGAAGACAGCCATAAGAGAATAAAAGTAACTGTTGAAATGTAACGTAAACTCATTGAAAAGCTAGAACGAGGTGTGAGCGGTGGCTGATCTAGCGCACACATACAATCGGTCTACATCAACGATCTGCACTATTCTCAAGAACAAGGACAAAATTAAGAAGATGCTTCAAAGGGAGTGTCAAGAATGTCTACGAAACGGTTACGTATTCTTGATGATGTTGAAAGGTTGCTTCTCATATGGATAACGTAAAGCGATTACAAGGCGACACTATTAACGAAAACATAATTTGTGAGAAGGCGAAAGTTATTGTCGCTGACCTCGTTAAGAAGACACCAGGATCATCAACTGCCGAAAAAGAAGTACAATTTGAAGGAAGTCATGGATGGTTGGAGAAGTTTAAGAGAAGAACCGGCATCTACAGTGTTGTAAGACACGATAAAGCAGTAAGCTCTGATACAAAGGCAGCATAGAGCTTCATCGGCGACTTTAACCCCTAAACTTGTGAAGTAAAAACTTGGCCGTACCTTTTGCATCCCGGAAGGGACGTTACACATTCTAGGGGTTGAAGCTCGTAGATTTTGAAAGTTACCTGCCGCAGTTTTTAATTGTGATGAGACGCGTCTCCTCTGGAAAAAGTGGCCAAAGCGAACCTATATAACAGCAGAAGATAATTTATTGCCAGGCCTTTGCATGCATCCCAGAGAATGCATTTAAAATTGAAAGAAATATATTATATTTTTTTTGGCATGGAACGCATAATTGTATTTTACATAAATTTATGTGGGAAAAATTGGAACTGGAACGAATTATGCTCGTTATGAGAGGTTCCGCTGTATAATTAAAGTTTCATGACTGGATAATTTCTTCGATACTTATTTCACAGTATACCGCGTTAGAACAGTAAATGCACTCTCAAGTGGCAAGGCGTTGTGGGGATTGGTTGCGAGGGAAGTGAGCAGAGAGATATATTACAGAAAACGCCTGTGGGGGGGGGGAGGTTGTCAAATTTCTGTAACGGTTGAATATCTGCATCGAAGGAGTGGCAGCCCTATGTCAACTTGCTTGCCCGCTTGCTTCTGCGAATTTCGTTCAATGGCACCACAGCTGCTAATCGTTTTGCAATTGTGGTAGCCCTTAGGACTCGTGACCTCGCTCGCTTCGATTTCAATTTTGTTTTAAGAGAAGCTATTGTTGGTATACTGTGCTTATTTTATATATATATAGGTTCTCTTTTTTGTTCTGATAAATTCGTTCATGAGTTTTGCATATTATCTTGTCAGACTTGCTTCTAAGATGTTATTAGAGTACATACTAGTTTTCTATTTTCAGGTTTGGTTAATTCCGATGAAAAAGCAAGATATACCACAAGGATCATTTTACAATTGTCCTTTGTACAAAACAGGAGATCGTCGCGGCATATTGTCAACGACAGGACATTCTACTAACTACATCTTATTCATGCACTTGAATACAAAGCTGTCTGCAGATCACTGGGTGATGCGAGGCGTTGCATTATTGACACAGTTGCATTTCTGAAATATTTTACTATTATTTTAATAAAAATATTGCCTATTTGATTTAATGATCCGAGTTCCTGTTTTATGTAGTCGATTGGAAAGAAGAGTCATAAAAATAGGCCCTTGTGAATTTGTAGCACCCGACGTTTCCGCGATGTTGCAACCGCCTAGTGTCCATGGCAGACTGAAGTGCAGGCGACAAACTGCTGCTGTTACCTTACTTATACTGTTATCTTACTTATAATGTCAATGTGATTTTAAATAAACCCTTCATTCAGTGTATGGACCCACTCGGAATACTACATCAAAATGCTTAGGTAGGTCAAGAATTTGTAAGAATTTAATTTAGGCCAGTGGTTCCCAATTAGTTTTTCCTGACTTTGAAAAAGAACACAAATTTGCATACCGGCCATCGATATATTAGATAGATATGCCCTAATATACAAATAAGTTGGCTCCACTAACCTTTGCTCGTAAATCATGCAACAGAAAGAGCAATAAATTTAACAGTAGGTATGCGAGAAAATAGCGCGCCGATATTCTTCGCTGCAGCTCTCACACCGGAAACGGTCGGCTGTCTGCCAGCGGACTGCGGTCAAACTACTACTGGCCCGCTTTCAGTAGTGGTTTTGAAGGGGTCATTTTCGAGCGCAAAAGGCCCATCTAGGGGATCATATATCGATGACCTCTGGATGTCCCATCGGACTGCGGCCAAACTACTACTGGCCGGCTTTCAGTAGTGGTTTTGAAAGGGTCATTTTCGAGCGCGAAAGGCCCATCTAGGGGATCATATATCGATGACCCCTGGCTGTCAAAATGATAAATTAAAAAATCGGTTGCGTCACCCCAAGACTTTTCCAGCAATTAACTAAGGACTGATTTCATTTGAATATTAAATTCATACATAAAACCGATGAGCGCCCTCTCTCGACCAGCGGAATCGGAATCGGAACTCGGTTGGAATCCGTTGCAACCGCCTTCGTTTCTCTGTTAAGGGCGTGGTTGGGCCAGGTGCCAACAGATGGTGTTAAACTTTCGGGAGCCAGCCTTTGCGCGCTAAAAATTTGCCTCAAATTTTTGGTCCATTTTGTATATAAATATTAACAATAACATTTTTTTATGGATTATCTTGTTACCTAGTAATCAATCTTGTTAGTCATGTATATCTAATATTTATATAATATATCATATATAAATGCCGACAAATAGCTACGCAGATATCTGGTAAACACTGCAACCACCGACTGGCGTTTTTGGCTGCCCATTTGATTAAAATATATTATGGAATTTAAATATTATTATTCTAGCTTGTATATGAGATATTCCAATTTAAATACGATTTTGGACCAACAAGGCATCTGTGTACCAAATTTCAAGTTTAAGTCTGATATTTCGATATTGAAATATGACTAGGGCACCCCTGGTGGACCGATTTCAACTGCAACCAAGACAAGACCAGGGATGGATAACAAGTTATTGCTCTCGGATCTTAAATATTGGCAAATATCTGACAAGTAAGCCAATTTCTCCAGCCGTTAACCCCTCAAATGTGAGGCGTCCCTTAAGGGATGCCTTGGCAAAATGTATACAAAATGTATATAAATTTATATAAATGTAAATATAAATGTAAATGTGCGCCGCTTTATAGTAATCCGCTCTATAGTAATGCTATAGCTCTATAGTAAACCCCGCTCTATGTAAATGTAAATGTAAATGTAAATATAAATTTATATACATTTTGCCGTAGGCAACCCGAGCTAATCGCCATTCATTTGAGGGGTTAAGAGTCGACTGAATTACTAATAATTGCTTTTGTCAATAGCTTTTTGTACCCCCTCAAGCGAACTTAAGAACCTCTCTGGTGGTATGGGTATGGGTATAGACTAACAAAACATTAAATACAATGTTTTTAATAAAGCTGAAGTGACATAGACTTCAGTAATATTTCACAGGTATATAAAAAAAGTGTTGTTATTATACAAAATCATGATTTATTTTCATTTTCATCTTCATCATCGTCCCCTTCATTTACAGTAGTGTTTAATATGTCCACGAAAGCAGAGCATTCATAACCAGGCCACAACACGAATTTTTTAAATATGCATAGCTTTTGCTTTGGACTGAGATCGCCAAACACTGTAAAGATATTAATATGAGGCAGCGGTTCGTCATTCTCGTCGGGTATATTTGTCACATTATAATTGGGCGGATCCTGTCCGGTTATCAGCCATACACCACATCCAGGTATCCACCGCTCCAGGGTTGGAATTATACGGTTGTTGTTCTTTATCACCTGAAATTAAATTATTGTTGTGTTAACTTTTATTCTGAAATCCTACTTTAATGAGAACCTCCATTCTTTGCCAGCTTTGTCCTAATTGTACACAATATACAGTAAAAATCAGTTATAACAACACATCGGGTATAGTTGTCACATTTATTTTTGTTAGTATGTGTGTACTATTAGAAATAAGTATAAATAAATAAATAGAGTTATTCCATGCCCATGTCATTTTTATTTATCGAACTATGATTGGAAGAGTGTATACAAATTGGTATGGAATATTTTTTTTATAAAAATGGTATATAGATCGGTATATTATTTTATAAAAGGGTACAAAATGTTTGTATATATAATTATAAAATAATTTAAAATAGTAATATTATTAAAAGGACAATAAAGAAGTTCAGATTGAACCACTGGGAGTTTAAAAATAACTAAAAATGTATTTATAATGGAAAGAAGCGGAAGACGATGAATATTAAAGTGCTGATTCTTGATAGCATCCCAGGTCGTGAGCAGTGCTTGAGTTCTGATAAGATTGCGTATTTGAAGACGGCCAAATATTTGCAATTTCCAATCGGATACAAAAAAAAAAAACATCGCCGGAAAGAACATATTGTACAGTAGAGCCTCGATTATCTGCAAGCGGATAATCCGCAGTGCAGATTATCCACGCTACAAGAAATTTTGAAGAGTTTGTATTGTCAAGACGAGTGATTTATACGTACAGATTTCCGCATCTCAAATTCTATGGCTTCGAAGGGTGTGAATGAGTGGTAAGGTGAACGCTCACATGTGGCAAGACAGCTGTCCTAAACCTACCACAGCCGGTCCCGAATCCACCGTTCACCTCCCAGAAGTGTAATAATTATATATGATGGGCCCGATTTTGGTCGGTGAATTCCATGGCAGCTCCGTTTGTATTTTATTTATTTTATACATATTTAGCCTGTTTTCGTTTATCCACGGTTTTTGCTATCCGTGATGCGCTTGCCACCCTATTCTGTGGATAATCACGGCTCTACGGTATATCATATGAAAGAACACCCACAACATAACTGTTAACCCTTCAGGCCTCGGCCCCTCAGCCGATTGACAAGTTGATGTCCCAAAAAAATTTTGTAAAAATTAGTTAAAAAATTGAATTATGACACTGTCTCACCACAACATTATTTACTGCCAAACCACTGTACCCATAATTAAAATAAAACATTAACATAATAAAACATAATAAAATAAGAAAAATAAAATTAAAATAAAATTAAAACGGGATTGTCACGCTGAATCGTGTTTTGGCCGATATCGGCCAATCGGGGCTCTAGGGGTTAAAGCAACTAAATTTTTATACAAATTAAAATTTCGTTATCGCTTGCAATCATAGCACACTTTAATACCTTTCACTATTACCGGGATTGCAAAAGAAAAAAATCTCCAATAAGCAGTCAAGTGAATACACGTATCAGCAGCCGTATTATAATAATATCTATGCTATTCATTTTTTATCTAAACACAGTCCGGGATCAGAATAACAAATACAAACGGAGCTGCAATGGAATTCATCAACTGAAATCGGGCCCATATTTACACCAGTGCTTCTAGCTGAGCACTGGCGCATTGTTCTGCACGGCGGTCTCCAAGACTGAAATCAGCAGGATGATTGCCAACCTCCATTAGGGGACGGCACTACAAGAAGAATAATATTATTATTACACTTTTCGGGGGGTGAGCGGTGCACACCAGTTGTTATGGCAGGATTTTCCGCATGCGAGCAGCCAATACCAATTCACTTTTTTGAGATGCAGAAATTGCAGTTTTGGATTATTTCTCTTAGGAAGGAGTTGATTGTTTTCCTAGATAAAACAGGGATTCGGCTGGCAGGATACGAGCACCAACATTCATCTCGACAGGATGCAAGATTATTCAGTTTGTACTTGTGGTATTAGGGAATATTTTATTCCCATGGAACGTGTCATTCTACGGGACATTTTCTGAGATAGTCATGTCTTTCGCTGAAAAAAAAAAGTTCAATAGCGGTTACCTAAATAGGTATTTTTTTTTCAGTGAAAGACACGACTATCTCGGGAGATGTCCCGTATAATTATCTCAAGGCCCTGACTGACCCATTTGGGTAAGTCAGGGCCTTGAGAGCCATTATCATCCCATGCATTACAAAAAACTCAAATGCGCAAAGAAGAAAACTCAAGGCTGCATAAAGAAAACTCGAATGTGCATAGAAAATATTGAAGGTTTAATAACTGACTTACCTTTAGCTGAAAAATGGAGTAAAAAATATAATAATAACAAATGTGTTGTACCTGGCTGCTGAAGAAAATCTGCAAAGCGAGCAATTTGTCGATGTTACAAGGCAATGTTATTTTTGGTTTGATATTCACGATATAAACGAGTCCGTCGTCCCGCTTGCTAGTGAATTTCTTATTCGAAATCCACGGCAGAAAATCGCCACTTGAGAATTTACCGAGAACTTCCGTGTCAAACAGCAGCTGGAACAGCATCATCCTTGGCGGATACCGCGGCAAGAACTTGTCCGTCATGATGTAATCGTAGTTGTGACTGGGCATGAATAGATAACAATCCGGCCTGCCGAGCGTCATTATATGCTTCTGTTGCAAAACGCAGTAGATGAGGTGGGATATGAACTGGAGGGTGGCGAGAGGGCCGACGATGGCCGCGCAGTGTTGCCGCCCCCACGGCACCGCCTCGATGCCAGTCAGCAGGTCGGCCGCTTTGGTCGTGCCGATGCGGCGGTCACGCCACAGCAGCCGATACATCGCAAACAGGTCGCTCTTCAAATACTCGCTCCTCGACGGGTACCGTTTCAAAATGTCATCGATCCACGGAGTATAGTGCGAAGACAGTTCGCACATCCTTATCCTGGGTACCTTGGCTTCGAGCAGTGCTTCGGTCAATCGACAGAGGCCGGGATTTCCTTCTAGCACCATCGGACTGTCGAGCAAACGTGGAGCAATAAGGTCTGCAATCCTGCGCGCGGTTCGCGACGATATTAAATAATATTGTTCCGGGTTTTTGGCCACTTGCTGGATTTCCAGTTCCAGCGAAGGCGCGATGGAGCTAAGTTCCTTCCTAGAAGCGAGATACTCTCTGACTTCGACGTATCTCTTCTCGCTGGCTTTCGTAGCAAAAGATCTATTCTGATGTAACGCACTTTTTAACCTCCACATAACGTATTTTCTATAAGCCATGATTGTATTTAATTCTAACGCTACCGCATAACCCACGCATAACCTTAAAATCACCACAAAATCACAATAACAAATAGCTCATGACAATGACAGCTGTCAGTTTTTTTTTCATACAGTGAAAGCTACGGACTTAAGTCCGTTCACCGATACCTTATTATTTTTTTAATTTCAACACATCAATTTGACGAGTAGAAATACCTAATAAAATAAATTTGTGCGATATCAACGCCCCAGTTTTGATGAGACGTGGCCAACATTTTAAAATGAGCATAGTTTCTACTACTATTTTTTACTTCTTGTTATTCTATCTAATTAAACATTATTGTATCCCATAAATAGTAGAACAAAATATATAAAGCCCATACCGGTCAGTATTTTTTACCGTTTCCCTAAATTATTCCATAATAATTCTGAAAAGTTTTGTTTTCCTAAAAATACTAAATTATATTCACCAAATTTAGGACGTTAGTAAAAAGTCTGTCATTGGGATAATCAGTTTCTACTGAACTTTTTAGTTCATGCTGATGGTGTGAAATTTAAATCACAAATACTTTCACATATTTTCTGCACTACTCCAGAAATTGTTTCAAATTACAGTTTATATTTACTATAATGTATTTTAACAAGTTTGTACCTAATGCTTCTTATTGCTTTGACAGAGGAATTAAGCAACTCCTAACAAAATGACAAATCTGGATATATAATAGGGGTCAATATTTCTAATAATTAAATATATATTTTTCATACAAAGTTTTTGGCTTTAAATTTCCTATATAGAACAGAACAGCAACTTCATAGGTATGGACCCAATAATGACGTCTAATGTATAAAATATTCAGTAAAAGTCCACATTGTAATTCAGAGTAGTATTTTTAGGAAATAATAAGTATAGTAAATGGTTCTAAAAATTGCAAATTTCTATTACCAAATGCTATTGAATTTATTATGTATTACTAATGATTTATGCAGCGTGTGTTTTCTTTAAATGGACAATCAGATTTGATCGTTGTCCGAATCCAAGATTGCAATCTGCACACGTACATACATGGTGTGTCCCAAACGTTATAAAATGTATATTTAAAAAAAAGATTTATTGACAATACCGGTACCAATTGTTTATACATATTCTTCAAAGTACTCTCCAGAAGGAAGGCCTTAACGGGAACCTCCTTGATAGCTGTTGTCACAGCCGCTTGGATAGTGTCAATGCTTTCAAAACAGCGTCCTTTGAGTGAGGTCTTGATACTCGGGAACATAAAAGGGTCGGCCGGAGCTATATCGAGACTGTAAGGTGGCTGCGGTAGCGTTACCACATCGTGCTTCGCCAGGAACCGAGGGACGTGCAGAGACTGCTCGTTGGGCGCATTGTCATGATGCATCAGCAATGTTTTTTCGTACGCGGATGACCCTTTTCTTCAATCAGGTTTCCTCAGTTTCGGAATTTTCAGTGTCAGCTAATAATCGAACATTCATTCGACGGTCACAATTTAACAAATCACGCAAATGAGTTATATTTTCATCGGGTTGGATTGTTGTTGGCCGTCCAGAGCAGAGGTCAACGTCCACTCCTTCCTGGCCCTCCTTAACCGCTGGAATACTAATACCACCAATCGGTGGTTTTTTTGCTGCAATATCTCGCGGGCGGCCCATCTCCGTATTTATGTATTTCTGTATTTACACGTTTACACGTATACGCCGGTTATGCTTCTCCATCTAAATCGGAAAATACGTCGTATGCCCATATACAGGCTATATTCGGCCATGTTGGGTATACATACCTACGTTCAGCATGGTGATTAGAATGTGGGACGTCTGATTTACTAGGCAATATTACCTAGTATAACCATTTTTATAAATTCCGTTATTTGTTTGAAATAAATGAATATACGATGTATACAGGTGCCCCGGTTTTTGACGCTAAACCGTGAGGTGGGGATAGCTGAGGTCACGACTAGCCTATACCAAAAAAAGTTTAGGTAAAAGTCTTTTAGTTGTCGAGATATGGGCAGTTCTTCTTTTTTTGAAAATGGTCGACTTGGTTTAGTATTTTCGACGTCATGTCAACAAGATATTATAATAGTAAGACTTTTTACTTCGGATATAACAAAAAACAAAGCTGAAACATTATTTTATGAATGTATTCTTTATTTTACAAAATTGTAACTTTTCACCGTAAAAAAAGTGCTGTGCTTGACTGAAAAGTATGCTCAAAAGTTGGCGCATTTAATACAGATTCAAAAATGGTAGCTATTACCACCTCACGGTTTATCGTCAAAAACCGGGACACCTGTATATACAGGATGAGATTTTTATTAGTGACAGCCTTGTACTGGGTGAATCAGTAATACGACGAAATATACAAATTTTAATAACCAATGAATGAATAAAATCAGGTACTGAATAAATAATACAAACAGTGGGCCCGATTGCGTTTCTTTGTAAACAAAAAACTGAAATTAGTTCAAGCAAACGAGATAAAGCAACACGTTATAGCGGAATATGATACGAACGATCGACTATATAAAAACTACCTATCGAACTTATACCCGTCCGAATAAATTTGAACACATTTCGTGCGGTGTTAGAATGTGAAGTGAACGGTTGTCACTTTTCCGCATTAAAACTACCACCGAAGGTAATCAGCTAAATCGAACACCACACGAAATTTCGACAGGTAGTTTTGGTGCTGGAAAATCGACGTCAGCTCATTTCATATTCCGTTCTAATGTATTGCTCTGTCTCGTTCGGTTGAACTAAGTTCGTATTTTGGTTCACGAAGAAACGCAATCGGACCCACTGTTTGCTTTATTCGGTACCTCGCTTGGTTTAATTTCATTAAACAAAGCGGAAAC
The DNA here is from genome assembly GCA_944548615.1 of Micropterix aruncella. Taxonomy (NCBI): domain Eukaryota; kingdom Metazoa; phylum Arthropoda; class Insecta; order Lepidoptera; family Micropterigidae; genus Micropterix; species Micropterix aruncella. The sequence goes on from OX155951.1 coordinate 34,229,452, forward strand.
TTTTGTGTGTAGCATTAGAGGGAACACAAAGTGAAAATTACCTAAAATTTTCACCGACGCCAATGGTGGGAGAATTCAATAAATTCGTGTTATAAGTGTGTTACTGGCCCAGAATTACCATGTGGTCTTCCTCGTACTCGATTAATTACTTGTACGAGCGAAATATGATAGATTTTGGAGGACATCGAATAAAATGGAATATCTTCTTCATAGCATATGGTCTTTGAATTTTTACCTATAGTCCTTGAATTTTTATGGTCCTTGAATTTATTCAAACCTATGGTCTTTGAATTTTTATTTGTACATTCCAGTTGACTAATTTCACTAAGACTTCACAGCAAGTCTACCGAAAGTAAAACAGGGAGATCTCATTCCCCGAAACTCGTCACCAATGCCCTAGCCAGAGGATGTATTCATAATGTTAAAGTGGAAATGATACAGCATCAACATTAACGGGGTACATATCTGGTATCTAAGGTTTGCAGATGATATAGTCATCATATCATATCATATAGTTGGTTAACTGGAAGATATTGTAATGTAGCAATAAGTCCGCCATTGTACCTTATTTTGCAATAAAGAGATTTTCATTCAATCATTCATTCATCATGGGAGAGACGCTGGAGGAACTCCAGAAAATGCTACATATAAAGAACCTCAATGAGCCATCGTAACGAAATAGGTCTCCTGATGAAAATGCATAGAACAAAAGATATGCTACCTTAGCAATAAATTCTATAATCTACTCCCTACAAAATTTAAACAGCTGGAGGACAAAAAATTAAAAAAAAAACATCAAGAAGATGCTGATAGGCCACCCTTTCTATAATCTGGCCGAATTTGAGGGCGATGATTTTTCAAATATTGTGCCCATTTAAATTACTTAAAAAAGTAGAGCCTTATTGTCTGATTATTTTATATGGTCTTATATCTGTACTTTTAGTTTAAAATGCATAACGTAGATTTAATTTGATTATTTAACATTTTACTGACAATTTGAATATTACGAGGAATAATTTTACTACGTATCTTTTCGAATTACTAACTACTTCAAATATTAGGCATCTATTTTGATTATTTGTATTTATAGTTTGACAATATAGTAGTTAATTATTGACTACCTATGTATGTTCAGTAAAGAGTAGTAACGAAACTTAGGTACTACCTAACCCAATTATTTTGACACGTCCAAGAGCGGTCTTTAGCCGTCAATTAGACACTACGAAAATGTAATGTAATGTAATGTAATGTAATATAATGCCCATGTTGACCTGACACCGGTGACTGTTGTAAATGCGAACCTTGACGTGGAGGAATGCATCTATCTATGGTAGAATATCTATCTATAATTGACAAATCTTTTACGAAACAAACGTACAACCAAATTAGATTTCACTTTAATTCAATTGTGTAAATTACTATTATTGGTAAATTCTGTCGCTGATAATATTATACTGATTTAAAAAAATAATGATTTATTTGCATTCACTACTACTTAAATGAAACGACTTATGAACAACACAGTCCACAGTCTTTTGGTTACTAATGGTTCCGTGCAGCTTGGGTGGTGTTTGCCAAACTCTCTGTCATCTGGCCTGCCCAATTCACAGTTCAACTCTTATCTGGTAGCCTCATCGAAGAGGAACTACTGTCAGGGCCGCTGTGAGCTTCCGCCACGGCTGTAATCCTGCAGTCGGAGGCGGATGCGGGGAATACCTCGGGCGGAACTGGGCGGTTGCAGCACTATCTGCACTTGCGGTAAAAACGGAGAAAACCTCAGCCAGCGAATAACCAACAACTAGGGTTGTCGACTACAGCGGGCGAGCCCGTCACCTCAGGAAGTTTTAACGATTAGTCGTTCTATCTCCCTGGAGTGAGCGCAGAAGACTTGAGGACAAAACAGTCCACTGTCTAGTTACGCCACAAGCCCATAAGAGGCCAACGCCTTAACCGCGAGATAGCCAGGAGTGTTACCTGGCGGGCCTACACTCACGCCCTTACTTCCAATTGTGACCAGATTACTCCGGTCTCTCGATTGGTTATGAGTTCGAGGTCGCTTGCGCGGTCCTCTCCCTTACGAAGCGGTGAAACGGTTTTACCGAATCTATCGCGGACCACAACGTCTTTGCCCGGCTGTTCACCCAGGATCGGGTAGCCGATGGTCATTTCAAGAGCAGTCGCCGTAAGGTCCGCAACCACCCCCGCTCTATAGGAAACATCTAAAAACCTATCGGTTATGATAGGGGGGGGGGGGGGGGGGAGGTGGCACAAGGCCGCACGATCGTATGTCAAGTATGTATGTAGTAATAGTGGTAGAGATAGGTAGAGATAGACAGGGTGATCCTTCATTAAAACAACTAGCAGACCGGTAATAAGGCGCAACGCACAGGATCCGGTCAGCACGGTAGCGGCGGTAGAGGGAGACAAAAGAGGAGTGGGCGGGGAGAGGGTGTGAGCGAGAGAGCGATCTGTCCGCCCCCGCCCTGCGCCCGTCCCCGCCGCCCTCGCAACGCAGCCCGTGAAACATCAAAAGCCGCGCGATAATTTCCACCGACGACGAAAATTAAGGAGGGGAATGTCGTCGTCGGTGACACGTCGATATCGATAGTATACGTATAATAGCGTTTCATGCGGTCGAAAGCTTTATGTACTGCAGCCACATTATACGGAGTTAAAGCTAAGAAAAGCGCACTCTCGATCGTAAAGGTTGTGCGAGGGAATTGAGCAAAGGGATACGTTACGGCAAACGCCAGTAGTTGGCGTTACGCGCGGGTGGGGGTTGCGAAATTTCTCTGACGTTTGGGAGTTAATGGGCCCTTGCTGAGTTGGCCACGAAGACCCATTCTGTTCAGGGTTGGGCACACTCACGGGTCAACACCTATCCGACGGCCTCCACGCATGAAGTGCGAGCCTGGGTAGGACTTTGGCCTTACGGTTAGTTTCCCCTGGGAATCAACTTTCTGGCGCTCCTGGACGGTCTGCGCACCGTGCGGCGTAAGCCAATCGATTGCGCACTCTGACTAACAGTCGGGGGAGTCTGGAAGCAGTACTGTTTCCTATAGAGCGGGGGTGGTTGCGGACCTTACGGCGACTGCTCTCGAAACGACCATCGGCTACCCGATCCTGGGTGAACAGTTCAGAGTTTCAAGGCGATAGGTGAGGCCAGCAATCCCCGCCCACCGCCCGGGCAGTTATAACGACGAGGGTCGTCTTGTCTGCCCGAGATGTCGTGCTACGACAACCCTGCGCGTACCAGAAGGGTAAAACGCGCAGGGGGTGAAATAGAAATCCTGGGTGAACACCCGGGCAAAGGATGTCGTGGTCCGCGATAGATTCGGTATACGCCGTTTCACCGCTTCGTAAGGGAGAGGACCGTGCAAGCGTTGGCCTCTTACCGGTTTGTGGCGGAGCTAGACGGTGGACTGTTATTGTTCTAAGTCTTCTGCGCTCACTCCTCACTCCAGGGAGATAGAACGGCTAATCGTGAAAACTTCCTGAGGTGACGGGCTCGCCCACTGTAGTCGACAACTCTAGTTGCTAATAGAAGCTACTCTCTGCATACTGTGCTACAGCTATCGTTTCTTCATTTCTGACAACCAGTGATTTGCTTACCCCTGGGAGGTCGCGAAGAGACCCACAGGGTTCGCAGGCTGTCTAAAAATAAAAATCGTTTTTTTTGTTAAAATCATGTATATCATCGATATATTGATGATATATAATATGCAAACATTTTCTGCTTAGGAAGAGAAATATATATTACATTAAATATGTGTTTTTCTATTGCTTTTGCAAAACTTTATGTTGATTTAAGGTGGAAGCAATTAGTTACAGCTTCGAAAGTGAAAAACAGTTTATGTGGTTTTCGTCTTTGTTTTTTCAAAAAAATACATATTTGTATGCTTACAGTTAGAGATGTGAAAGAGAAACCAATCGATAGGGGAGTCGCGTAAGTTTGTGTTTTGAAGTGGATCGCGATCTAAAAAGGTTTAAAAACACTGCTTTACGGCAAACGCCTGTAGTTGGCGTTACGCGCGGGTGGAGGTGCTCAAATTTCTCGAACGTTTCAAACGTTCGAGAAGTGATGTCGATCACTTCGATTTCAATCTTGTTCTAATAGAATCTTCTGTCTGTACAGTGTGCTGCAGCTATCGCGTTTTAATTTATTCCAAAATTCTATAAGGCACTCACTATAAGGTTTTCTGGTCACCGAGCGACTTGAGAAGGAAGCCGTCCTGATTTTCAATCTGGCCATAGAAGCCTCACCCGTATCATTCACGATTTGCTCGAATTGTATTAACAGCCCTACCTTTGAGTTATTATTCAAAAAGTAGGTAATAAATCGTCGTTTTTTTCAGTAGATTTCTTAATAATAATACTTGTTTGCAATATACATACCAAAAAACTTTTTGACACAATAGACCCATTTATTACCCTTTTTAACTGATTTCAAAAAAAGGAGGAGCTTATCAATTCGGTTGTACTTTTTATTTTTTAATGTTTGTTACCTTAGAACTCTGCTATTTATGAACCAATTTGAAAAAAAAAATTTTTTTTCGATAGAATATACTTACAGATTGGTCACATTGTTATCAAAATCCTGTTCTGATGATGGGATCCATGAGGAATTGAGGGAACTCCTCAATTACTATCATATGAAATTGAAAATTTACATTTTGGTTTAATTCCAATGACAATTCATTTGTTTTTATGGCAAAAATGGCCTGATTCTACACCCTCGGTTAGCTCCCGACGAGGGAACTCCTCAACAGTCAACAGCACAGACATACAATTTTGTATTATACGCATCACCATGACATGGACATTGCATTTTCAATTCTGTCGATCGAATACAATAACAAGACACACACACACACATGTTACACGCACAGATACATATAAAAACGTCATAATAGGGTTGGTTGTAAGAGATTGTCATATGACAATAAACCCGCCCATTGGAAAATATCACAATAAAGAGTAGAAACAAACAAACAAGGCTGCTGCACTTATAAAAAAATGGATTCGGTTTTTCTTTTTGTTAAAATTTTATCTATTTTTTGTATTTAGAATCGTATGAAGAATTTGACTTATCACGTTCACTTTGTGGGTTTCGTTTTTTTTCTGTACTTGAACGTACAGAATATGTTTTGTTGCGTACGGGCGATAATATAGCGGACGTATTACGACGCTAAGCCAATTAATTATGCATTCCGACAGATAGCCGGGGGAGTCTAGAAACGGCTTTGTTTCCTATAGAGCGGGGCTGGTGGTTAACCTTACGGCAACTGCTATTGAAACGACCAATCGGCTATTATATACCGGGTGAAGGCCGGGTAAGGGTGCCGTGGTCCGCGATAGATTCAGTAAACACCGAAACACAGCTACGTAAGGGAGATGACCGCGAAAGTGATCTCGAACTCTGAACCAGTCGGGAGGCCCGAGAAATCTGGCTGTAACTGGAAGTAAGGGCGCGATTGGCGGCCTGCTGGTTGCAAACCCAGTTTCTCACGGTAAGGCGTTGGCTTCTTACGGGCGAGTGGCGTAACTAGACAGTGGACTGTTTCGACCCAAGTTTTCTAAGCCCACCTCACGCGAGACAGAACGATCAAATATCGTCAAAACTTCCTGGGTTCGCCCTTTGTAGTTGATAGCTCCAATTGTATATGATAGTGATCGTGTGGTGTACATCGTTTTTTATAGAAAAAAAGCAATTATATGTGCGAACTTTCAAATTGACCGTGAATGCTGAAATGAGTTACATTACATTTCATTTTTATCATGTCTAATTGACAGCTAAAAACCGCTCTTGGACGTGTCAAAATAACTGTGTTAGGTAGTAAGTCTCGTTACTACTCTTTACTAAACGTACATAGGCAGTCAAGAATTTAACTACTAGATTGGCAAACTATAAATATAAATATAAATAATTAAAATAGAAGCCTAATATTCGAAATAGCCAATAATGCAAAAATGATGCGAAGTAAAATTATTCATAGTAATATTCAAATTGTCAGTAATATGTTAAATAATCAAATTAAAGCTATGCCATGCATTTAAAAACTAATATAAACATAAGACCGAATAAAATAACCAAGCAATAAGGCTCTACTTTTTTAAGTCAATGGGCACAATATTTAAAAAGTCATGGTCCTCAAATTCGGCCAGATCATAGAAAGGGTGGCCTATCAGCATCTCTTTGATGTTTTTTTCCAAATTTTGTATACTCATTCAGTTATGATAGCCCGTTCTAAGTTTTATCATGAAATGACTGCTGTACCCAGGGTTGGCTCCCGACGCAATAAGGCTCTACTTTTTTAAGTTAATGGGCACAATATTTAAAAAGTCATGGTCCTCAAATTCGGCCAGATCATAGAAAGGGTGGCCTATCAGCATCTCCTTGATGTTTTTTTTAATTTGTCGTCCTCTAGCTGTTTGACAGTGGATTATAGAATTTAATGCTGAGTAAATTAAGTCTACGACCAGGTAGGACTCCCCGCACCGTACGGCTCACCAAATCCTTGCGGGAGATACTTCACAAGCATCGTTCTCCGCGACACGGGAAGAAGAGGATGTCGATATCGATGTTCGGAGCAAGGGAACGGCGTCTGCTCCCTATGCGGAGGCGCTCGGTCTGGCGGGCGCAGTCGGGGAGTCCCGCGCGGCCCCGCCCCCGGTCGTTGCCATGGCGACCGCTCTCACTCCGACGCAGATATTGATCTGCGCGCTCAGCATCCCTCCTCCGGCTAACCCTGAACTCTCGCCCTGCGAACCCTCCGCCCCCTCGCCGCCCCGCACCTTGCCCCGCCTCGAACGACCCCTACACCACTAAATCCTTTTCAGCTAGCTCGCCTCTTAACGGTATAATTCTGCCTCTATTATGCCACAAGAGCACGAGAACAACATTTTTATAGAATAAGCAGCTTTGGCAGCAAAGCAGAATGCGAAATGTTCTTAAAAATTAAATTAAATTTAATATGTTTATTGAATTAAAATTAATTTAAAGAGTTGAATCGTTTATACCTATAAAAGGACATAACGTCGAGCTACATTTGAGACCTCGCACGCGCCGAAAATTCTGAATACGAAAAGACTACCCAATAAAAAAGTAGTGTAATGTAATCAGGCTTCATCTATGCACATTTTCCGTTTCTTTATTCAACCATAGCTTATACACGCTTGAACTGATTTAGAAGTGTGTGGTATTGTTAAAATCTTTATGTCATCGCGAGTGTCACGGGGGTACCTTAACTTAACTTAACAACTTAACTATCCAAATATTAAGTAATTAGTTGTCTAAATGCACAATATGAACTATAGTAAATCTAAGAAATAAGTCTTTAAACATGGCCTACCAATTCCTGTATGAAAAAACCTCAAAAAAGCAAATCGGACCAAATAGAAATATATTTTTTTCATGTCGGATGCAAAATTTAAAAAAAAGGACTTATCATCGCTCAATATGTGAAAACAAAATTTTCATGGCATGGAAAAAACTGGATAACTTCATTCACGAGATATTTTCTTTAGTTGTGTAGATAGGACTAAATTTTAAATAAATATTGGATTAAAAATATCAAAGAGTTAATTTTTTTGCGAGAAATTACTACTAAGTATGTAAAGTTCCACCATCAACTCATGCCTACGAAAAGCCACTGCAACGAGAATTACAAAAAAAACTAAGCAATTTGAGCCCTCGGGACATGGGCAGCACGATCCGGAGCGCGATTAATCATAATAATAATCATTTTTACTTTTCAAAAAAGACTTAGTATCAACAGCAATCAAATAAATAGATACATAATGTCCATATTAGGAACATAACTACATACGTAATAATATGTTACATACGTAATAATAAAGCCACGTGGCTTTCTATTGGTAAAAGAATTTTCAAAATCGATTCAGTAGATCCAGATATTACTTCCTACAACCTTACAAACTTTACCTATTTATAATATTAGTATAGATTATTTTTATTGAGGTTTAATATGCAATATTTGTTGTTTATGAATTTATCCATATAGATAGAAGTATATTTCCGGAATCTACTCAATCAGACCTTTTATTTGGCACTAAACATAATATATTTATGAAAATTTATTGACATTTGGACATTTAGAAATCTACTTACTTGATATTTGGACAGTTAAGTCTATATTTGGACAGTTAAGTTAAATCACATGACACTCGGGACGACATAACGATTCTAAGAATACCACACACTTCTAAATGTGTTGGAGCGTTTAGAAGTTATGGGGAATTAAAAAACGCAAAACATACATAGATGAACCCTGAACACATTACACTCTTTTTTGTTGGGCAGTCGTGTAAAAATATGCATTGTCGAATAATAATTTAGGGAGCTAACGGGCCCATGATGAGGTGGCCACGATGACCCATGTATTCAGGGTCGGTCACACTCACGGGTCAACACCCATCCGACGGCCTCCACGCACGGGGTGCGAACCTGGGTAGGACACTGGGTCAACCAGTCTCCCCTGGGAATCAAACCTCTGGCGCTCCTGGACGGTCTGCGCACCGAGCGGCGCAAGCCAATCGATTGTGCTCTCCGACTAACAGTTAAGAGTTTCAAGGCGATAGGTGAGGGCAGCAAACCCCGCCTGGAGCAAACCTGGGGGGTATCCCGAGGCCTCATGCTTTCCCAAGAAGCCACCCAGTGCTCCACAAACTCGCCAAACGACTGGAAGCAGCTCCTACAACTGACCAGATCCGGGTACCAAATCGGAGAGCGCCCAACGCACGCGGCCACTGCATCCATCAACTTCTTTCGTGCAGCCGCTAGAATTGGGCAAGACCAAATTACGTGTTCCGCAGTTTGGCGACCATACCCACAGGCGCACCGGGGGTCATCGGCAAGACCAAAGTCAAATAGTTTGGCTCTGAACTCTCCGTGGCCCCCAACCAGCTGCGTGGTATGGTGGTCGAACCGCAGAAACGAATTTGCCATCCGTACTGCGACGGACGGGAAAAAGCAATGGGTGAGGCGGCCCGTACCCCCGGCGTCCCATCTAGCCTGCCAGACACGCAAGGACTCCACCCGAATCAGGCGGGCAAACTCCCCAGCTCGGTGCGCCACCGGGTCGATCGACAGGCCATGAAGGACTACCGGCTCGCCCCGGCGGTACCGCGACAACGCTGCACGCTCCAGAATCTCCAGGTCAATCGGCAGAACGCCAGCGATGACGGGTAACGCAAGAGTGGACGTCGTTCTGTACGCCCCGGTCAGGGCCACGAGAGGAAGGCCACTGTGCTCTCCGACTAACAGTCGGGGGAGTCTGGGAACTGTATTGTTTCCTATAGAGCGGGGGTGGTTGCCTACCTTACGGCGACTGCTCTTGAAATGACCATTGGCCATCCGATCCTGGGTGAACAGCCGGGCAAAGGACGCCTTGGTCCGCGAAAGATTCGGTATACTCCGTTTCACCGCTTCGTAAGGGAGAGGACCGCGCAAGCGACCTCGAATTCGGAACCAATCGTGAGACCGGAGAAATCTGGTCACAATTGGAAGTGAGGGCGGGAGTATCTCGAGCCCGCCGAGTTTATTCCTGGCTAACTCGCAGTAAGGCGTTGGACTCTCACGGGTTGTGGCGTAGCTAGACGTTGGATTGTTATTGTCCAAAGTCTTCTACGCTCACTGCAGGGCGATAGAACGACTAATCGTTAAAACGTCCTGTGCTGACGGGTTCGCCCGTTGTAGTCGACACCGCAAGATGTCGAATAATAATATTATTATGAAAAAAACATAGGGAAACAGAGTTTTATTATAAGGGATTTGCTAAGTGCAGAAAGACAAAGATTGCATTTTTTTAAATTTTACTGGGGACATAGAAATAGTATACTGAAAAATATTATTTGGCTAACAATGAAAATAGCTGTAATCTATAGTACCCTAGGTCATTTCTTACTATATTCTTACCTTATTATTAGTAAATCTTACTTGTATATATTTCATTGTCTTTATTAAATATAAAATTGCTAAAATATAAAATACCCAGCTCAAAATTGATATAATAAATAAAATGCAATTCCATTATTTAATCGGCAATAAATAATACATAATATAAAATTCGATTAAATAATATAAATAAAGTTATGTGAGAAAAGAAAGAAACAGTCATTAATATTTAATATATGTTAAGTAATATAGGATTTAATATAAAAATACCTTGTCTAAAAAGTATAATTCATTGTCAAAGTCAAATAATTTTTGGTAGTTAGTTGAATGTTAAAATATACTTAACATATATGTTTAAAAATATGTTAATAATTTGTGCACCTAAGTTTTATTATACTATTATTTCTAACATTTGATGTATGGTTAGTCTGTCATGATTCGATAACCATTTCTTTAATTTATTTTTGAATTCCCTAAATGTCAAATTCATTTTTATTTCTACATTGATCAGATTGTAAAATCTCGGCGCAATGAAAGAGTAATGTCTTTGTCCAAATGATGTTTTCCTTCTGGGTATTATTAAGCTATTTTCTAAAACTTGTCTCGTTGGTCGCCGGTTCTGAATTATTCCTAAATTTGAGTTATTGTCCAAAAATAGCGTTAAGAGGAAGTTTTTAGAAAAAGATGCCTACAATCAAGAACTTTAGCTTCCTTATAAAGTTCATTAGTGGGATGGCGGTATGGTCTACGTAGAATAATTTTTAATATAAATTTCTGCGCAACTTGCAATGGCTCTAGCAGGGTTTTACCACATCCACCCCATCCAATTATGCCGTAAGAAATAAGCGATTCACATCAAGCATAATAAACAGTTTTTAGTGTTTTGGAATCCAGAATATTCCTCAGTTCTTTGAAAACATATCCAAAGATTCGCACCTTCGTAGCCACGTTATGTATATGAGAATCCCAACGGAGAAAGCAATCTAGAGTGATGCCTAGATATTTCCAAGATATTTCTCTTTGTAGAGGCTGACAGTTACAAGACTGTACGCTATCGTATTCGTGTATTACAATAGTTTCATTAGTAGTGGGTTGACCTCTGGTTGTTATACTAAATAGCATGTATTTGGTTTTGCCAACATTAAGCGTCAACATAAAGTGTCCTAGACAATTTTTAACAATTTCCATGCCCTCGTTTGCTTTCTCAAATGTGTAATCCCAGTTTGAACCCTTGAATAGTATAACACTGTCATCGGCATATGTGATGATTTTACCTACTGGTAACTGACATACGTCATTTATGTAGACGAGGAATAAAATGGGTCCCAAAACGCTACCCTGTGGCACACCATACGTGAGATGCTGACTTTTACTCTGGAGGCCCTGGATGGTGACACTTTGTACCCTGTTAGTTAGATAACTATCAAACCATTTAAGCCTTGTATAGTTAATTCCTACACTGCTCAGTTTGCATAATAATATATTACGAGGAACGGAGTCAAAAGCCTTTGCAAGGTCAAGGAAATCTCCTTTATTCACCGTTTCGACTATAAATTCTGTTAAGGCAGCTATACCTAAACCTAAACCTTCCCTAAACCTCCCTAAACCTTCCCTAAAACCGAACTGATTGTCTGAGAGTATTTTATTTTCAATTAAAAATTTATAGAGTCTCGCCTTTGCAACTTTCTCGAAGATTTTGGAGATCGTGTTTAAGATGGAGATAGGTCGATAGTTATTGAGGTCCTGCTTATCTCCCCTTTTATGTATTGGAATTACTTTGGCAATTTTTAATTTGTCAGGAAAAAATCCGCTTCTAAAGCTCACATTAATAATAAAAGCAATAGGCTGGCTGAGATAGGTTTCAGCTAGTTTAAATACGCATGTCCCGACCCCATCATCCCCCACCGCTGACCTATTTTTAAGGCTGCCTATTACATTCCTTACTTCGTCTCTTTTTGTAGGCGTTAGGTACATGGACACAGGTAACGTATCAGATTTACTTAGGTCAGTAATTACAGAACTATTTATCCAACGAAACCTTTCTGCTAGTTTGGAGCCAACATTACAAAAGTGACTATTTGTACAATTTAGTAACTTTTCAGGATTATCTTTCATTGTAATAATTTGATTGTCAATTTTAATACTATTTAAATTTACATCCTTTCTATTTTTATAATTCGCCGCTTCTTTTATATTTATCCAGATTTTCCGCGGGTCCCCGGCTGAGTCAGTTATTTGTTTTTTAAAGTATTGCTGCTTAGTCAATTTAATAATTTTATTACATAAATTTCGATAACGAGTGTATTTCTGCCTCAGCATTGCATTGTCCGGTGTTTTTCTTAACGCTGCGTGCATTTTATCACGCCTGTGAATACAAAAGAGGAGTCCATCAGTAATCCACGGTGTAATTTTTTTATTTTTATGTTTTATAATTACAGTTTTCCATGTTGTATGTTTCTGTATAATGTTACTCAAGATGGAAAAATATAAGTTATAGGCGTCGATAGCATCCCTAATCTGATATAACTGAATCCAATCATATTGGCTGATTTCGTAAACTATTTTATCATAATCAATTAATTTCTTTAATTGCTTGTTTGGATGTACAACGTTATTACTTCCCTTAGCGGCCATCTTAAAGAAGATTGTATAGTGATCTGTAATTGAATTTTTGTATACAATGGCCGAGATTAGGTTTTTGGTTCGAGCCATGACATGATCTATGCAACTGCTGCTATTGTTAAATTCGCGCGTTGGATGAATTATCTCAGGTTGGAGACCATGTAGCATTAGGACGTTTAGATATTCCTCAGATTGTGGATGCAGAGTTCCTGCTATAGAGATATTCAAGTCACCGCACAGATACAGATTTTGAGAATTCCTATTAGCGCATAATAGTGTATTAAGGCTTTCTAGGAAGAAGTTGATATTATTTATAGATGGGCTTCGATAAATAGCAAGTAGACTTGTGGCTTCATCTATGTTTATTTGCAAGCAATTTGTTTCAGGGAAAGCTATTTCTTGTACCGATAAGAAGCTGAAGCTTTCTTTGATATATAAAACAATGCCATCATTTTGAGTATGATTAAAGTTGGTATGAAAAGATTCATAGCCTGGAATATGATTCCCTCTGTAAAATTTACCATTCCAAGTTTCAGTGAGTATAATTACATCAATGTCTACATTGAGATGTTGCAAGAAGATTACTAGACTGTTGTAATTTTTGTTCAAACTTCTAATATTCATAGCTAAGAATTTTATGGCCTTTTTTCTGAAAGGATGCTCCTGCATATATTTATATCCGCAGTACTATGCCTATCATAATCAATATTACTAATAAAGTTCATGTCATGATCCATTGTTATGCGTTGTGGTAAAAATCATTACAATAATGGTAAACTGAAACATAAATTGATCGAATAATATTATCAGTCTTAAGGACATAAAACTTAGGCACATTGCTAAAAATACATAAATGCTAATAGATATTTTAAATATTGATTCATCACATACATCATTTAAATTGACAAAAATAAGATAAAATAATAGATAGCTAAAAATGTATACGGCATAAATTTTATCTAAATCGTAAAAATCTGAAAATAATATATGAATATTATAATATACATATTTTTTATTAATTATAGTATATTAATACATTATCATTATAAGATCCGTAAAAACTTTGTATAAGAGAATCATTAAAATATTTGGTGGGTAGTTTTAATGCGATAAAGTGACAACCGTTCATTTTACATTTCGCTATAGCGTATTGCCCTGTCTGGTTGACACGAAGTAATTTCTTATTTTAGTTTACGAAGAAACGCAATCGAGCCCATTGTTTGTATCGTTACCTACTATTTAGCTGCGATTGAAAAAAACTGATACCTCAAGTAAAAAACACTAATACCACACGTAAATATATTAGAAGGAATAATAAAAAACAGGTCTTCGTTCACAGAAAATGAACTATCGTATTTATAATTAATTTTTTTACGGTTTTTAATTAAATATTTCCGGTTTATATGTTAGTCCATATGAATAGATATATATTTCCGGAATGTACTCTATCAGATATTTAATTTGACACTCAAAACGTATATTTATGTTAATTTATTGACATTTGGACATTTGGATATTTAGACAACTGCTTACTTGATATTTTGACAGTTAACCCTATATCACTCGAGGTTACATAACGATTTTAACAATATAACATACTTCTGAATCGGTTCAATCGTTTAGAAGTTATGATGGGATAAATAAACAGAAAACATACATAGATGAACCCTGGACATATTATACTCCTATTTTGTTGGACAGTCGTGTAAAAAAGACTTCGTTTTGCAATAATATTTCGTAATGTGGAAAGAAAATCAATTTCAAAAATGAAACACTTTTCGGCAAACGTGACAAACGTAATTTGTCTGTAGTTAGCTATTCGAGTAATAATAAAAAACAAAGAAGGATGTTGTTTAGAGGCAGATAGAAGTCTCTTCCAGCCAACGTATTATTTAGACAGGTAGTTTAATAGGACAGTTTAAGATGTACGTTAAAATTCATAATATTTAAATCAATACCAACACTTTTTTTAACGTTAAATTGCTTACATATGCATAAATTTAGGAGACAGTAGAGCGTTGTCGACTACAACTGGTGAACCCGCCATTCCAGGCTGTTATAACGATATATAATCATTCTTTCAGCCGTGGGATGAGCTTAGAAGACTCGAGACAAGACAAATCTACTGTCTAGCTCGCCAGCAGCCCGTTAGAGACCGACGCCATATGGCGAGGCACCGGGAAGGTACTCAGCGGGCAGCCTCGCCCCCTAACTACCAGTTTTGGTAGGATATCTCCGTCTGGAATTAACCTTCAGGATACCTCCGTCCTTCCGACTGGTTACGAGTCCGAAGTCGCTTACCCAACCTCTACCTGTTATTTTACAGCGGTAATTTAGTTAGAATTTATCGCGGACCTGGTCGTTCTTTGCCCGTAGTGCCACACGGGATCGAGTGGCCCAAGGTCATTTCAAGAGTGGCATGACAACAGGTCAACATCCACCCCCGCTGCTTAGGAGACAGTGTATTCCATAGTCTCCAGACCCCTTCAGCAATTAGTCAGAATGTACAACCGATTGGCTTCGCCGACCGGCGCGCAAGTGGCGACGGGATGTAATCCCGTCGGGAGAAACCGGCTCACCAGCTTTGAGGTTTGAGATCGAGAGTTTTGCCCGGGGTAGCCTTCCACACGAGGAGGCTTCTAAATAGGAGCTGAATCGTTAGTTGAGCCGATCCGAGAACAAAGTGGATCTTGTGGCCTGCACGAAACCGTTCACCACCAAATTTAAGAGACAGTAATAGGACTTTATACTTTACTAAAAAAAGACAGACGTATTTTATGAGTTCCGCTGGAAAAAAAACATCAAAGGAACCAGTTAGCCACTTTTTTGGTACCGTTATTATCCAGACACAATCCGTTTTTTCAGTCCGTGGAACATATGAAACAGAATAAATATAATAAAAAAAGAAAAGAGAACTAGGTATCGCAATGAAAAATATTCTTTATCCTTCGTAAATAGTTGGCCTTATTCGCGTTTTCTTTTGCTTGCTTGCTTGTTTGTGTAATTTTAATTTCTTGCTTATGCTTTCACTAATAAACTTACAAGACACACGAAAGATTATATATTAGATAGGCACTTTTCTTCATAAACATTCCATTCATCCTATCTTTTTTTCTTTCGGACTTGTGTACATGTAATCACGAATTGAAAATATCGCAAAACGCTTGCTTTTTGCACTTTTACCAACATGAATAACACCAATTATATGCATGAAAAATTGTAACATAATAGCATTGTTGAAAAATGAGTTGTAATAATTTAATTTAAAGCAATCCACACATAATATATTACAATTCTAACATCAAACAAAATATTATTTGAGTAAATTACTTAATCCACATTAATAAATTAAATCCAATTATTATATGATGTTAACTGTCTGATGTCGCCGAACTGAGCAAAGCTTGTGCTTGGGCAGGCATTCTATAAACGTAAAGTTACATTAATGTGAATACGTTAAAAATACCAGGCACACTGAACAAAATAACCTATGTTTCAACAAGGTTTACGTATTAAGGCGGACTGTGATCCATACGTATAAATTAACATGACGCATAACAATGTTGGCGTGACGGTAGTTACCGTGTCGGAATGATAAAACATAATGTTATTTCATTACGTCGCGACCTTGTGATTTCGCTTCTAACATGACAGCATGTAGCAGTGTATGTACGGTAATAGTCAGACCATGAAACATATTAAAACGACAGTATACTGTTATTTCCGTATTAACCGCAGGGAAAATGATTTTGCAAATAATTTAGTAACGGAGTTTTAACAAAATTACGATTAAAACATCATTATCCTGTATAAAACTGTAATAACAAAATGGTAATGTAAGAATCAATCCAATATTTTTCTCAGTGCATCTTTATCATTCAATTAGTCGGTAATATAATAGTACCTACACTGAGTAAAAACAAAGATGTGAGCTCCTTAGATAACGACCCTCCTGACTAAAATAAAGGGCAAACAAGGCGTATCACCATGCTCGATAATGAATGGGGCATAATGGTGTATGACCATTCCTGCAATGTAAAACGTTGTTGCTGACTTTACAGGTCTGTTAGTATTAGGTATACAAGCTGCATTTCGTCACTAAACTAACTGCCATTACGTTTAAAAGTTTGTAGTATTATTGTAACGCCACTGTAGTGCAATGAGGTGCGTCCTGCCAATACTTTTTAATGCCACGATGCCATTCATTACCGCAATATCGTATCACCTTTAAAATAGTGAAAGCAGTGTGTAGCACCATTACAATAACTAGTAGGATTATATCCACATGTAACTATGCGAACCGTGAATGGATCCCGCCATTACCAGTCTCTTCAAGCGACATTCATATTCATTGAACCAACCAGCCAACTAAGAGGACCATCTTAGAATGCTTTCAGAAACGTTATTAAATTGACTACTAAGTTCACGTTCGACAGATCGGCATTACTTACGCTTTAAACCGACCATCGCGCCATCATCGTGCGACAAAACTACACTTATAAAGAGAACTCCTAAATGTTCTGTTGTTGAGAACTCCTAAATATCTCTAGAACTAGGTTCTAGCCTTATAATAGTATACCCACTGTTTATTTATTATTTAATAAAAAAATCTAAATAATAAAATATTCAATTAATAATAATAATAATAAAATAATTCAAAATAATAAAATATTCAATAAAATAAATAAAATATAAGGTAACAAGATACCAGAAATATGTTTAACTCAGTGTTGCGCAATCAGGATTATTAAAAACGTCTTCATATTGGTTGGTTTAATATCATCGCATAAGCGAAAGGAAAAGAAAAACGTCTGCAAAGCCATATCGAAATAATATCTCGTCTTTTTATGCCATTCTAGCATGGGGCGCAGTTACTGCAACTGCCGTAATTCTAATATCAGAGCCCAGAAAACTATTCTGAGAATCATCGCTAAAAATCTTCCTTCATCTTTTGTTATTTTATGGCAATCACCGATAAACGTTGCCTTTCTGCCAGGTCGAGGGGATCTGTTCTGAGGGCATCTACGTTAGTTTGTAAATATACGACGGCACAATACTGTAACAATGAAACAAGGAAAAGGTTTATTTATACAAATGGAGGTATGTTGACATAGAACATGACTCATGGTTATGATGGATGATACAAACGGAGAAAAGATATGAAATAAACATTAATACAGAATATACATTATACAGAAATATTATTATGGGAAATAAATTTATATATTACTTCTTATATTTTGGGAGAGTTAGGGATAACAAGTGGATAACAACAGGGAGTTGGATTTTATACTTTTTAAAGTCTGGGACAAAAGTCGCATAATTATTGAGGTTGGGGCAGTTAAGAGGCCGTGTACGAAATCGATGTGGGCCGTGATACCTCTATAATCATTGGTATAATATAACTATAGGTAGGTAGGATTTTCGGAGCCAAAGAGATACGTCCACCCTTTGGAAGCGCTCGGCGGGGACTAGCTGACTTGAGGCGTGAATCGTATCATAGGCGAGTATCATAACGCGAGAATTAGATTGTTTTAAAGACTTTATTACCAATTTTAATTAATGTTTTGCATTTTTTTTGGAGGAAATGGATTGATATTGAACTAAAGTTTATTTCAGTTGTTTTTATTTTATGAACGAGAGTTCTAAAAGGCCAAAATCAAAAGCAATTTTTCGCCCATTTTCTAAAAAAATTGACAAAGTTAAGTATTTTTTTTATCAACAATTTTATATGAAAGTAGTAAAAATTGATTCACTTATTATATAGAGAACTTTCACAACAATACATTGTAATTTTTTTATATCGTTTAGATGTCAAAACGATTCGTAAATATGTTATATTCTAAACCTCTTACAGCAAAAATTCACAAACAGTCGCCGGTTTAAGGTCAATTAATCAAAATTCTATAATAATTTCAAAAAAAGTAGCTCACTCATTAGACAATAATATAAATGATCTTTTATGTTGTGCAATAAAACTTATAGAAATACAGTATTTTAACCTTAAATTCACGTCTGCAAAATTACGTAAATTCACGAAATGCGCAAAATTTCGTATACGGCCTCTTAAAAAATCGCTAAAAATGATACTGTAGTTACCGATCCGTCAAACGACCAGTTCAAGTTAAGACTGGTGTTCATTAGGGATAGGGTTACCAGGAAGATGATTCTTGAAAAAATACCATGCTAAATTGGTCTATGGTCCATTTAATGGACATGGACCATAGACGAATTTATCGTGGTTTTTTTTCAATAATAGACCCTCAGATGCCACGTATATTATGAGTTACTTCGTGAACTGAAAACGGAATTAGTTCATGGCAGCGAGACAGTACAGTACGTTAGAGCGGAATATGAAATGAATGATTATCACTTTTCCAGCATAAAACAACCAATCGAACATAAAGCGTCATAACGTAAGACCCGACGAAATGTTTTCAAACAAATGGACCATAGACGAGGGGGCGCCCCCCCCCCCACGTAATCAACCCCCTTAGCTTCAACCCCCCTCCCCCCCGGTGATTACGTAATATGTAGACGGCCCCATTGTACTCGGATCTGGCGTGCCACGGCGTTTTGAATTTGCCGCGTTGCGTCTATTTGCGAATTTGGCGAGTTGCACGTTGTGTCGTGGGTTAACGTAGGGGCGTTCCTGTATGCGGGCCAAGAAAAACGGGTTTGTGTATGTTTTCTTTACATTCAAATTGCGATGAGTTGGTACGGGTGTCAATGTCTTTCGCCATAGCCTCCTGTATCTCTGAGATAGAGAAGGCAATGCTTTCGCCTTATTCTAACGCGTGCCCGTCAGAATTCACAAGAATTAATGAGCGGAAAAGTACCTAATTGTTTTATCACTTGCTTGCTATTAAAGAATATTGTCTATATTACCAAGTATCGCAAGTATCAGGCAATACTTGGAATTATAGGCGAAACCGGAAGAATATCGACACCATTAAGTGAAAGTGAAGTGCACGAGCTACAAGTGAAAGACAACTTAATTGAGCTAAATTCTAAGGAGTATTAGATGCCAAAAACCTTTTCTTTGTTGTCTTTGAAACAGCATTTCACAAGTGGTATTTGAGTTTTATATATTTCGACTATTGGGTCTCTGACGATAAATGTATGTATGTTGACATATATTATTAATCTCTTTATTAAAAATACTTCTATTTAATCTTTATTGCACAAAATTAAAAAAAATGGCAAAAACTGATACAGCACGAAACGAAAGTCAAACAATAACTCATGGCCTACTTGACACCCGCCGCGTGAGTCGATTGTAGCCCTTTAACCCGCTTCGTCTTGTATCTCTAATGCGACTCACCAACTTAAACCAACCACTATAGTCATCTATATAAATTTTAGCTAACAAGGAATTAAGAAGACATTTATATCATGTAAGGGGTCGTCCACATGTTACGTAATCACTGAGGGGAAGGGGGGGGGGGAGTTGGAGTTGAGGCTTACGCTTGATTACGTTTCCCCCCGCTGATTACGTAATCAATCATCAACTTCATCAATTCATTCAATCAACTTTGGTTACCGCATCGATTTTTTTTTGGACTAAACCTGCACATGAAATGTGCATTTTTAAATAGGTACATTCTTTAATATTTTTTTCTATTTAAAACCGTCTTTACAGCTAACTTCGGTCTGAAGATTGGGATCTGTAAAATAAACCAAAGAGTTTGAGATTTTGTAATTTCTCTGAATTAATAAAGTGCATTTTTAAAAGCATTCTAAAATGTTTTTTTCCACTTGCTGTCTTTAAATTCAAACGCTGGGTTCACGATTATTCACATTTTCCGCAAATTCCGTTGATACGTAATATTTGGATGGCGGCCCCTAGTAGTAGTAGTAGTAGTAGTAGTAGATGGAGTGGGGGGCTTGTTTCCAGCCCTTGATGTCACCTAGATCTGTAAGGTCTTTTGTAACTACCCACTGTGTGGTTAGGTCAATGGTCAGCTAGTAGCCCGGTACTTCTTACCAGTCCAAGTAGGTCACTGACCTTCAAGTTGGGCAGATCGCTGGGTTCGAGAAAGGCTCGTCCCAGTAAACTGTGTCTTTTGGCGGCGAGCCCTGGACAGCGGCCAACAATGAGTATGCTGTCTTCAGGTTCCTCGCCACATATTCGGCAATCCTTGCTCTCAGTCAAGCCAAGGTTGAATAGATGAGCTCTAAGGGTCGTGTGTCCGGTGAGGAGACCGATAGTGGTTCTAAGGTTCTTCTTGCTCATGTCAAGTAGGGCCTTGGTTTTCTTCTGTAGTGGTTGCTCCATCATGGCTTTTGCCTGGCGACATCCCTGACTCTGTTTCCAGGAAGTCCGATGTTCCTGCTCCAAGCAGTCCCTGATGATTTTCTTTCCTGTAGCGAAGGGGACCCCTACAGCTGGCTCCACTGGGCAATCCAGTGTGCCCAGTTTTGCCAGTCTGTCGGCCTCTTCGTTTCCGGGTATGCCTTGGTGACCCGGTATCCATATTAGGGTGATTTTGTTGGATTTTCCCAATTTGTTGAGCTCCTGCATGCAGTCCCAGACCACAGAAGATTCTGTGGTGGCTTTAGCCAGAGCGTCCAGTGCTGCTCTGCTGTCAGAGCAGATGAGGATTTGTCTGTTTTTTACCTCAAGTCGACTATGGCGGCCCCTAAGTAATTATAATAAATATAAAGATCTTTTATAAGACATATGGTTTAGTTATTGGAGAGTGGGCCTAAAGAGTGGCGTTCTCCTTTATGTCCAAAAAAAAATGTATGATAAATACCTCTTTAATTAATTAACATAATTGACCACTATTTTTTTGCATGCATCAAAGAATTTGTTTGGGCAGGCATCAAAGAATGCTTTGAAGCCGTTTTTCACTGCCTCTTCAGAGGGGAATTTTTACCCACGTAAAAAAATACAAAAGGTAAAAGGTCTCTTGCAGCCATGTCTAACGAGTACGGTGTGTAGCGAAGATTATCCAAACTGTTTGCTGTAAAATGTATGGTCGTGCGTTGTCGTGAAGAGGCAGTGGCAAAGAGCAATTGGCCAGGATTGTTTTATTCACGAGGTTCTCCATCATCCATCCACCAACCCCGGAACAAAACCTAATATCCGAGAATAGCCCAAACTTTACCATTTTTATGATTGTAATCACGAAAATATCCGAGCAATAACAAACGACAGTGAGACTAATAAATGACCGATATTGAAGGAAGGAACAACGTGGCTTTGTAATATAATTGATTTCAATTCAGAATTCCAACTCAAACCGACGTTTGAGTTGGAAGTTCCAGTCTGAAGTGGCCAGTGTTCAAAATGAAAATTATGAAAATAGGACCTTTATAATACACACTCAAGAGCAATGAATCTGGGTAAATAACACAACCTAAATACCTCGGAAACTAAGAATGCTAGCTTATTCATCTAAAAAGTATTTGATTGACAATTTAAATTTACTCAAACTAAATATGTAAAACTCCCTAGTTGCTGTAAAGTAATGCCATCAAAATGGCTTAATCCAAATAACTGCTTTTGTTTTTGCTTCTGTTTCTGTTCACTAACAAGAAAGAAGTGTTTAACAAGCTCTTCTGCTATTCAATATTCATTTTTATTATGATAATTATTTAATAAGCTTGCACTCTTAGTTTCCAAAAAAATCATACGTTTATAATGGTGACCCGGATTCATTGCTCTTGAGTGTAGTAATTCATTCAAATAACTTAAATGTTTTTTTTTGCATTTAATTTGATTGTGAAATTAGATTCTATAGAGTAATGACGTATGTACCTATTTACCCTAGCCAGTCGTAAAAGCACAGCCTTTCGTGGAAGTGTGTTTGATGTTCGCCAACTTACTCGAATCCCACCCGCGCAGTATTTACTTGCCTTCCGATCAAATAAACTCATCCTGCGAATGGCAATAATAAAATTAAATTGCTTATTTGTTGTGCTACGAGATTGCGTCGCGCCAGTGAAAATAATTAATTGTGAGCAGTGTTGGGCAAAATTTAGTCGACTAACGATTGACGATTGGCGATTGAATACGTTAATCGCGATTGACGACTAACGATTGATTTATTTAATCGTCAATCGGCGACTAACGATTGATTTTCAATCGTTAGTCGCGATTGACGATTAAATGTCTGCGATTGATTTTCTCGCTAGCGGTCAATTTCAGTTTGGCGTTTTTCGTCGGTCGGTGCGGTCGGTGACCACAAACGCAACCGCGAACGCGACCGCGAACGTGACCGTGAACGCGACCGACCGACCGACCGACCGACCGACAAGAATGAAATATTGGTTGGTATCAAAAGATCAAGTTAATCGCAATTGACGATTGACGATTAACGATTAATAGTCGCGATTACTTCAATCATGATTAACGTTAGTCGCAACTAAATCAATCGTGATTGAAATATTCAATCGATTGACCCAACACCGAGTGCGAGCCAAAACGAGCGAATTGCTTTTTATAATCGCCGCCGATTTTATAGGTCGATCATTTATTGTAACTACTGCATGTGTTATTAATTGTGACTTATGGAAAGCAAAAGAAAGTTAAAAGCAGAATACCATTAGGGTGTCCATCAGTTTTAGTCCTATTATAATCTAAATCAATTTGTATACGAATTATGTATACGAATTAAGTTATGATAGCCCGTTTTAAGTTTCACCCTGACATGGCTGCTGCACAAAAAAATGGAGTCGGTTTTTTTGTTATTTTTTCTATAATGATTTGTTTTCATTTCGTATAACTTGGTTGGTGAGCCTGTGGAATTGAGGGGTAAACAAAGCGATGGAAATGGTAATAAAATCCTCTCAGCGTGGTTAAAAAATAGACACGGAAAGGGAAAAACGGTCCTTTGAGCGAATTTTCCCGCCTGTTATACGCGAAATGGGCACGTAGATGGAGCTACGGATTAGTATAACCTGAAGTTTTTCATTGACAGCTAGGTTATCACAAAACATGCATTTTTGTGGCAGATATTTTGATTGTGATGATATTGTTTTTACGCGACTTTATTCCTCCATAACTTCTAAACGCTTGAACCGGTTTAGAATATGTGGTAATGTTAGAATCGTTACGTCATCCCAAAAAACATAGGGTACGTGCCGAGACCCATCGCTCTCATATAAGGACCAAGCAGCGTTTTCAATATAAATTGCCGCGTTACGCAAAGCGTGTTGACAGTCATTATTTGACAGTTGTCATCATTAGACCTTGCTCTCAAATAAGTGAAATCAGCGTCTTTAATAGAAATCACCGTGTCACGTGTTGGCGTAAATGACAGTCATCATTTGACAGTTTAGTTTTTTTCCTTCTTTCTCTTCGCGGCCGTTAGGAAAAAAACAAGTAGGCCGAATAACGAAGAGAAGTATTTGGAATATTAATTTAGCAAAATAAATTATGCAAAGATTTCAATTAGTACTCACTACAAAATATTACCGATTTTAAATAACCGTTTTTGGTTCTTTCAAATTTATTATGCGACTGCCCAAAAAAAGGAGTGTTATGTGTTTAGGATTCATGTATGTATGTTTTCCGTTTCTTTATTCCACAGTAACCTCTAAACGCTTGAACTGATTTAAAAGCGGGCGATATTGTTAGAATCGTTATGTCATCCCAATCGTTATAGGGTACATAAAGTGCTCAAATGTCAAATAAATAATAATCTAAGTGTCCAAATGTCAATAAATTAGGATAAATATGTCGTGTTTAGTATTAAATAAAAATTCTGATGAAGTACATTTCGGAAAAATATATATGGATATTTATACAAAAAGTGAACTGTTGTATTTAGAATTATTAGAAAAGAATTGTTCGCGCTGAAAAGCACGTTTTGTAAGAGAATAATATTCGTCCTGCGCCCTGCGGCAGGTATCTTAAAAAAATGATCGTGCGCCGCCGCATTTTAGTCGGCTGCCCACGGTGATCAAGTAATAAAACGGTTTTTTAAGAAATACTTGTGGCTTGTGTAAATACACAAACCACAAATATTTCATAATAAAACCGTTTTATTACTTCATCACCGAGGGCAGCCGACTAAAGTGCGGCGGCGCGCGATCGTTTCAAGATACCTGCCGCAGGGCGTGGGCGAATATTTTTCTCTTACAAAACGTGCTTTTCAGCGCGAAGAATTCTTTTTTAATAATTCTAAATACAACAGGTTACTTTTTGTAAGAGCAGTCCTGTTTTTTATTTTTTTTATTATTGTTTTTGTTCACTATTATGTAGGGGATCTCCATACTTGCAATTACAGCTGGGGAATTCTGAATTGGCGATACGATACGTCAACGCGATACGACATTGAATTCGACCGCAGTATTTTTCATCAACCAGAAACAGAGCGACTTATCGTGATCGGCCAGACTGCATCTCACGTGCCGTTGTCTGTCCTAACCTTACTTCTGACGATTCAAGGACTATATAATCGCTTCCAGAGACCCGCAAATATCATCGAGTGACGATAATTGTATATCGTATCGTCCAGTTTGACTCTCAATTATGACTGCTAATCTAGTACATATTTTATAGTATTTTTATAGTATTTCCGTGATATTAAAATGGTCATTTTACAATATGGATCGTTTCTCGACTAGCATTGGGCGGCTCGAGGTTATTATTTGATTAAAATATACGTCGGATTTTTTTTGTGTCGATTGTATAAGAGATGTGGTTTCGACCCTACGACGCATCTGTGAAACGAATTTCTAGTCTCTACGTCCAATATTTCGAAATTGAGGTATGACTTGCGCGCACCCTGGCGGACCGATTTGAACTACAATTTTACCGTTGGGACTGATTTATACTGAATATTAATTTCATAAATAAAAACGATGAGCGTTCTTGGCCTGCGTACGAACCCGATTGGGTTCCGTTGCAATATCCTCGGGCGGTGCGTTTTGTTTTTCGGCTAAGGCGGGGTTGGGTCACGCGCCAACAGACAGCGTTAATATTAGACTAAAATGTATGACGGAATTTATATATTATTGGTGTAGCTCGTATATGAGATAATATTTTAAAAATTCACAATATGATTTCAACCCAACATTCATGTACCAAATTTCAAGTTCCTAAGTCCGATTTTTCGAAGTTTCACCCTCTGATGGACCAATTTTTAACCACAACCTTTTCAGCTCTTGCCATGACCAAATGATGACTGATGGAAATTTTCAGCTTAATCGGATGAAGCGCTTGAGTGCTATCGTGAAGGAATAAACCACACACAGACACACATAAGTGCATTCACAATACTTTCCTTGCTAGGAAAGTAATAAATGTTTAACGATCGAAGCATTCACTTCCTCTCAATCACGCATATACTACCTACCATTTAAACGAATCGATGCTCGTTCAACGCAGAAAATTGACGGTTGGGAAAATATCGCACTTTGAAGACGGCTGCGAAACCAATAAAGTTGCTACTGTGTTAGCTCAGTCCTGAATGTTTCAGTGAGGATTCGTGTTTTTCTTTCAAGATTTATCTTTTAAAAGTAATTCACATTTCTTTCTACTACCTCGACGTGAGTTAGAATGAATGGCGCAGCGGTGGTTTGTCCCTCTCCTTTGGCGGGTAGTATAGTTCGACGTGGGTGGGTGGAGTGGAGGTTTCAGTAATTAACCTCCAGTTTTTAGCAAAATCGCTACCAAGTAAATTAGGTGGTCGATTTTGCGAGTCGCATTGAATTGAATTTCTCACATATACTGTAGAATTCCAATTAACCGAATCAATTGAGACCGGACCCTCATTCGGATAATCAAAATCAATAATCCCCATTCGCGGATAATTGTTTTTTCCGAAATAAGGGTCTCCTTTATTTAATTACTGTATGTATGTAAGGAGCTAAGGTAAGGCTGAGCTAAGGAGTTGGCCACGAAGACCTGTTCTGTCCAGGGTTGGTCACACTCACGGGTCAACACCCCATCCGGCGTCCTCCATGCATGAAGTGCGAGCCTGGGCTCTGGCCTTAGGGCTAGTTTCCCCTAGGAATCAACCTTCTGGCGATCTGGACGGTCTGCGCACCGTGCGGCGTAAGCCAATCGACTGTGCACTCTGACTAACAGTTAAGAGTTTCAAGGCGATAGGTGAGGGCAGCAAACCCCGCCCACCGCCCGGGCAGTTATAACGACGAGGGTCGTCTTGTCTGCCCGGGATGTCGTGCTACGACAACCCTGCGCGTACCAGAAGGGTAAAACGCGCAGGGGGTGAAATAGGGTAAACCAACCCCCCCCCCCCCCCGTACCGCCCCGAGAACCCATTTATTCGAAAAATAAAAGGTATTTACAAAAAAATAAACATTTACAAAATATTACAAATCTTAACGAGAAAAAAAAACAACAATAGCGTAAATTTAGGAGCCGGTAAGCGGGGTAGAGGACGCTCCAGAACAATGAAGGTGAAGGCGCTCTGTCCGTGGGCAGGTCTCGGAGCAGCCACGGCGGGGAGGAATCCCTGGATCCTGCAAAGAACGAAACGCCCCTCGGGGCGGTAAAGAGACGGACACAAAGACGGGCACTTCGGGCTGGAAGTAGCCGCCGAATCACGCCACCAAGGAAGAGGGTACCCCCTGGGGGGTATCCCGAAGCCTCATGCTTTCCCAAGAAGCCACCCAGTGCCCCACAAACTCGCCAAACGACTGGAAGCAGCTCCTACAACTGACCAAATCCGGGTACCAAATCGGAGAACGCCCAACGCACGCGCCCACTGCATCCATCAATTTCTCCCGTGCAGCCGCTAGAATTGGGCAAGACCAAATTACGTGTTCCGCAGTTTGGCGACCATACCCACAGGCGCACCGGGGGTCATCGGCAAGACCAAAGTCAAATAGTTTGGCTCTGAACTCTCCGTGGCCCCCAACCAGCTGCGTGGTATGGTGGTCGAACCGCAAAAACGAATTTGCCATCCGCACTGCAACGGACGGGAAAAAGCAATGGGTGAGGTGGCCCGTACCCCCGGCGTCCCATCTAGCCTGCCAGACACGCAAGGACTCCACCCGAATCAGGCGGGCAAACTCCCCAGCTCGGTGCGCCACCGGGTCGATCGATAGGCCATGAAGGACTACCGGCTCGCCCCGGCGGTACCGCGACAACGCTGCACGCTCCAGAATCTCCAGGTCAATCGGCAGAACGCCAGCGATGACGGTTAACGAAAGAGTGGACGTCGTTCTGTACGCCCCGGTCAGGGCCACGAGAGGGATGCGCTGTCCGCGCAGCAGCGCGACACGCGTCGCCTCAGGAACAGCAGACTCCGTCCAAGCGCGTGCGGCATAAGTCGCACGCGGGACGAAGACGCCCTTATAGATAGTCATGACCGCCGGGAAACGAATTCCCCAGTCGGCCCGACTCACTCCGCGGAGCGCAAAGAATAGATCCCGGGATTTTTCGGCTGTAATCTTTGCGTGCGAAAGAAAGGAAAGGGAAGCCGTAAGCGTCACCCCCAGATATCGAACGGTGGCCGGGAAGGATACCGGGCGACCGTTCATCCTGATGACAGGGTTCCGCTTAAGATGTCCCTTCAGGAGAAGCGCCTGAGTTTTCGTCGGAGAGAAGGTGAGTCTGTTTCGCTGACCCCATCCGAGGATCAGGTCCAGCGAGTCAGCCACCCTTCTCAAGACCTCTGCGCGACTCCTGCCGCCCACCAGGAGGAGAGCGTCGTCTGCATAAGCGCTGACGGTGCACCCCTCCGGGTAAGGTAGACCGAGGAAATCATCAAAGAGAATGTTCCAAAGGCTAGGACCCAACACTGACCCCTGTGGACAGCCCATAGTCGGGGTTTTGGTGACGCTGGTCGGGCCGTACCTCAGAGTGACAGATCTGTCTGAAAAGTAGCTCCTCACTACTTTCAACAAATTGTTCGGGCACAGGCGGGCGCGAAGCTTGCATATAAGCATCGGCCACCACGCGTTGTCAAATGCACCGGAGATATCCAAAAATACGCCTACCACGTAGCGGCCGTCGTAGTTGCGGACCCAGTTCTTCGCAAACAGGATGGCGTCCTGTTTGCGAAGAACTGGGTTCTTAAAATTGGAGTTATATCGTAGTTAAATAGGAAAAGGGACAGAAAATAGGTAACTTTAAAATCCTCACAAAAGAAGACAACAAACTAATTAGGAATCAGGGGCGTTTCTAGGGGTTAATAAAACCACCACGCGCCGATAGGCGCAGTTAAAATTTTGAGGGCGTAAAAAGGAATTCAAAAATCAGTATTTTTTTACACATGTGTAAAAGAAACTGCTAGTTACATTACATTATCAATCAGTAGCTAGTGACTACGGTATTAGCGACCCAATTTCACATGTAGTACAATATTTCTTATACCGTAGTAAAAGAAACTTAACTAGTGGATATCACCTCTATATTACGTGGATTCAGATGTGCCGATTCACCTCCTCGCTGGAGGCGAAAGAGCCATGCTGTGAAGGGCTGTGAAGAATAGCTTCAAAATCTGTCGTAGTAATTAGGCGAAAAAACACTTGTAATATGATTTCTTATTTATTAATTATAAGGAATTGATTTTGTAGAAAGTGCAGTTTTCCTTAATTTAAAAAAAATGAAGCTTCGTGAGTTCTACAAATTTGACATATTTTTGCCTTATGTCTCCTATTTTGTTATACTCATCCTCAATACAGATTTTCTTTGCAAGTTAGCCGAATTCGTCCTAACCTGCAATGCTTTCTCTTTTGAAGATGCATTTTACCTTCAACTTAAAGGAACTGCTATGGGCACTCGAAGGGCACCTTCGTAAGCCAATATTTTCATGGGATTCATAAAGCAAAATTTTCAGCAAACACAAAATTTAAAACCTATATTTTGGTAGCGGTATTATACACTTTCCAGTGGCAAAACTCGAAGGGAAGCTTTCACGCAGTTGCGCCGGAAAGTTGTTCGGCGTACGTTGGCGCTCTGCTCCTGTTATGTTCAGATCACGGCCCATAAAGTTCATTCTCTCGTAATTCACCAAGATAAGAAGGAAACAGCTGCCGCAGCAGGACGGGTGACGTCTCGGTCACCCCACCCCCACCACTACTACAAACTGCCAAATAACAAATAGGCATACATACATATATGATGAACGCATCGCGGTTTAGTCAACAATTAACTGGTAACTGGTTTTTAAAAAAATACTGAAATCCGCTGAAAACAATGGCCACAACAAAATTTATTGTTTCTAAAAATTTCAATCTTTCTAAACATGCAGTCCCTTTTTTAATTAATATTTATTAACTAGCTTATTTTAACTATTTCAAAAACTTCTACTATGACACTAAATGCTTATCGTGGATTCTTTAGTTTACAAGTTTTTTTTTAATATTCGGGATAATGAATGGTTTGGGTAGTGGAAAGGAGGTCTTATTGCTTATGAAACTATGTAAAAGTTTTTAAGATCATAAACTTGATGATTTGATGACGTTTGGGCGATAGGCGTAGCTTTATTCCGATACGCGACCCATGGCGCAACTTAACCCGTTGAGTATGATACGACCAAATCTGGTTGTGAAACAATTATCCGTTGAGTATGATACGACCAGATCTGGTTCCGCGTTTTTTCACTTCTTTGACGTTCTCATATTTAATTCATAATTATCTAATTGTTTTACAAAATTATATTTCAATATTCTATATTCGAAATTTCAATGCAATCATTGTGCAGTTATTCTTTTTATGATTGGTGTAGTAGTTTCGTAGTTATAG
Organism: Micropterix aruncella; assembly: GCA_944548615.1. Classification (NCBI taxonomy): domain Eukaryota; kingdom Metazoa; phylum Arthropoda; class Insecta; order Lepidoptera; family Micropterigidae; genus Micropterix; species Micropterix aruncella. The sequence goes on from OX155951.1 coordinate 34,259,661, forward strand.
TACTTTAAGTCGATGTCGCCGAAAATCCTGCAAAAGACACAGATGCGTCCATGAAAATACCCATTTACTCCAAGTTAAAACGCTTTACAAACAGAGCTTTTTATTTATATACTAATTAGACGAAAACATAAATGTTTTAATGTAATGTAAATGAAGTAACTAAATGAAAGTACTTACATTAAATGCGTACGTTAGCGGGGCGCGGTTTTGTCTTATATTGCGGTTTTGTCTTTATAATTATATTTTTACGTTTTTTTAATGAAATATTTGTGGTTTATAAATTTATCCATTTAGATACATTAGATACATTATGTATATATTAGGACCTTGAATTGAAAACTTCGATTTCCTAAGAAATACCGCAACTTGTATTTCTAGTCATTTACCAAATTGCAAAATACTTCATGTCAAAGCGTCATCATTAGGCTTCAATTATCAGCCTGTGTCATTTCGTTGAAGTGTCAACAACGGTAATTTTGTTAGCTTCGAAGATGTCAAAATTTGAGCCGACAAAACGTCGTTTGTGGGAAGCTTACTATAATCCCAATCGCAGACATCCGAACAACTCAACCCCCCCCCCCCCCATTAAGAGCCCAATAGTTCCCCCATTTCGTCTGTATAGTCACATTCCCGCGATACACTTTGTCTTTAATACGATAGAGAAGAGTCCTAAACGTATTGAAGCAAGTATATTTCATATCAGCATTAATATATGAACCATATTCGCGACATTTAAAAGAGGCATTCTCGCAGATCTGAGCGACCTTGAAAGGCAATTCAAACTATACAGGTGAATATATAGTAAATTTAAACTTGAATAAAACAATCTCATCGTCGATGCAGGATGGTCAAAATTTAAATTGTAAAATTAGTAGATCCTCTTCGTGAGTGAGTGAGAACCACCCACGCTTTGCTGGGATTGGCAATTATGAGCGTTTGTTTACTAAGGTTTATTATAATCCCAATCGCAGACATCCAAACAACCCCTTCGTCCCCTATTAAACCCCATCTACCCTCCGTTCCTAATGCTTCACCCACGACCCCCGCCCCGACGACTTTCAGCCGTCATTGTGACGTCACTTTCTAGTAGAGCGAGAGCTTGGGCGTCTTTAGCGCGGCGCTCCATTTTCCGAATCCGGCGGGGTTTAAATCACAAAAAAATCTTGTAAAAACGAAATTATATTTAAGGCTATAATTAGGGCTCTGTACCAAAGCATACTGAAACCGAGACTGCGATAACCAATGATGAATTAGAAAAAGTAATACAATTAGCGAAAATCAGAAAAGCAGCAGGACTCGAAGTTATATATGGAAGTATTAAAGGCCCGCGAAAGAAATGGCAAAGAATCCTTTATTTTCCTCTTCAATACAACTTTTGTAATGATCCCGAAAAAAGTAAATGCTGTAAATACAGCGAAGTACTCGTATTGCTCTAAAATCATTCACTGAAAATTTTCCTGCGAATAATACACTTCAGAATGTATGATATATAAACAAATCAGCAATAGGAAATTTGATTCCTCAGCAATCTAGAAACCATAGGGCAGTTTAAGTCGGGCATGTTATGCATTACGAATCATAAGGAAAACTCTTAATGAAATCGAGACTAGAAATGTGTATTTTAGCTATTTTGAATGTATTTGTTACGTTTCTTGTATATGGAAAATCGTTCTACATGCCACAGAGAACCTCTATTCAAACTGCAAAAAAGAGGAATACGTACTGTAGCAAATTTGTAATGGGACGAGTCCTATAGAAATATTTATAAACGACTGAAAATTCTACCATTTATATCATTGTACCATTTCATTGTACTAAAGGATTTCCACAAGGAAAGAGATCAAAAAACCGATAGTCATGACCAAAACACTAGAAATAAATCAAAGTACATATTACCTAGAGCAAAGTTAAAAGCAGCGAGACAAGTCAAGGAATACTCTGATCCTTATTATTTTAATATGTTACCTTCATATCTTAAAGACATTGAAAATGAAAATTTATATAAAAAGTCATAAAAGTTCCTTTTCGAAAATACTTTTTGCACCTTTGAAGAATACTTGCAATTTACCACGGGCGATATTATTCAAGTAGTATAAATTGACCTTTATTCAAATGATTATAAATTCTAATTTTATTTCTAAATTTTTATTTTTTATTTTATTTGTTGTAATTGAATGCGATTAAATAGTAGGTACCTATTATTATTGACATTTGATATTTTTAAATGATATTTTAATTTAATTTGAATCCTTAAAATACATTTATTAAATTTTTCATTCTTTTAATTTGAAGTATTTCTCGTGCTTTTTATTATTATTTTATTTATTTTTTCATTATTTTTACACTACTGCGCTACAATAAAGAGTGTAATGTGTTCAGGGTTCATCTATGTCCGTTTTTTTACGCCAGCATAACTTCTAAACGCTTGAACCGATTTAGAAGTGCGTGGTATCGTGAGAATCGTTATGTCATTTTAAGTGTCATAAGTTACCTCTACTGTCCGAATATCAAGTAAGTAGATGTCTAAATGTCCAAATGTTAATAAATTACCATAAATATTTATTTTATTTTATTTATTTTAAACATGATTTACAGACGAATGGCTATGATATTCGGTATACAGTACAATAAAATATGCAAAAAAACAAGTTGAACCCATAGCCGTTGGCTCATCGCATACCTAACTGAGCAAGAACGCCCGTATCGGATGCTGATATTTGACTTAGCATATTGCGAGCTGATATGTAGACGTCCGGTTATATAATTATTATTGGTATAAACTTTAAAACATTCATTCTTGCATAATACAAATACACAAGCACAAAGAGTTATACCAACATACAAAAAAAACAATAGTAGTAAGAAATTATTATTAAACCTTACACCAATATATAGTAATACCTAAATACAATAAATACATATTTAAGATAAATATACATACTAATATAAAATACTAATATACACAAAATGTATACAAATAAATTAAATTGAAATACCTTTAGTCTTAAACCTCACATATACGTCTATTATATTTACAAATAAAAAAATCTAAGTATTTGCTTTTTATTTATTAATTTTACCTAATCAAAAATTCTGTTAAATTCCGTTTTGTCGTAGAGTGGTACTTTAATAATCAAGCACCTTTTTATTGCTTTTTTAAATGCTATATACAGTCACTAATATATCGTATTTAGTGTCAAATATCAGTTCGAATTGTGTACATTCCTGAAATATACATGTATCTATCAAGATAAATACATAAACAGCAAATGTTTCATGAAAAATCGCAATGAAAACAATTATAAATACAATAGTTCACATTTTGTAACGGCAATGGTGTTTTTTAAAATATATTTACTTGTTTTGGTTTTTAAATTTAATTTTTGATATTAGAATTTGTTCTTGAATTTTATTTGGTTACTTATGGGATTTAATATAAGCATAAATAATATTTTGACTGACTGAATTTGTTATTTTCTTAATTTGGTTTGAATTTTCTTAAGTTCTTAATTTGTATTTGAACAAATTGGTTTTAATTTAATTCTGATAGTATGTAAGTTTCAATAATATGTAAAGATTTTTGAAATAAAGTGAACTGAACTGAACTATGAACTAAACTGAACTCAACATACGGTCACTATTTGGCATCCAGGTTCTGGTCCAGATTTTTAGAGATATTTACCACACAGTTTACACGTGTTATATCGTGTTACATAGAGTCTGACAAAACGAAATGGTCTACATTCCCCAAAAAAGAATAGATGACAAAGACTTGCGTACCATTACTGATATCTACTGGCACCCAAGAGCTCACATCAATGTAGGCCCGAATATTTCTAAAGAGGTTGAAATACGGTGCGAAGTCAGACAGAGTTGTATAATATCAATTCTGCTCTTCTGTTTTTATCTGAGTTCACCTTTAAGTAAGCACTACATACATCTGGAAGTGGGTTCAAGGTCTGTCTTATTTACTTGGGGTCGGCCTTTCTTGTCCTTCTCCTCCACTGAGCACGATCTTGTGCTGTGTCGGCGTCGAGTTGAATTGTGTAATTTCATGCACAAGGAATAAAATGTGGTTATGGTGTTTTACGGCCGGTTGCTACCTGACGCCAAGACACTAATCCAATCTTAAGACTATGAGCGCTGCCGTTGAACCCCTAGGTTCTCTTCCGCCACCGACTCTATTGACCGCCGTGGCTGACAATACAGCTCCAACATGACCTAGACACCCCAATATTGGGGGGGGGGGGGGGGGGGTTCCGTCTGCTCCGCCGTTTCAATGGACTCCATTTCCGCCTTTGCAGCCATTGAGGTTTTCTATATTAAATTATAGATAAATCTTTTATAAAATAAACTTGACAAGACGGTTTCAAATTTCGAATTTTTCAATATTCACTTTTCATATATTTACGTATTTAAATCTCTTAAAAAGGGTAAAATATTAAAAAAATATGTGCAATGCACATGCTACTGTAATAATTGCCAGCTGCGTGGAATAACTCCAGCTCCTCATTAATAATAACACAAGAGTATGTGACGAATAGTATACCTTGGAGCTGAACTCAGAGTCAAAGAGCGGAGGAACACTTACTATAATTCGAATTCCTAAGTTTTCTTGAATTTTATCGAAATATGTAATCAATGTTGAAAAATTACAACCCGATTTGATGATTTACTCGTATCATTTCAATTGATACACGGATATGTTATTTTAAAAAATCGGAATCTGAAAATTATTTCTCTGTATATTTCGCATAATATATAGGAGATTATCAAATAAAACTTTAACCACAGAAACCACAAGAAAATTTACGCCTTTATCTAACTATTCGTATAATATATTCAGCTGTATCTACTAGCACCGGCGCATAATGGAAAGAATTATTACATTATTTAAAATAAAAATAATTTCAGAAAGGTGTTAGAAAATACCAAAATACTCGTAATCGATTATCCTGATAGGAATTTTTTAAACTCTATAACTCTATAACTCCCTTTTGTCCCACTGTAGCAGAACACATTTTTCCATTTTTCCCAAAATTTCCATTTTTTTGAATTAGGTATTTAAAATTCGTATACTAACAAAGCATTTCTCCATCACCTCCAATTCTTAAAACAATGAAAAATAAAATACTCAAACGTATAAAACGCGACTGACCAAAGAGATGAAGAATGGCTGTTTTTAGCAGCCGCATCGACAAGTAATGATCAAAAGCCTACTTGAGAAAAATATATATAAATCTTATCTTGTGTGTAAATCTTCACGTTCGTTTTTTTTTTTGCTTTTTTATATTCCCGGTAGAGGGAAAGTATCGTGAACGCGCATATATTTTTTTTCTAAATGAAGACGAATTTAAGTAATTATTAATAAAAAACCTTAGTATTTTAAAATAATTAATCTCAAGTGCTAAACGGGAGGGGCACCAATGTAAAGTTTTTGCCTTCGGAAAAATCATAGATCCGTGCTGCCACTCTAACCCCTCGCTTCACCCCCCCCCCCTCCCTCCCCCCCCCCACACAACACTATGAATTTGACACTGTAATCAGTCATTTGCAATCATTTTTAAAAGCCACCCCTTACCACCCTCACCGGAGTGGCAGTATTATTCCCCAGATTGTAAATCATCTATGTATGTACAAAGTTTGATTGAAATCGCTTACGAACATACACACATACATACATACATCCTTTCTTATATAGATAGATATGAGATGCATGCCTTTGAGAGTGGTGATATTTTTCGTAGCACTAGAAGGCGGGCGCTATGTTTCTCGCTGAAAATTGGAGAGGAGAAAAGGATGCACAGAGACGAGTAGTTTCTGGAGAGGAAATAAGCGGCTGGAATGCGGATAATGCCAATTTGTTTCGCAAAGATTGAAGACGGGAGAGTCGCCCCGCTCGAGCGAAATATCCGAGGAATGAAAACGAGGGGTGAAAGCGTCCGACTGGGAAATTTATCCGCAAAACGTAATACCCACGGTTTGTTACATGCAATATACAAGATCTCTTAAAAAGGGTAAAATACTTTGAAATCTGAGCTACAAATGTCTACTACAGCTACAGATTATTGTATTATCTTTGTTATTATATAACAATTGTGAAGCGATTTGTGAAGCGATTAAATTTCCCTTATTTCATTAAGTCCAGCTCCTATGAGGAATCCATAAAAGCGCAGAAGTTGGTATCATTGGAGAGCTGTAGAGTCTTGATCGATGCCGTACACTTGCATGGGTTGGTAAATAATTTCATCGTTGTGAACGCGATTTTGGAACGCATTGAATTTTATGTTCCTCCTCGCCCTGTTCGATGACATCTCCCTGTGGTGAAAACCAACGCATCCCAAAATGCATTTCTATACAGAGCGTGCCATAGATATAACACAGACTTTTTAAGTGTGGACAAATTACACTCCTTAAAAATATATTATAACAATTCAATTAATAAAAATCTAGAGTCTATCTATGTAGATGATCATAAAACATTTCTACATATTATATTTCATTTAATTTGGTTCATGAACATAATTTATCTCAAGTATATTTATAATAATACCTACATATCATACCTAAAATTAAATATAAATATATTTAGTTAAACATAATATTTTTTTAAATCTTTTTTGTCTCTCCCTTTCACCTTCCTTCCTATCTCGACTCAAGCGGAAACCATATAAAATATTATATGGCGTTTATTTTGTTTACTTAATATTCGAAATCACTTTGTGTTGATTTTAAATACGTTTTTATAGCATTGTATGTAGTTCTGTTTAATTCCAGAATAAAATAAAATAAAATAAACAAGGTTGGAAAGAAAATCACGCAGCGTGATCTGAGGAATGCGAAGCTTTGCAAGCCCCAGAGGGAAGGGAATATCATTGTGTGCATATGTTTGCTTGTTTGTTTGTTTCTACTCTTTATTGTGAAATTTCACATATCTTCAAATCAAATCATCATAATGCTTCTCAGTGAAATCTTTCGAAAAAACATTGTTATGAAATATTATGTACCTACACAAATGCTATACTCTCAAATAATATAAGTAATTACAAACATGGCTTTCACTATGTCCCTTACGGGATAAACAGTGAAAACAGAGGGGTTAATTATTTTTTGCTTTTTTTTTACTTTTTGAGCAGTTATTTAAAAACCGTGTTTTTTGTTAGTTTTTGAAGCTTTTATATTATTTTAATTTAAATTGTTATCATTTAGTGGAAATAATTTTTCTTTTGTTTAAGAGTATATTTAATATGTTTGCCTACTTATTTTTGTACATTTTTATCCTTAATAAAAGATACAAAATATAAGAGAAATAGGTTTACTTTCTATTTTCTTACCAGTAGAAATTATAGAACCCATCAATAATATTATATAAAATATAAGGTACTATTATTGTGTTTTGAAGTTCAGCGTATATGTACCTAAGCAATGTATTTACAATAAATAACTGATTTTTTATTTGATTTGAAAGAGCTGTATTGTAACTTCTCGAGATGCTGCATCTAAAATCGAATAGCAAGCTCCGAAGAAGAGAGAAGGGACTTGAAGAAGTAGAAGAGCATTAATCATCTTGTCATTTTGTATTAATTATTCTGGCTATTCTAGGGATTTTGTGGTCTAAGTCTCTGGTGAGAACACTGCCTGATTTTGACATCTTTAGTGGCGACCACTTCTCTGCCACTTCCAAGAAACTTGACCTGGGAAATTGAAACTCACAACGGCGATATTTTTCGTAGCACTAGAAGGCGGGCGCTATGTTTCTCGCTGAAAATTGGAGAGGAGAAAAGGATGCACAGAGACGAGTAGTTTCTGGAGAGGAAATAAGCGGCTGGAATGCGGATAATGCCAATTTGTTTCGCAAAGATTGAAGACGGGAGAGTCGCCCCGCTCGAGCGAAATACCCGAGGAATGAAAACGAGGGGTGAAAGCGTCCGACTGGGAAATTTATCCGCAAAACGTAATACCCACGGTTTGTTACATGCAATATACAAGATCTCTTAAAAAGGGTAAAATACTTTGAAATCTGAGCTACAAATGTCTACTACAGCTACAGATTATTGTATTATCTTTGTTATTATATAACAATTGTGAAGCGATTTGTGAAGCGATTAAATTTCCCTTATTTCATTAAGTCCAGCTCCTATGAGGAATCCATAAAAGCGCAGAAGTTGGTATCATTGGAGAGCTGTAGAGTCTTGATCGATGCCGTACACTTGCATGGGTTGGTAAATAATTTCATCGTTGTGAACGCGATTTTGGAACGCATTGAATTTTATGTTCCTCCTCGCCCTGTTCGATGACATCTCCCTGTGGTGAAAACCAACGCATCCCAAAATGCATTTCTATACAGAGCGTGCCATAGATATAACACAGACTTTTTAAGTGTGGACAAATTACACTCCTTAAAAATATATTATAACAATTCAATTAATAAAAATCTAGAGTCTATCTATGTAGATGATCATAAAACATTTCTACATATTATATTTCATTTAATTTGGTTCATGAACATAATTTATCTCAAGTATATTTATAATAATACCTACATATCATACCTAAAATTAAATATAAATATATTTAGTTAAACATAATATTTTTTTAAATCTTTTTTGTCTCTCCCTTTCACCTTCCTTCCTATCTCGACTCAAGCGGAAACCATATAAAATATTATATGGCGTTTATTTTGTTTACTTAATATTCGAAATCACTTTGTGTTGATTTTAAATACGTTTTTATAGCATTGTATGTAGTTCTGTTTAATTCCAGAATAAAATAAAATAAAATAAACAAGGTTGGAAAGAAAATCACGCAGCGTGATCATTTAAGGCAGGTTTTTTTGGCTGAGGAATGCGAAGCTTTGCAAGCCCCAGAGGGAAGGGAATATCATTGTGTGCATATGTTTGCTTGTTTGTTTGTTTCTACTCTTTATTGTGAAATTTCACATATCTTCAAATCAAATCATCATAATGCTTCTCAGTGAAATCTTTCGAAAAAACATTGTTATGAAATATTATGTACCTACACAAATGCTATACTCTCAAATAATATAAGTAATTACAAACATGGCTTTCACTATGTCCCTTACGGGATAAACAGTGAAAACAGAGGGGTTAATTATTTTTTGCTTTTTTTTAACTTTTTGAGCAGTTATTTAAAAACCGTGTTTTTTGTTAGTTTTTGAAGCTTTTATATTATTTTAATTTAAATTGTTATCATTTAGTGGAAATAATTTTTCTTTTGTTTAAGAGTATATTTAATATGTTTGCCTACTTATTTTTGTACATTTTTATCCTTAATAAATGATACAAAATATAAGAGAAATAGGTTTACTTTCTATTTTCTTACCAGTAGAAATTATAGAACCCATCAATAATATTATATAAAATATAAGGTACTATTATTGTGTTTTGAAGTTCAGCGTATATGTACCTAAGCAATGTATTTACAATAAATAACTGATTTTTTATTTGATTTGAAAGAGCTGTATTGTAACTTCTCGAGATGCTGCATCTAAAATCGAATAGCAAGCTCCGAAGAAGAGAGAAGGGACTTGAAGAAGTAGAAGAGCATTAATCATCTTGTCATTTTGTATTAATTATTCTGGCTATTCTAGGGATTTTGTGGTCTAAGTCTCTGGTGAGAACACTGCCTGATTTTGACATCTTTAGTGGCGACCACTTCTCTGCCACTTCCAAGAAACTTGACCTGGGAAATTGAAACTCACAACGGCACCTTGGACGCTGGCAGAATAATTATTAAGCGCAGACTAGATAAAGGAAAATTGGGGATATTCCCGTTGGTAAAAGTGCGAAACCAAACGTTTTGCAATATATTTAATTAGTGATCACGTATAAACGAGTCCGCAAGCAAAAACTCGATTATTGAAAAGTTTATAAAAGAAGGTTTAAAATTAACTTTCGTATATCTTATAAGTGTATGAGTTTAAGCATAATCAAGATTTAAAAATTAAACAAACAAACAAGCAAACATGCAAAAGAGCCACCAAATCTATGATTCGATACGAGCGATTATATCAATACTGACAATACTGACACTTTGGAGCCCTCATCTGCAATAGGTGAAACTGACACCGCAGGATGTTATAACGATATTTATCGTCCTTTTTAGCCGTGAGGTGATTATACAGAAACTTAGGGAAAACACAGTACAGAGTCTAGCTTTGTCCGTAAGAAGCCGACGCCTTACCGCGAGGCACTGGAATGTGAACCAGCGGGCCGATCTCACGCCCTTGCTACCAGATTCGGCTGGATTTCTCCGTCCCACGATCGGGTCAGAGTTTTAGGTCACTTGCGCGGCCTCTACCTGACGTAAGCGGTTATTCAGTTTGAATATTCAATTCGCAGTTTGGCGATATTGACATATTCAACACGTCATCTATCGCTCTCAAGAAAGTTTATTTCTTTCTGGTTTTATTCTGCCTTATTTGACTTAGTTTGAAAAATATGTACACTATTTTTTTTAATTTATTGTGAGATCACTAATTATTTGCATTCTACACAATGTAGTATATGTTTCTAATTTGTTGTACTGCACATTAATATTTCAAAACTATCAACACCCATTCCTCTTTTTCCCTCTCCCAACCCCTACGGTATACTTTGTGCGTATTGGAGACCTAGGTCATCGAAACTTGTTGAAAACATGTTATCGGCCAGAAATATTATATTTAATGTAATTGTATTATTTTTTGTAGCTCTCTATGTTTTCCTTATTAGATAAATTAATAAATAAATTATTAATGGTTGTTTGACATTTTAATTGCAACATAATAGTAGTAATATGTATTCATAAATATATTTAAATAACATGTAAAAGGTTACCGGAAAGAACGATCAATGTCAAATGTTTAAAATATTTAGTGATTCCATTTTTCAAATTTACTTATATAAAAAATATGTTTTAGCAAGGGTGGACAAAAAGATATATTTTGTCTGTAAACCAAACATATTTGAGTTTCTAAAAAAAAATATGATTTATTTAAATTCCACCTCAGGAAAAAAAGAATACCTACTATAATATTAGAATAATACATGAAACAACAAAAAAATGTGTGTTTCTAAAAAAAAAATTTTACCCTAATTATACCTCCAGAAACAGCGAAAACGTGGACAAGTCATTGGCCTTGATTAGTATTTCCAATCACAGTTCCACCTCAGCGTCAAGAGAGGGATCATCGAGGTACCCCGCCTCTGGACGTGACGGGAAAGAACGATCAATGTCCTTCGTCGCCCGTGGACATTGAACGTGTTTTCCTATCACACGTTTTCTTCTCTCTTAATTTAAGGGCTTGTTATGATCGTTCTTTCGAAAATTAACTCAAGCTTAGATTTGTTTGGGAACAAGGCGCAAGATGGCATTCTCATTTTCACAAAAAAAAATGTGTAGTGGAATAACTTTAGAAATTTTGATTTGATCTGGAAAAATCCATCTTAAAGAATATATCAAATATATAGACTAATTTATCAACTAAGAACGGAATTGCCAGTTTTACTATGTCTATTGCGACATCGTCAATTCCTGAAGATTTTTTATTTTTCATGGAATCCACTATTTTTGTTATTTCTAATTTCACTATAATTGTTCCGCGCGGCGGTCTCCATGACGGAAATCAGCAGGATGATTGCCAGCCTCCTCCGTTAGGAGACGGCACTTCAAGAAGAAGAAGTTATTTCCCTTAACCGTATATATTATATAACGCGTATTAACATCACATTTATTTGCTTATTATAACTCCTCCCTTTCCACTTCCAAACTTCCAACTATGTGTTATTTTTCAAAAAAAAAATGTATAAGTGAAAACAGCTTTGTCCAAAAAAATATAATTTTTAACGTAATGTATTGAACCAGCGGTATGATTCCTCAATAATATTAAAATAAAATAAAATAAAGCCCGAATCTATAGCTGCTTTTCTACATCCATGGTCCAGTCTGGTAGGTACATATAAGGTATGAAATGAAATGTTCACTGAATCTTGTAAATAATTTGAGCGGACATTCGCACTGAGAATTCCTTTGAAGCGGTCCTCGTCAATATTCCCCAATTAATTTCCCATAAAGGGGTTCGTTTAATTGAAGCTATCACCAAACTGGCTACATGGGGATGGTGGCTGCCGGTGCGCCGTCACCCACCATCCCCATATATCTCTCCTCTCATAATATTCCCATAATATCTCTCCTCTCATTTGACTACCTTTGATGTCAGCCATATTCATTGACGGCAACACTAATTGATATTAAATTTGATTAACTGATATTGCATTGCATGTGAGTGAGTGGATTGCCGTTGCCGATGACGACGCGGAACGGACTGACTAACTATCCTATTCTGTTCGGGAAACATGTTTCTTTTTACATGACTGCCCAATAATTGGTGTAATGTATTCAGGATCAATGTATGTAGGTATGTATGTTTTCCATTTCTTTATTCCACCATAACCTGTAAACGCTCGAACCGATTTAGAAGTGTGTTATATTGTTAGAATTATTATGTCATCCCGTGTGTAATAAAGTACCAAAAGTTCTCAAATGTCAAATAAATAATTATATTTCCAAACGTCAATAAATTAGGAAAGATATATCGTGTTTAGTATTAAATGAACAGTCTGATGGAGTGCATTTCGGAAATATGTATGTTTATATACAGATAAATACACAAACATTATTACTTGAGCACCGAGGGCAACCAAATAAAGTGTGGCGGCGGGGCAGCGGCGCGATCATTTCAAGATACCTGCCGCAGGGCCCATATATTCTATTACAAAATGTGGTTTTTAGCTGGAACAATTTTTTTTCTAATAATTATAAATACAAGAGTTCACTTTTTGGAAGAGCAGTCGTCTTTTTTTATTTTTTGAATTTATTGTTTGATTTATATATTTGATATGTAATTTAATTTATTTTGTAATTCACAATAATCTACAGTAAAATGAATAAAAATTACAACTAAAATATCATAGTCAAAATCCAGTATCAAAACTACTGATAACATGATATGCCAAAAATTGTTGACAGTGATACTATTTTAATTAATTAATTTATTTATTTGAGCTTAATTATTTAATTTATTTATTTGAGATTTAATTAATTTATTTATTGATACTCAGGAGCATTACAAACGAGTCGAATTTGTTTTCGAATATTAAATATAGAGTTTACAAATCAAAAATAACCGATTAAAGAAAACTTTAAAAATAAAAGTAAAACAATAATAAGATAAACACGAGATAGCAGGGAGTTGCTTTTTTAGCTGACAAAGAAATATACAAAATATGTCTATCTGTTGAGTAAGGAATCAAGGAGAGCTACTAGTATAACCCTCTCCACTGGCCTGTCTACAAAAATATGTGTACGACGGTACGGCACATTAAACAATAGATTTCGCTAACACAAACAATTTCCTCGCTATATAATTTACCGGTACCTATAATTCAAACTTACATAGTATATTAGGTATACTTTCTTGAATTAATATTCCTTAAATAAATAATTAATGTCACCTAACTAAGCCTGTATGTGACCTAACTGCCTGTTCTAAGGCAGACATTTAAATTGTTATGGATATATGTATGAACCTGTATAAAAACTATTTAAGAAAATATTATAATAAATTTGAATGATTGTATACACTAATAGTTATTATTAATCCTTATTATCTGGACACTCAAAGTGAAATTTAAGAAAATATATTAACTGATAACACTTCACAAACTTGTCCTCGAAGAACCCATCTACCCACAGGACTAATTTTGAGGCCAATGGGTACCTGCGATTATTAATAAAAACTTCGTTTACACAGAGAATGCGCATTCTTAAAAAAGGAAAGTGATATAGCTTCAGATTAATAATAGTCATTACGCAATAAAACTATTGTATTCCCAGTAAATAATCACAAAATGGTTAAATTCACAGACTATCAGAAGAATTCAAAATTTGGCCAAGAACAGAAGGTTTTGCAAAAATTTGAAATCGAAATCAAATAATTATTTGAAATTTGAAATCAAATAATTATTTGAAATCGAACAATATGATATACCTGAGAGTTGAAGGGGAACACGGGTCAGAAAGGAGAGCGGGATAGAATGGGAAATGGGATGTACCCCCGTCACATTCGTCTAAAATGCCCGAGTCGCATACAGAATGCTTTAGTATCGGGCGAGTCACTGTCAGATGCGGTCATGTTATTTTTCCGTGTCAATTTTTGGCGGTTTAAATTCTCACGATATCTACTTTTGTCTAAAAATCGTTTAAACTTAGTCGAGGTAAGTTGTGTGAGTTCTTTTTATTAAATAAATGATGTCTATTCATTAGATATAGCATTTATATTACCGCAAGTTTATATTTTGAAAGGAGCGGAAAACAAATATGGTGATTCGAGCCACAAGTAATGTTGTGATATTTTGTTGAAGTTATAGTTTACCCATTCTGACCCAATTATAATCAAAATGGAACTTCTTTAACTGCAGTATTTGATTAGTTTTTTGGAGGAATAATAGAAGCAAACAATGACATTTTGTTTTAATTTCCATATAAAGCTTTATTTTTTCCAATTAAGCATTTCGTTAGTATTCCATTCCCCCATTCCATATATCCATTGCCCAGGGTTCCCATATATCCGTAACCCCAGGGTTTCCATATATCCGTTTTTTTTCAATTTTGTTTCTATACATTAAATTACATTAGATTTTCGCCGTGTCCAATTGACGGCTAAAAACCACTTTTGTACGTGTCAAAACAATTGCGTTAGGTAGTAAGTCTCTTTACTACTCTTTACTTAACATACATATGTAGGTGATCAAGAATTTAACTATCAGATTGTATATATTGTGTTGCATATCTAATACCTACATCTATATATCCATAACCCATTGTCGATTAAATATCTATAATTACATAGACCATTATCCAAATCCTTCTTTACAATCACTTGCATTTCCCCACCTTTTCATGCTATTTTCTATTTAAATTGTTTTTTATTTTTTTTATGTTTTTGGTTGTTTAATAGTTATGATTGTATTTATATATTTATTTAATAGTTAATGATTAAGACGTATTCTACTTATTTAAAAAACACGTACGCTGTATATTCGAATTATTGAGCTATTGTTTACTAAAATTATGTAATTTAAACTTAATATAATTAGCACGTAATGACAATGTTTTGTTGGCCTATCAATAAAGAAATTAATTTGTTCAAATATAAACATAAATAATTAAAATAGATGCCTAATAATGGAAACCGACAAAAATATAAATAGATACGTACTAAAAGGTATTCGTCGTAAACTTCAAGTCGCCAGTTAAATGTTAAGTAATCAAATATAAGCTTCCTTAAATAATCAAATTAAATCTCAATCATCCTTAAAGCTTCTTAAGATAAATAATCTAATTATTCGTCGCAATAACGCATAAAACATTACGGCATTTTGGTCTCCAAGTTGAAACAAAATAATCAAGAGACAAGAGTAAACACCTCTAATAGATTTCAAATTGTTTGAACTCCATGAATTATTTTTGCAAATATTCCGATAGCCATATTTTGTATACTGCTTTAACAATTTAGATATATTTTTTAACGCTATTATAATATACTTTTCGACATAATTATTATAATAACTAACCATGAAGCCTCTCTCGATCAGTTTGATTTATTTTTTTTAATTTTACAATGCGTATTTTCTGTGTAAAGATTTTATTTTTTAAATTACAGATTAGTCTACAGATATAGCCGCTCGCTTTAAACTCGAAACGAATGATTATATTACGAATCAAAAATGGATTTGGCGTTGCAAACCAGCGATCTATCGAATAGTCGAATTTTATAGCATTTGGTTTGGCTTCGCTATTTATATTACGTTTAGCGAATCGTTTGGCAGCATCGCCCGACCGAAAGTACATAGCCTGAAAATGAACTGTCAAACCAACTTCTAATTCAGCGTTTAAATTCCATATTTACCGTTTGTAATATGTTGGAGAAGTTGGTGCAAATATAATTAAACCTTTTAGATTAAACCTCCTAAATGAGAAGGTACTTTCACATTATTTGCCCAATACTCGACCTAAGCCTTTCCTTTCATCCCCTAGTAGTGTGAACTGCCATCACTGCTCCATGCTTTCGATGTGTTTGTTAGTTGTCGGAATTTATAAAAAATCGGTGTCGCCCTAAGACTTCCCCGACAAGAAGACAAGCCCCCCCCCCCGCACCAGTACAACCCCTGCACGCCAATTCGTAGTATATTTTTACTATTTTCCGTGGTATTAAATGGTATTTTGACAAAAATGACGGAGTATTTTCTTAAATATGGCGGTCTTTATATTTGCGTCGTTTCTATTGGAGATATTCCAACCAAATGTCTAATCGATACGTACGCATGGCGTCAGTATCACCATACACGTCATGGATCGGTCTATGACGCATCTGTTTTGCCGCGCAATATAATGGTCGCTATGACGCAATATAATGGTGTGGAGATGCTGACGCCACGCATTCGATTACGAAGCAGTCTGACCACATGTTTCAAGACCACTTTATTGCATTCACTGTCTTCTGATGAATTTTTCCGCTTTTCCAAGACACTTTAGGGACACTAATTAAAATTACAACTACTTCAATAGAAACAAATATATACAAAATAAAACTCTATTTCAAAATTGTATTTAATTTGACACATTTCAGAGTTTAGGTTATGAGCCTAACGTCAACATTAGCTCGCCTAAACCGTCTCCACACCATATAGTGATACTTCCAAAGGAGATGTGCAGAAAACAGATATGCGCTCAAAACCATTGCTGCAATGAAGATCATAAACACTTCTATTATTTTATAAGGTATTCCGGCTCTCGTGCCGTCTTGAAGGAAGTATTTGGTGCCGAGAACGCAGAGAACCACCATACTAATCGCCAACATGGTGAGGAGGGTGAATATGAGGCAGTCGGCCTGCAGGAGTGATTTGGTCGATGGATCGCTGAACCATCTCCGCATCGCTTCGGCTCTGTTGAAACGAGGGCGTTGGGTTGTGGGGAATCGGAAGCCGCACAGTTCGCAGTCGCTCCTCGCCGCCTGGTTCAACCATCTCTCCAAGCAGCTCAAGTGGACGTACGCCAAGGATCCCATGCAGTGGCACGGTGACAATAACCGCTCTTTACCCACTGATATACATATTCTGCAGGCGAATGAACCCACCACAGACAGAGACGACGCCTTGACAACCGCATTTTCGCTTGAATTATCCTTTCCTGTTTCTTCTATTTCTTCCTTTGATTCACTCTCAACTGTTATTTTAATTTTCTCACGTAAATCTTCTCCATCTTCTCCTATATCCATAATATGTAAAAAATGTTATCGAAATGGAAAAATTCTGTCAATTTGACTCCTTTTAGTATAAAGCTTGTGTCAGTCTTTTTTAGATTTCGAATATTTTCGAATTACAACCTTGGCTTCAAAAATCAAAGAAATCGGTTGTGTCACCCCAAGGCTTTCCCGGCGAGTAATGATTTCATCTGAATATAAATTTCATAAATAAACTAGATGAGCGCCCTGCCCTCTCTCGGCCAAGGGTTCCGTTACACAACGGCCTCGACCGGCGCATTTCACTTCTCGGCTAGCCTCGAGCGGCTCGGCGCTAATATTTGATTAATATCTATGGCGGAGTTTAGATATTATTAGTGTAGATTGTATATGAGATTGCCAATGTAGTATATTTGTAGCATTTCGTGTTAATAAATTGACTATTTTCGTTTGAAAATGTCTCGCTTGTGTAAGAGATATTCCAATCAAAATTGTTTGAGAAAGATCGTGTGCGGGCGGGTGTCAAGATATTTCCGTATCCATTTTTTTCCAAGGACGTCATTGACGTGCTCCATCCCCACATCACAGAGCAAGTAGTAACATTCATGCAATATCCCTCGTAGGTTGCGATGAGAAATTATTAGTATTATTGACGTACTTAATAATCCTCGAAAAATTCTTTTTGGTGAATTCATTTTATTTTAAATAATGAAATTAATTTTAAATGCAATTTCTTCTTCCAACGTTTTTATATATCTATCAATCTTAGTTTAACCGACCTACCGTTGAGTTATAATGAAAAAAGTAGGTAAAAAGTAGTTGGGTTTTTATTACATTTTTTAATAACAATACTTGTATAATACCAGATATTTTTTTTTACACAATAGAACAATTTATTACCTTTCTTTTAAAATTTACTATCGTTGGAGCAATTTGACTTACCTACCTATCACAAAACCAACGATTTAAAATAAATGAATACAATATGTATGGCGACTTTTTCCATTAGTTGGTTTTTAGTTTTTTTAGTAGGTACGTATGATTTTTGAGTTAAAATAATAAAAAAATCTAATTTTGGATAAAGTTGCAACCCTGCATTTATAGACCACTGGAATACTTATATATCATCAATTAATACAAAATCTATCAAACCGATTTTCACAAAACTTGAGATACACGTTATTTACATCGCCCTTTACAGTTTTATGTATCGAAATGGTTTTATGTACCAAAATGTATCAATCGCTCCCATTACCCTCATGGGTAATGGGAGCGATTGACTTTTTTTTGTAAAATCTTTATTGTACCTTAATGCATGGCTGCAGTTTATTTAAACTGTGATGAATATATAGTCTAATAAACGAGGCTCAAATTAATAATTAAAAAAAATAACAAAGTAAGCAAATGTGGTTTTTATCAACATTTCCCCTTATAATAATATTAATAATAAAAGCCTTTATTCGCTGACCGTATTGTACAATTTTGCCTTATGTGATAAAACAATATATTTTATTAATTTTTAATCTAATTTTTAAATAAGGTATCATATTCTTCAGCAGCCAGTTTTTTGATCAGGTTGTCCTTCGACATAGTCCTCCCCCATTTTCTTCCATTCATCTCTGTCCCAAGCCAACCTTCTCCATCCTTTCGGTAAGTCATCTTCCCATCTTTTAATTTGACGTCCTTTTTGTCTTTTCCCATTTTTAGGATACCATTCCATTACGTCCTTCGTCCATTTTTCTTTGTTGGTTCTCATGATGTGATAAGTCCAGTTCTATTTTAGTTTTCTAATTTTGTTCAAAACATCGTTCACCTTTGTTATTTTCCTTATTTATATTACTTACGGGTGTCAAACTTGGCCTGCCACGAACAAAAACAACCACAAACTTATAGTATGCCAACGAAACATGGAGCGAAGCATGCTAAACATAAGGCTACAGGACAGGTGGACGACCTCAAAAAAACATTTCCCCTTAGTTGGCTCCAATTCCCCCTCTTTTCGCTAGATATCTATCATTTTTTCAAACCTAAGTTTGTATGGAGAGTTGCCATTCCAGTTTCAGAATAAATTTTTCTCTAGTATTCTCCACAACCTGTAGTGGGCACTCCGACTAACTTGCTTCGAATTCTGTCGATAAAACAGCAACTCTCTCGTCTACGGTATGAAGTTTCCACGCGGCGCGCCGCTCTCCTGCCTGAAAAACGTCCGTAAAGCGAGCTTTAAAAATAGTTGCCGCGGGAAAGTTGTACGTTGGAGTGGAAATGCACGGCCGCGGCTGCCCGGCATTCTAAAGGCCGACTCAACTTGAAAAGGACTTCACCTTATTGACGAGGAAACTTTACCTCTACTGCGATGGGTTACTTTGAGCGTGAAAAACCTGGATGGATAGATGGGTCCGATATACCTACAGGATGTTCGCAGAAAAACCGACACATTTTTTTTAGGGATGGGGAAGGTGACTTGCTAGCTGTTACTTATTTATAGACCCTATTTCCTATTTGTCGTGGTCTTCTTTTTTTTTATCCGAAATTTTGCGGTTAACTCACCACAACTTTTTGTTAATGATGATAATAGAATACACTAACTTGTTTTGTAATTCTGCAATGTATTTCTATTCTAAATAAATTACTATTTGATGTAAGAAAATTTCTAAATTCATTATTAATGAACCAAAAATGTTATTTTAAACTTAGCTTATTTTTAAATATTCTCTAGTTTATACCTGTTCCGATGGCAAGCGACATGTAATAGAAAACATTCAGAATTTGGTCATCATAAGAGATAATATTTTGTCAGTGCTGAACGCCCACTCTAATATAATAATTGAACCGATTAAAAAATGCATTCAATGCATGCATTAACAATGTATTGCAAAATACAACAAAAGTTATTTCGTGTTATTATTACTACACACAAAAAAAATATGACGACTGAAACGCAAAATTTCGGGTATTAATAAAAGAAACAAAATAAAAATACCGTGGCTTTTAGGACATAGGACCTACGTCCTGCTGGCATATGATCCCCAAATCCCTCAAAAAACTGTGTTGGTATATCTGCCCAACATCCTGTATATATAAGATAATATATCTCGTCATACCTATTTTGATATACATATCTGTCTCTACATATATACTAAACGACGTATCTATAATATATATATATATATATATATATATATATATATATATATATATATATATATATATATATATATATATATATATATATATATATATATATATATATATATATATATATATATATATATATATATATATATATATATATATATATATATATATATATATATATATATATATATTATTTTTTCAAATTGAAATTATGTTTATCACTAAATAAATGATAAAATAATGAATGGGCACTTATCTGGTCTGTGGTGACCAGGAGCGACTCCACGCCTTTTTCGTTTTCTCTTCTTTCAGTATTTGCGGTTTCCTACTGTGCCTTATTCGAACCTTTCTACTTTATCCTACAGCGGCAACACAACAATGCGAAAGACGAGAATGAATGCTGGAAAATAATAGGCGATTAGTGTTTCTTAAATATTAATGATTTTTATAAAATGTATATCAATATTTCGGCTCAGCCGTCGTCAAGATATATGACATTTCTGAAATCGAACAATTCGTTGAAAATTTAAATTCAAGGAATCGAACAAAAAGAAATGGATTAATAATATTTTACACGATTTAGTTAAGGTACCATAACCAACCGTGCAAAACGTTATTTTAAAATGAATGATTATAAATTAAAAGAAAAAGCATTTGATGATTATGATAATTGGATAAACTTATTTCTTGAAAGAAATAAAGTTTATCAGAAAAAATTTTTTTTCTGATAAAAAATATTTTCTTGAAAGAAAATACCCTGCTCCTCTATTGGATAAACATATTCTAAACTCTGAAGTAAAATATATACCAAAACCTAAAATTTCTTCAAATAAAAATAAAAATAATAATAATAATAAAATCTTTCTTAGCACCACTTATTTTCCTGGTGCTGAGAAACTGCGAGATATATTATCTGATTTATTCCCCATCATTTCTAATGATGCATCCACTAAGGATCTCTTAGATTCACCGCCAATTTTATCTTTCCGCAGACCACCTAATATTAGATCAATATTAAACAAAACAAAAAATAATCAAAATTTCTCTATTGGTAATAATACTTTTGGGCCTCAACCTTGTGGTCGTCCACGTTGTAAAACTTGTCCTCTGTTAGATCTAAGTCCTTTTTTTACCAGTCCAAATACTACTAATAGTTACAGGGTTCCCTTTCATTGCAGTTGTATTTCAAAAAATATAGTATATCAACTTCTGTGCAGGACTTGTGATGCCTTTTATATCGGTGAAACAACAACACCACTTAATATTAGACTAAATAATCATAGGGCTAGTGTAGGAAATGAAAGCCAACTCCCAATATCTTTGCATGCCAGGGTGCATAATTTATCTTTTGATCAATGTTTTAAAGTTAAAATAATAAAATGCCTTGGGGATAATGCAAAAGAAAGGGACGTCAAATCTTGGGAATTGGCTTATATTTATATTTTAGGCGCTTGCAAAGGTTCCGGTCTCAATAGGCAAAATTAATAAGGTTTATCCAATTATCATAATCATCAAATGCTTTTTCTTTTAATTTATAATCATTCATTTTAAAATAACGTTTTGCACGGTTGGTTATGGTACCTTAACTAAATCGTGTAAAATATTATTAATCCATTTCTTTTTGTTCGATTCCTTGAATTTAAATTTTCAACGAATTGTTCGATTTCAGAAATGTCATATATCTTGACGACGGCTGAGCCGAAATATTGATATACATTTTATAAAAATCATTAATATTTAAGAAACACTAATCGCCTATTATTTTCCAGCATTCATTCTCGTCTTTCGCATTGTTGTGTTGCCGCTGTAGGATAAAGTAGAAAGGTTCGAATAAGGCACAGTAGGAAACCGCAAATACTGAAAGAAGAGAAAACGAAAAAGGCGTGGAGTCGCTCCTGGTCACCACAGACCAGATAAGTGCCCATTCATTATTTTATCATTTATTTAGTGATAAACATAATTTCAATTTGAAAAAATAATAATTTACACATTTACAATCAAATATATATATATATATATATATATATATATATATATATATATATATATATATATATATATATATATATATATATATATATATATATATATATATATATATATATATATATATATATATATATATATATATATATATATATATATATATATATATATATATATATATATATATATATATATATATATATATATATAACAATTTTAAGCACGCGGTTTGCGTAAAAAGAATCAAAAGCAGAAGAATTTTACCATCAAAAAAATCTAAGTCATGCCGAATGAGAGATAAGAAATTTTGAGCGCCACATGGTTTTAGAGGAAAACCACGAAACTAAAAAATTACTACCGTCAAACAAAAAAACAAAAAAACTAAAGTGAGGTTATCATAAAGAAAAATCACATCTCGAGGGGTGGGTGGTGGTTTTTTCTTGCACTGAATGAGGCTTATGCGTCGGAATGCCAGGAAATAAAAAGCAATAAAAAGACAGTTTTCACATTGATGAGTAGTTCGTTTATTCTTCTTTGTTCAGTGGTGAAGCTGTGACAGCAGGTAAAAGTGGCTGCCTTCTTCAGGTCAGCATGATGTTGAAAATTCTCAGAATCTCCGCGGTAATGACGCTGGTGACGGTTCTCAGAACATTTGTTGCAAATGGATAGAAATTAGGTTAAATTAAGTACCACTCCTGTGGGCAAACAGGAAAATCTCTGGTTATCTCAGGCATCATGGCGTATAACCTAGCTTCGAGTAAAATGGTTGACTCACCCCAGAAAAACACGAACTAAATTACATCATATTCTTGGCACTCCACTGACAGGTGCACTCTTCACACCGCCGATTACGGCACTTTTTCACCTCCTTGACACAAAATCAATCTCACCTCTTTCGCCATTTTGGTATCAAGTGAACAGGGCGGAAGTGTGACGTAACTTTAGGAAGCTCAGACCGCCAACATTTCAGCAAAACAACTGTTACCAACTCAAGTTAAAAAAAAAATGTTTTAATATTAATAAATATACAACAAGGATTGTTAGCATATTTACCACATTTCTTAACATTGCTTTTAATATTTGCGTATTATTTTAACCGCGGGCAACGATCTGCTTCACCGGGCGCAAGAACAGCAACACTGCCTGTAAACCAACCTAAACAGAAGTTGACAGCTGTCAAACATCGCGAAAATGACAATCTTGGACTGGGAGCTTGGAAAATGCTGTTTTTTATGCTTAGGTCCAATGGAGACGCCGAGAAAACATGGAAGATACATAAAAACATGCTTGAGACTTCTGGGCAACACGGAAGAACACGAAACAGGAGTGTAACCATGTTGGAAGACGAAGATTGCGCGCGATACATGTCGCGCGGCATCAAACACCAAGGAAAAGCTAAGAAACACTATATTTGTCTAGGAACCTGACGGAATACCGAAATAATCGTGCTTAGCGTGTCTCAAGGTGTATTTCACGTTTCTGGACACTGCACGCCACGCCAAAACTTACGATTTTTGTTACAATATATATATATATATATATATATATATATATATATATATATATATATATATATATATATATATATATATATATATATATATATATATATATATCTTTATATCCAACGATCGTTCGAATCCTTCTTAATCCACGCCTTTCTCAGCAATTTTCTATTTAAACTTAATATTTAACTAGATATTATAATTTTTAATGATTTTTTTGGTTGTATTTAATAGTTACTGATTAAGATGTATTACTACATATCTAATAAACAAGTAAGCTGCTGTATATTCAAACTATAGAACCATTGATAAAATTATATAATTTAAAATTAATATAATTATCAAGTAATGACAATGATTTATTTTAGTATCAATAAAGAATTTTAATTAAATTAAATCAACCGCCCTACCTATACGAACGTACGTGATACCTGCCCGAATGCAATAAGCCAAATCACATACGTTCCAATACAAAAAACCGATACCAACAAAGCGTACGTGATAGGTATATAAAAAATCCGGTATATTTTTAAACAATATTTTTTATTTTCTAATATTAGGCGTCTGATGTATCAATAATTTTGAAACATCATCTATAAATTATTCGCACTCGATAATTTTAAAAATGATTTTTGATGTTATGGGACACATATACCCATATGGTCCTTAAAGGGTAACTAAAACTCAATTGTATAATTTATAGCGGAATCACTTGTAAGACTGATTTTGCCTATCACTGGGCCTTAAAAGTGCGCTGGAAGTTAAAGTTATGTAGGTAGGTGAAAAAAGTAGGTCTTTTTCCTCGGGCGTCGGCGCTGCTTAGCGCAGCATCATCAAAGGCACTCTCGCGGCATACAGCGAGCCAGGCGCAGTCGGCGAGTATCTCCTCCTCTTCGTAGAGGATATAAATGCAATTTCCCGACGTAAATATGAGCGACGCGGAGCGTGGAGCTTGTAACACGAAGGAGAATTGCTTCTTCAAAGAAACCCTACGCTCACTACCAGCCATCCTTTGACGGCAAACGTCCTGCCTTACTTATTACAGCTTTACGCCAGGGCTGTCCAATACAGTGCGATCGACTAATAATTATTTAATAAATAAATGAAATATAAAACTAGCCGCCATGGAATTCACCTACCGGAGCCGGGCCCATCATAATACTATTTTTTTTTTACTCTTCTGGGTGGTGAGCAGTGGATTCAGGACTAAGGACCGGCTGTGGTAGGTTTAGGACAGCTGTCTTGCCACATGTGAGGGTTCACCTTACCACCCATTCACTCCCCCTTCGAAGCCAGAGAATAGAGTTATAAAACTTTGTATTTCCGAATTCCTACATTTTACTATCCTGGCCAGCGAGCGAGCTTTTACTATCCTGGCGAATCTTTTACTATACTGGGGAACCCTTTACTATCCTGGCGGACCTTTTACTATCCGGGCGAACCTTTTACTATCCTGGCGAACCAGCGAGGAGGGAAAGTATTGTGAACGCGTATTTTTTCCAGATTAAGACGGACATATCCATTTAAATATTGAATATTATTAATACATATTAATATTATTAATACATATATATATATATATATATATATATATATATATATATATATATATATATATATATATATATATATATATATATATATATATATATATATATATATATATATATATATATATATATATATATATATATATATATATATATATATATATATATATATATATATATATATATATATATATATATATATATATATATATATATATATATATATATATATATATATATATATATATATATATATATATATATATATATATATATTTATATATATATAAATAAATTTTATTTTTTATCATGTTTTAAAATAAAATAATATTGACAATCAAGACTTGGGACGAAAACAATCAATTTCAATTTCAGTTTATTTTCAAAAAATCTTGTAGAACAGATTGTAGAAACTTAATACATTTAAATTACAGTCTATTAGTCCGTTTTTACAATATCCAAAGTTATCACCACGTACATACAGTTCAACGTACTTCATTATTGCTTTTAGGACATGTCGATATGCAACATTTTAGTACTGACGATACTCAAAATCAATTCTAAGATGTACTTACTAAAATCACAAATTAAAATAACAATAAAAATAATCAAGAAATATAAAACAGAAAATGTCAGAATAGTTCAAAAATGCTACCTAAAATTGTCAAAAAAATGGCCATAAAATTAAAAAAATCATTTAAAATTAACAAACTCCTCGATCGAATAAAAAGCTTTGTCTAATAAGAATTCTTTAGGTATTTTTTTGAAAAAGCTTTCCGTTTAAATTGTTTTAAACTTTCCGGTAGGTAATATGGTATTTTGTGTCTTACCTTGCTGTATTTAGTTTAGTACATGGTATAAAAAAATATATTTCTCGTATTTTTAGTACATGTATCTGAAAACTTTTTATAACGTGTTTCTTTATTCTTAAAAAACTCAGTCAGTAACTTAAAGAGATAGGGTTAGGTTAAGGTGAGGATTCTTAGCCTTTTAAAAATGGGTCGACACGATTCTTCCCTTTTCATCTTTGCAATTATTCGTACTGCTCTGTTTTGGAGTATAAATATGGGTTCCTATACTATATCCGTATAAGCATAATAATTTCCCCAGATTGTAATGACATAACTTAGAATATCTTCAATATAATTGAAATAAACATTTCTTGTTTGCAATTCATCCAACGACCTTCTTACAATACTCAACGCATAACGTGCCCGACCTTACCTACTTTCGAGGTTTTCACAGTGGAAGTTCCATTTTAAAAGTTCGTCGACATGAACACCTAAAAATCTAGTACCTACAGGGAGTTTGAGGAATGGCAGTGTTATTTATTGAAAGTATTATTGGCGAAACTTTATTCCGATTTCGGTGATTTGTAAAATGTATGCTTTTAGATGCAACTAGTGTGAGGTTGTTGCTCTCAAACCAACTATTAAGTTTACATAGATTAATTTTAACGTTAATCAATAATTCTTCCATATCTTTACCGGCAACAATTAAACTAGTGTCGTCGGCGAACATCGTTACATTTATATCATTGAAATAGAATAGGGCCCAAAATTGAAATTTAAAGGGATCGAACAGTGTTTTGTAATGTTTTGATTTTGATTATTTTTTATCCACTGTCTAGTTACGCCACCTGCCCGACATAGGCCAACTCCTTTCGGGGAGGCACCGAAAAGGTACCCAGCGGGCAGGCTCGCCCCCTGTCTACCAGTTTGGAATGATATCTCTTTCTGGAATTAATCTTCAGGATACCTCCTGCCTCCTGGCTGGTTGCAGGATCGAGGTCGCTTGCGCGGCCCTCTCCTTTATGAAGCGGTGGTACGGTCTTAACCGAATCTGTCGCGGACCACGGCATCATTTGCCTGGCTTATTTACCCGGGATCGGGTGTCCGAATGGTCGTTTCGAGAGCAGTTGCCATAAGATTAACAACCACCCCCGCTCTATAGGAAACAATACAGTTTCCAGACTCCCCCGGCTGTTAGTCGGAGTGCACAATCGATTGACTGAGCGCCTGAAGGTTGACTCCTATAGTACGGCCATTATCAACGTGCACTTGGAGTCATAAATCATTAGGCCGGACCTCTCGCTCACACTCGCTGTCTCTCGCTCGCACTATGGGGATACGTGTTTTAAAAATAATAATAGCAGTATCGATGTATCGATGGAATATCGATGGATTATGATGGATCGATGGTTGGATCGATAAAGATGACAAGAGATATCGATGGATATTATAGATTATGATGAAAATTTTCGATGGGTTATTTGTAATAATTGGTTTAGTTAGTTTTAAACTCATTTATTAAGAAAAATTTTCATAAATACAAACTAACGTATACATGCAACAATAAAGTGAAATAAAAGTTTAAAGAATATTAAAAAAATATCTACATTAACCTAAATATTATCTTAAAATGTAACATGAAACTAAGTACTAAATATTACAAATTACATTTTAACAAAAAATACAATTATAGGTTGGTCAGGCTAAAAAAATATATTAAAGAAGCTATATTTTACTCGTCATCTGAACTGCTGTCGCTGCTATCTTGTAGATTTATAACCAAACGGTGCTGGTCTCTGTAAATATATTTTTCAAAATCAGCTCTTTGCAGATCTTCCGCGTGTTTAACACACTTGGCGCAATTTTCCTGTGTAACATTTTCGACGGCTTCGTGAAACAATTTCTCGACATCTGCTAAATTAAACGTATTGTTCTTCGAAGCGACTTCTCCTTTAACCTGAGCCCAGATGAGCTCAATAGGATTATATTGACAGTGGTATGGTGGTAAGTGTATCAATTCGTGTCCTAATTCGTTTGCCAATTGATCCAAAGCATACACTTTCGAAGGATTACTTGCTTTCACCTTACGTATTAACTCCTCTACAATCTCGGTACTTTCAAAAGCAATGTTTTTTTTTCTCAACCATTCTTGTATTTCTGCTTTCTTCGTTTTTGAATTAGGTATCTTTTCGAGCTGAACTGAATGGTAACTTGCGTTATCGACGATAATAATGGATGGCTCTTCGAGTACTTTTAAAAAACGTTCGAACCACTCCATATATGTGTCACCATTCATTTCTGTATGATAGTCTAAGTTCTTAGATTTCACCGCTCTAAACAACAATTTAGCCTCTGGAACGAAACCAGTCCTTGCAGACCCAGCATGACAAAGAATAAGTCTAGATCCCTTTCCGGTTTTCTGGTTCTTAAATCCACCTTCGTCGTTTTCGTCGTGCCACATACGTCTTCTTGAATGATTCTGGTTAACCCAGGGCTCATCGAGGTAAAATCGGGATCGAGAATCATTGGTGGTAATTAAGTTGTGCATTTTTCTTAAAAAGTCCATTCTGGCACTTTTAATGTCACTCCTTTCCATTAAATATTTCCATCCGTCGTCGCCATTTCGATATTTGTAACCTATACTCTGCAAAATGGTTTTCATGGAACTTTTCCCGCATTTAAATCCAGGTATGGCATCCTTAAATTTGTTGAGTATATTGTCCACGGTAGGATATTCTCCGTTATCATAATATGATGTGATGATACGTCTCAGCACATCGATGTCGAAGTTATCTAAATTGGTTACAGTTGCCGGCTTCTTAAACGTCTCTCTTGGTGTAGTAGGAAGCCCTGATTGTAAAACTTCTTGTTTTATTTTTTTGACAGTCCGCAAAGATACTCCACAAATTGACGCCGTCAGCTCTTGAGGTTTATTAAGATTGATGACAGAAATTTTTGTTGGGTCTCTTTTAAGTTCGTCAAAAAATGTCAAAACGTTATGGATAAGACACCGAGTTTGTATGTTAATATCGCCCTTCAACTTTAGTAATTCCACGTTACAAAATAATGTCTCCATTGATGGTTGTAAATCCTCCTTAGTTGCACTGTTAGAAATTATACTGCACCGCACTGCTCGACAGACAAACTCTAACTGACTGCCGGCAAACTACAATTGATTACAGAGCTACATTTAATTAGGTGACAATGACACAAATGCTTGAATTTGGTCGTTAAATATTTTGAAATCGCTACTTTTATCTATCAGAATATTTCAATTCATCAGTTATGTATTTCGCAACACTGTAATGTATTGGCTTAGTCATTATTGATTTCTCTTGAATTCCCTTTATTCCCTGAAAACTCATTATAATGATAGTGATGAAAGCGACACGAAGAATTTCAATTTTAATGCCATTTAAAATACCAAATCAAGAAACTCCACATTAAAAAAAATGGTTAAAAAAACGATTTCTATAAAAAAATCCCGATGTATTTTTGTACGACATTCTAAATAATAAATATTTTTCATTTTGTTCGGCAACATTATAGGGAATTATATAATGTAAGAAGTATAAATGTAAGCAATGATACAATGTCTACTCAACTACACATAAGTTTTTAAGAGAATAAATTATTTTATTTGATTTGAGTAAATTATCAATAAGCAACGTCGACTTGTTGGACATCCTTACGCGCGTCGTCCGGCCTAATGCTTTATGACTTCATGCATGCAGGTGCACATTGATATTGGCCGTACAATAGGAGAGGCCTGTGACCTACCCTGGCTCTCCCTTCTGCTTGGAGGCTGCCGGAAGGGTGTTGACCCGTGAGTATGACCGACCCTAAACACATGGGTCTTCGTGGTCAAACTGCAACAGGGCCCATTAACTCCCCTATTAACTCCCCACCTATTGGTCACAAAAGAATTCCAAAAGGGTCCTAATTAGGTGTCTCCAAATTTCGATTACTTCAGAGAGTTCTATTCATGGATATACTTTCGCCCTCATAACTGGATAAAATACCTGGTCTGCTATAAAATTGTGTTGGTAGCCCTGCTATTTGAGTAAATTGGACCTGCCTGCTGCTGCCTGACTAATCAGCGTTGCAATTAAGGACCGGGGAAAAACATAATTCCAAGGTAGGCTTACTAATTTTAATATTTAATATTAATATATGTAAAATATCTAATAATAAATATAGCAATGTAACTAACCGTAACAACAACAAAAAATCCAAATTTACCATGACATGGCTGCTGCACCCAGGGTTGGCTCCCGACGGTCAACCCGAAGGACTCCTCAACGGTCAACAGCATAGAAACGAAATTTTGTATACGCATAGAATTATGATAGCCCGTTCTAAGTTTCAATGCGACAGGGCTGCTGCACCCAGGTTTGCCTTCCAACGAGAGGACTCCTCAACGGTCAACAGCACAAAACGAATTACTGTATAGCATTTGGTTTTGACACCCCGTTCTATGTTCCACTATGACATGGCTGCAGCACCCAGGGTTGGCTCGGGACAGAGCATATTAATAAAAGCTTGTTTTTTAAAATGTGTTTTTACTATAAAATAGTATTTTTACCAACCATTTTTGGTTAGACGCTTACAAATGCTAAAATTGTATCTAACCAATATTGGTTAGGGCGCTCCGCGCTGCGTAAAATGCCAATTTTGTAATATTTATTCATTATTATCTTAATTGTTTGACGAGATAAGATTATAATGTTTTATATGTCAAATTTCAATGCGATCATTTTACAGTTATTCTTTTTACGATCCGTATAGTAGTTTAAAAGTTATGGTCGTTTTTCTCAAGGCCATCGACTTCACGCGCGAAACTGTTCCGCGCAGAAGTGACGGCTAAATTTTTACTTAGAAAGTCGAGCGTAAAAAGAGAGGCCCAGCAATACGCAATAACAATTTCCCAATTTACAATTTACAACAGAATATTTATGTATTTGAAAAAATATCTGTAAACAAATTCAGTGTTAAATTTAAACATATCAACTGCTGTTTACACATGTTGTTAGTTTACAAAATCCAAATAATGAGTTTGCCAGCAATTTTGTTTTTCCACTTTCATATATCAGTCTGATAAATATGGCTTTTGTGGCTGTTGCTAAACTGGCATAAACCACACGAACACTCTAATTGCAATTCTAATAATATATGGCGGTAATAAAGGCAGTGATCCGTTAGAAAGCACATACCGCCGGGGTTGTCATTAGCATTGTTCTTCCACCTGTAGGGATAGAGGAATGTTTCGGCTCTACTCAAAATTAACCAAAATACAAAACACACACTACTAGCCCGTATTCTGTTTCTCGCAAGCTTAAATTAAGCTGGTGATTAAAATTAGGAACTTAAACGTCTTCGTTATTTTGTTGGTATACTGTGTCATCAAAATTAAGAACCTTTCATAAATCTTGAAATTTTCTGTGTTGTCTATGGCCGTTCCGAAGCGGGGGTCTTAATTTTCACAGCTCGGTCACTCTCTCGCCCGCCCTCCGTCGCGTCGTTTCGTCACCGCAGGCTGAATGTCGCCACGTTTTAGTTTGTTTTAAAATATAGAAATATGCCAGGTTTTTTATCATACAATAAACAAGGCCAAAAAAATATACATGGCTTTTTATCATAACGTAAAAAAAATATTGACACAAGATTTTCAGGGCAACATATAGATATTAATTAACGATTACCTACGATAATCGGCACTCATCGTCCCTTCTTGGATTAAGAAACCAATGCTGAGGAAACATTTTTATAATCGCGACAAGAAATCTTCAAAATCACGAGAGAAACAACAGCTACACGGCTGGCAAACGCAGACTGCTCGATTTAGACCGTTCCTAGTTAAGATCAACTTTTAACAAGACCCATCCGCCATGACACTTGACGAAACGGAATACGAAAACGGTTCTAGACGGTACCTAACACCAATTTAAGAGCTTGATAGCCTCTACATAAGCACGTTCCAGTTAGGACCCATGAAAGGGAATACTAGAATGCCAGTCCCAAATTAGGCATAGTTTAAGCGCGTTTTTAGACCCCAAGTTAGGTACCTGAGGGAAACGGAATAAGAGCCACTAACGCAAAATCACATCGCGCATTCGCTACACAATAATAACAGTATCTTAGTGCTTGTTGAAAAACCTGAACCAGTCAAATGTAAGGGCGACTGTCACGACTTGAAACACTTCGTGAGTACCTCATTGGGCCCGATTGCTTTTCTTCGCGAACTAAAATAGGAACTTAGTTCAACCGAACCAGACAGAGCAATACGTGAAAACGGAATATGAAATGAACTATCGTCGATTTTCCAACATCAGAACTACCTGTCGAAGTTATAGACGCCCGAATAAGCTGCCTTAGCTTCGGTGGGTAGTTTTAATTCGGAAAAGTGACGACCGTTTGTTTCACATTCCGCTCTGATATACTGCTCTGTCTCATTCACAGGAACTAGTTCTCGATTTTAGTTCAAGAGAAACGCAATCGAGCATTGTAGGCAACCGTGAGTGCATATTTCAATTCAATTCCACATTGAAGGTTGTATTTGGGATTTTGAAATTTGCAGTCATCGGAAAAAAACGGCGATTTTATATTGCCCTAAGATATTCCACTTAACAGCAGATCTACCAATGCATAAGCGCATACATTTAGGATATCTAATAACTCTCGTTTGATCTCGTTTGATACATAAATGGTCTAAGCATTGAACATTGTGTTTATCCTACCGGATGTAGTACGCCGAGAGAACAAATCATAACTTTGGGCTCTGATCATATCGACAACGCACGACATTAGATAAACCCTACAGGCCCTACATAAGCCGATGCCTACTTAGCCTATTGAATAATCCGGCACTGGCGTTAGCCGTGCAACGGTGAGTGTGATGTTGTATGGCTGAGAAGTCTCTTATGTATGTTTTCAGTGTGCTAAGTACCTACTGTGGTCCGCCACAGTGTGAATGATGATCACAATTCTTACGTGTGGTCAAACTAATTCTCGCGCTTTGTCATTGATCATTTTGTATTCATTATTTTGACTATTTATGTATTGGTTTCTATACAACTAATGTTGTGTCTGATCAGTGCCGGATTAACACATGTAAGGGCCGTTAGGCCGTCGAAATCTCGGGTGGGGGGGGGCATTGCACTTTATGGGGCCCCTTTGGGCCGTCTAACATTCTGACGATGATGGAGGCCATATATACGCTATAACGTGTGTAGCTTATACGTAAATCCTGCACTGTGTCTGATCGTCAGATCCTTTTGACTATTTGGTTATTGACTCTTTTGAAAATTGTGATTGTTGTCCAAAAACAATTTTTTGATTACTAATATTTTCCATATTATGTTTTCTTATTACTAACATTATATTTTTGATTTATATTTTAAGTTTTTGTCTGAATATTAACATTTTTTTATATTTATGTGTAAGTTATATAGTCGTCCAGTGCAGTGACCATTGTTATATAATCAATATATAATTGCTAGCATTGTTTCAGGCTATTATTGTTTCAAATATTTTACTTACTGTTAGTTTTGACTTACTATGTGTCCTTTTCTAAACGACGGTGCCATGCTTCTCTGTCAATTGTCATGCTTCTCTGTATTAAGCCTCTGATTTGTATATATATAATATGATTGTATTAAGACGTTTTCCTTGTATTTTAAAATAATTTTTATGGAATCAATAAACTATGCTGATGATGGTTATTATGACTCCGCCATGATGAACCACTGTATCCAGTGGTTCATCGTACTCATACGTTCATAGTTCTAATCTTATGTCCCCACCTTAGTGTGACGCACTGTATATCGTTTCAACCCATAAAAAAACAATTATCTAACTTCTATTGTTGCTTGAATGTCGTTAATATAAGTTTTGTTTTGAGAAAATTCTGGAAAAAAGTCTGGAACAGAATAATTTCACTGTGTTTTGCACTTGGACAATAGGGTAGGAATCCGGATAGAAAATACGTTGAAGAAGTCTTCCTTTGAAGAGTTCCTTTGACAAAGTCGTTAGTTGGCTGGTTTTTCTTTACGAGCACCAAGTTTTACCGAAGAAGAGAGCGGTCGCGAGCGAGGAGCGGTAGTAACGTCGGGCAGTAAATTCCCGGCGGTGCTTTAATTCGGGTATGGAGTTATGATTCGTAAAACGGAGTGTGATCTGA
The DNA here is from genome assembly GCA_944548615.1 of Micropterix aruncella. Classification (NCBI taxonomy): domain Eukaryota; kingdom Metazoa; phylum Arthropoda; class Insecta; order Lepidoptera; family Micropterigidae; genus Micropterix; species Micropterix aruncella. The sequence continues at coordinate 34,294,109 of OX155951.1, forward strand.
AAATAGCGGCGGGTTTCCAAGGCAGGCAGCCTCCGCGCATTGATCGCCGGCGGTCGTTATGGCGACGGGACCCGCCCGAGATAGCTCCCAACCAACCCCTCCCCTCCTCCCCTTGAACCCCAACCCCATCCCAAGCCCACCGCCTTACGCCCGATCCCACCCCAACTAGCTTGATTACAAATGCTACATCTATTAGGTCCCTACCGATGAAGTAGCCATTCTACAAAGTAACTTAAAGACAAAAAAAAAAAAATTGTATGAAAAAAAAAATATTGGTCGAAATATTGACCTTTTCCCCTGCGTCTTCAAAGTTGACATTAATTATAATACACTCTTTATTTGCACTTAAAATATTGGAATACCAAAAGGCGAGTTAATTCCCACATGACAATATCTTGTAACTAACCTAATCACAGTGCATTGGTATGTATAATGTAAGTTGTGTAATTAAAGATGAATGAACAAATTTGTCCGCATCAAATACAAACTACTATATTTAAAAGTAAGAATACCAGAGGACAGGAAATCAGGAGGGGAAGATGAGAGAATAGGAGCAACTGCTTATTTCTTAGAAAAGTAACCTTTTAGGATTCTAAAGAAGGCGAGTTTAGTATATTTGCTAGAAGATCGTTCCAGTCTTGCACCGAGTCTACACCAGAAAGAGTAGGAGTAAAAATCAGTATTATGAGAAGGAATTTCGAGTAAATTGCCAGAGGCTGACCGAAGGAAACAATGGTTCGAAAAACACGTAGACATATTATTATTATCATGTATTTATTCCATAGCCGGCGATTGGGGAGGGGGTCGCCCTCGCAGCCAATACGCTGTTGTCGGTGCCGCTGGATCTCGTTCTCCCGATAATCGTTGATTCTTTAAGTCGTGTTTGATGTTCTTTAGCCGGGTTTTCTTTTGTGCCGAACGCTGAATTTTCCATGCTGTCGGACGGTCTCGCCAAAGAAGTTTTCCTGGCAAGCGATTATCGTTCATTCGGCAAACATGGCCGAACCATCGTAGTTGACATTTTTGTATTTCTATCATAACGTAGAGATTTGATGGTATTGATTGCGAGTGTACATAATAAAGTAAGTATATGGACATTACTCCTAGTAATGCCATCAAAAAGCCTAAAACAAAATAAAATTATTTTTTAAAATCGAACTAAGAATTTACTGCATTTGTTTTTATTTTATTTCTGTTCTCATAAAAATCATACAAAAATATAACAAGCGCTCCTAGTATTCAATATTTATTATTGATATGGTAAGTATTAAAAAAGCTAGCACTATTAGTTTCCGAGACACTAATACGTTTATGTTGGTGACCCGGATCCATTGCTCTTAAGTAAATTTATTGCTTGTATGTAAATTTGCCATTAATTAATAAGTACTCTAACCGTTAGAGTGCTAAGCGGCGCAAAAGTAATGCGATAGTTTGAATCGAAAATTGCGCAGCAGCGCAAAACTACCGCGCACATCAGTGTGTTTTTTGTGCTTCGTGGTAGTGGACGTATTCTAATCTCGCGCATAATTTGTTACGAGAGTGCATATTTATACATTTAAAAACAACTTTTTACAAGTTTTATATTTTATTGAGCAAAAATAGCCATGTCACTTGCTATTACTTCGGACGATGATTCGGTCTCTAATGATTGTACGGACGGTGAAACAACGGATACAAGCAGTAATAATAGCAGTATTATAATGCATCGAAAACAAAGATTGAGAATTGCAAGTGAGTCTTCTATTTCATCATCATCTTCAGAAATAGACGAAACACCAACTTTTGCCAATATTCGCCGGACAAAAGTGTTTTCTAAAGCAACAAATATTTTTTTTTGAGACTCCTGGACCTAGACGGGCGCCTTCTCCCGATGCCACACCTGAATTAGAGTGTTTTATTTGACACCATTATTTTTCCTTTAAAATAATCAAAAAATGTATAGCAATTTTCATATATATTCACAAAAATTGCGTAGCACTAAAACGGTTAAACATTGTCTAATATTGTCCGGCATTCTATGGCCTAAATTGAGATTCTATATAATGCCTGAATTACATACTTAGCAGGAATTGCGACTGGAGACATTAATATGAGTTTTGAGTCAATGTGCGGTAAATAATATTAAATTCCTGGGAATAACAATCGACGATTTTCTACACTGAAGAGAACATACAATCACTCTTCGCAATACTTTGTCATCTGCCGTATACGCTATAAGGTAGGTAAACATTCTGGCGGAAGAAGGTGCGGTGATTAGTGTGTGTCACTCCTGCTATCACCCAAGGATATATATGCTGAGTACAGACTGATGAAAGGTAACATGCAATGTAACGCGAAAGGAGCTTTCCATCAGTGTGGACGCAGTGCCTGCACGAACCGAACGTCGTCAGTCTGCTGAGAACACAATGTGTTCTCAATGTGAGAACACCTGGCTCAGTTCGTGTTCGAGCGCGTCTCAACACACACCCGTCCACACTACGCGCTCATTTGTGTTCGTTCGAAGAACTGACAAATCGCGGATTGCTCCGCAAGCGATTTGAGATGCTCGTAGCGTGCGCATGAAATGCACAGTTCGCCCGCAAGGAGTCCAGACTATGAGAATGTGTTACAAAGTGTATTACATTGCATGATACATTGCACTAATGTGGACGGCAAATTCTTTCATTTAATTTATTTATTATTTATTAGTTTCAAATATTATTCAAGAGCATTACAGATGAATTCAATTCGCCCTTGAATATTAAGGCTAGAGTGTAAGTCTAAAAATAAACGAATTTCGTAACTAAATTGAACAATAAAAAAAGATAAAAATATAAAACTAAATAAAAGACAGATTATGATAAACATGAGATAGCAGGGAGTTGCCTTTTTAGCTGCCAAAAGGATATACAAAAGATGTCTATTTCTGTGGGTAAGGAATTAAGAAGAGCTATAACCCTTCCCACTGGCCTACAAAAATATGTGTACGATGGTACGGCACATTAAACAATAGATGCGATCTATTCGCTGTGTAATTTACCTGTACGTATAATTCAAACTTATCATTGGCAAATAAATAGTTCCTTGAATTAATTTATATGCAAATATAATTAAGGAAATATATCGATGCGTTTCAAGACTGTTGTATCCTACCATTCCCAGCACAAAATCGGACGGAAATAAGTAAGGATAAATATTGTATTTTCTGTAATAAATATATTTTTAAAATTTTCTTTGAATACGCTCTACCATCTGAATGTATTTGTTTTCACTTGTACACCAGATGACCGAGTTATATTCAAGTATGCTACGGACTATATATAGTAGAAACATTACATGAATATTATTAAACTGCTTGCATATGCGAATAACAAAACCGACCATTTTGCTAGCACGATTGCAAATATTTGCATTGTGTGCACGTTACATTGCATAAGTCTGTACGCAGCATAACGCCATTTCAGTATGGCGTGATGCTCCCGATGTACACCGCGTTTCTGTTTTACAAAAACAAACGGTAAGGCCAATCTTTGGTGAGGGCAGACACACACTGTGAACTTTTCTTCGTGGAAACCAAAATCCTCGCTGTGGCAACAGAGTACATTTATAAATGCCTCATTTATGCCAAGAAGCATCTGATGAACAGCGAGGCACATTCAAATCGACTTACAGCCGTATTCACAGTCGATACTTAAGTACACCTTAAGGGAACACTCACTCGAGTGACACTCAAGTACCACCCTCAAATTTGCTATTCATAGTCGTTACTTAAGGGCTCCCTTCAGTGAGTATGCACTTAAGGGACCCTCAAGCAATTGGATTCATTTCTAATTCGAAACTTATACATTCCTATTACACGGTCTATAGAGTTTTCGTTGTCTTTGAACAAAATGATTGTGCTCTATTGTTGAAAAAACCCGTCGGTGCATCAGCTGTTGTCACTGACGTTTGCTCGACGTCGGAGTATTTTTCTTGTCGGTTTCTTGATCGATTTCCTCGATGCGCTCTTTCGTCTTTTTCGTTTTGCCTTTTGCTAGTTCGCCCCGAATTTCGATGCAGAATTTCTTTACCTAGGAATTAGCAAAAAATATAGGTAGAAATAATAGCTATGGTTGGCATTGTATGGCTAATTGCCGGTGGTAAAGAATTTCAGTGCCAGCACTAACTGCATCAGGTGGAATCGGAAATCCGCGGTTTTCGTTAAAACCCGACAGAATCAGAAAACATTTGAATGGCGAGGTGGAAATGTTTTTTAAACTCTCCAGGAAAGTAGAAGTCAAGGAGATTGTTGAAATCCCTTACGTAACGACGCGTGCGACGCGGTAAATACAGCTTATAAAATCGGTCAAATCATTATAAACCATAGAATTATAGAAATAATGGATTTAATTCACAAAAAACACGCATTAATTAGTGGAATACTCAACGCGCACTCGCCAAAGTGAGCTCGAGACCACACTTGAATTTGACAGTTCAAAACTTATGAAATGTCGGCCATTTTAGCTTCCTCGACACTAAGTATTGTCTCTGAATACAAAAATGTATGGAAGATGCCTCCCTTAAGGGCACACTCGAGTAGCCTACTTGAGTGCTTACTTAAGTATGGTGTCTGAATAGTAATCTGACAAGTTAGGGCACACTTGAGTTGAGGGACCCCTTGAGTGTCGACTCTGAATACGGCTGTTAGTCATAATACGCGTTAAAAAAAGTATATTGTACTGCCTAAAGTCCACACATCATTTTTATATTCTAATTGATTTTTTTATACATTGCCTGTCCACGACAGAGCATGAATTCAATGAAGAAAAGCAATTTAAAATTATTGATTAGCTTATTGAAATTATTAAGTTAAAATTATAAATGTTGCCATAGGTGGCATTTTCACGTGACGTCATGTGTTAAGTCACATGCCGTAAATCATCAACCAATCATCAATCTATCATCAATAAATCATCAATCAATCATCAAACAATCATCAATCAATAAATCACCAATTAATCAATCATCAAAAAAGCAATTAACAATGTGTTAATTGCACTAAAAAACATGTGTTAATTGCAATAAAAATTGCATTGTTTTAAAAAATGCATAAAAATTGTATCGTGTAAAAATTGCATTGCAATAAAAATTGCATGTGTTAATTGCAATAAAAAACAACGAATTCACACTTATAAACACGGTATTGTTGCAAGCACATTCAAAAATAAATGTTTACCTTAGAACAGGTCCTGGCCTAGTTAGGTGACGTTGCCACTAGACTATGCGATGTATACTTTTTTCTGCTTTTGATTCAATTTTGTAAGTATTTTTATGCATAATTCCTACGCTGAAATTGTTTACTGTTATTTTTAAAATATTTGCATTACTTATGCTTTTGAGACCGGCAGGGAAAAGGTAGCTGAAATTATTACACATATCCTCGTTTAAAACGACGTTATCAATTTAATCAATTATGTATTACTAATAAATACATGTACGTAAATGCAAATGTATGTAAATAATAATAGTATGTAAATAATACAAGTAGGTAAATGTATATATTTATATATAAATGAGAATATTATATGTATAATGTTAAATATTATATAAACAAGTAAAATATTACCATAGTTCTATAATTGCAGTATAAAATTACGTGCGCATCTTAATTTAACAGAAAAGAATCTACCCTAGTACGGGCATTAACCTAGTTGCGTAGTTTTAAGACGTCATTTTTGTACTACTTTCTCTTGAATAAAGCATTATTATTATTATTATTATTATTATTATATAAATAAATAATCGTGACTCCCTGGTATAAAACTACAATATTAGTCATTTTTTGGAGATTAAAAAAATATATATTTGATCCCCTCCCAGCCCGCGACGCGAAGATTGACAAGTATGCTTGATTGTCCAGATTCTAGAGAGCCCTTTATTAAATTTGACTGACTGTTGTTGTTGTCGTTTCCAAAAGACGTTGCTAATTCTATTGCCATGCTTCTCTGCATTGAGTCTCTGTTCTTTATAAGAGTTAACTATATATAAACAAGTTTATGTCAAAATTGAAGACTTTTTTGAAATTTTCATAATATGTTTTTGAAGAGGGAGACTGTCCGTATTTCCGGGCTGATTTATAAGTTCCAGTTCGGCGTTAAATTCGTACGTAATTCCAGTTATCGCGCTTCTTTAATTCCTGAATACTGGGTAGCATTTGTATGTGGCAACCCCGTTCAGATCAAGCGGTGACGTTTCGCCAGCTGTACCAGGCGGCGAGAACCCTCATCTCTAGTACCACCGCCGCTATTGTACAGCGGACGTACCACCCCATCATCCCCTTCCTCCCTCCCACACTTTCACCCCTCAACCCCCACCCCTCGTAGAGTCGACCACTTCGGCCACTCGCCCACCTCCTCTCGTCTCTAATATTATAATGCTATTACGTTACCAGTTACCGCACTATACAATGAGGATATTCCTAGAAGTTGGCCCTCTCTTAGCGAACTGCAAATTGTAGAGCGGTTACGTGCGACAAATGCGTTTTGAAACTTTAGGGATGGAGTGACAGTCTTGGTAAACAGTCCAACAGCTAAGAGGTAACAGAAAAAAATCGCGACATTTTACTTCAAAATCGGTTGTGTTTCTTCGTGAACTAAAATTGGAAGTCAGTTCAACCGAACGAGACAAAGCAATACGTTAGAGCAAAATATGAAATGAAAGATTGACGTTTTCTCGCACCAAAACTACTCGCCGAACCCGGCATTAGATTGAGTTGCTTTGTCTTCGGTGGGTAGCTTTAATGCGGAAAAGCAACAACCGTTTATTTCACATTCCGTTTAAACGTATTACCCTGTCTCGTTCACATGACCTAATTTCCGATTTTAGCTCATCAAGAAACGCAATCGAGTCCAGTATTTGCAATAAGAATGATGAAAGATGCCTTATCTTAGTAAACAACATCGGAATTAATAACCAATAAAAATCGAAATACACCCAAAAACCAGAAATAACTAGTATCGCCACCCAGCGAGAATCCAGTGTAACAGCTTCGAAAGCGCCCGTCGGCGTCCAAGCGAAGACACGAACACCAGCCACGGCTAAATAGTGCCAATTACGGGTAACATATGGCGCTTGCTGCTCACAACTTTACAGCGGAGAAAATTCAATTATCGCATTTTTTTTAAAAATACGTCGCATGTATAAGAGATATTCCAAACAAAATTTCACAATGTCGTTTCGGCCCTACGACGCATCTGGGTACCGAATTTCAAGTCTCTAACTTCATTTTTTTTAGATTGAAGCATAACTAGCGCGCCCTCTGGTGGACCAATTTCAACTACAACCTTTACAACTCTTGGCATGACCGAATGATGCCTGCATGCCAAATTTCAGCTCAATCTGATAAATCATTTAGATGCTATCGTGGAGGAATACACACACGCACAGATACACACACACAGACACAGAGACTCACAGACAAACTTCAGTCTGGAAATGGTCCTAATCATCTCGTAGGGGGGAGGGGGGTGATATTTTCGTCTTCATCTCAAATGTTTTTAACGCGTTCACATTGAGCCGGAAATGTAAAATAGTTATCATTTTTTCAACAATATAGCAGGCTCATCAATACCATATAGGTAATGACTTCTACCAAGAAAATGCTACCATCAGGCTGAGAACTATCATATAACCAATATCATATCGTCGTTGCGGTGATGCAACCTCCAAGCAAAATATAACACGATGTTCTAGTTCTAGTTCCAGTTCTAGTTCTATCTCAAGTTCTAGTTCTAGATTATATCAATAAACATGTTGTTGTACTTAGCGTAAAATCAGTGGCGTAGCGTGCCTTGGCGGGGCCCCGTATAAAAAATTGTTTGGGGGCCCTTAGGAAGGTTAAAGATTTCTCACAAAAGAAAAAGATGTTTGCATAAAATTAAAACAAATATTTATTCATCATAATTATCTATCCGTCAATTTTTCCAAAATTTTTACAAACAATTCAAATTAAATATACACTCTCCTTGCCTTTTTTTCGGCAAACTGATTTCATTTATAGCTGATGATGACTTTAGTTTTTCTAAAGTTTCTGCCTCTATGGACAATAGGTCTGGCAGGCGTTCATGTCCCATCGAAGTTCTTAGGTAATTTTTTATCACTTTTAATTTTGAAAAACTTCTTTCAGCAGTTGCAGTTGTAACTGGAATGGTCAAGAATAAAAAGCATGCTGTTATTACCTCCGGAAAACTGGATGCAAGACTATTGAATTTTATCAGCAATAATTCAATGAGTTCCTTAATGGAATGAATTTTTTGAATTTCAGATGTTTTTAGAGCCTTTAATTGGTCAGAAAGAATAACTGAGATATCTTTCCTGTATTTAGCCGACAGTTTGCCAGAAACGTTTAATATCTCTTCATTTGAAGAAGACAGGAGTTTCTCCGGTTGTAATATTTCGAACATACTACTCAGGTCGCCAGGTCCGGTCAGGTCAGGTTGGGGGCCCCCGTGGCCCGGGGGGGCCGTATAATTGATACGGCAGTTACGGCGGTAGCTACGCCCCTGCGTAAAATACTGTATGACATATGGACAATTATAATGTTGTATATCGGCATATTATAAAACAATAAATTATTTTATTTGTTTAACATATGTGTGGTTAAATGGCAAATCAACTCTTGTCTATTTTTTTCCGAAAACAGGTTTTTATTATTTTCGTATTCTATCTATGTAGCCGCGTATTCTATGTTAAAACGAATGACGACTGAAAAGTTACACAGCAATCGAAGAATGAAAAATACTTCAGGAAAAATAACAAGATATACACCGTAAGTTTTCATTACCGGCATCCATGAAGTGGGTGAGTCAGTACGAGCAAATAAGCATAATTTGATCAAAAATATTGGAAAAAACAAAAAAAAAGCGTTTATATCGTTGTCAAATTTGTAATTCAGTATTGAAAAAAAGGTTGACAAGCTTTGAGCGCGCTGCTCCATCTAGCAGTAGGTTTTACCTACCGCTAGACGGTGGCACACGCTCAACTCTTTTTATAGTACTTTTCAACAAAAAAAACAATTTTCAAAATAAAATATTTTTGTTCCAAAACAATTTTTTTGGGTTTTTACATTAAAGTTGCGTATTTGTTCGTATTGATTCACCCACTTTAAGGATGCTGCTAATTAAAAACTTGCTCTGTGTACATTTTATCGTTTTTAGGGAGAGCGGAAGAAAGGAGGGGAATGATGTTATGAAGGTATTAATTATAACAGAATAGTAATAGAAAGGTGATATTTAGGAAAATAAAGGCGTAGTTGATACCTGATGAAAAAATATTGATGAAAAAATGTAGGAATACACACACACACACACACACACTTACACAACCACACACACACACACACACACACCCTCACACACACACACACACACACACACGCATCGTCACCGGCCCCGCGTGCGCTCTTTTATTTCGTGCCTTTAGATTATATAAATAAAATATTTACACAATTTTTCACGAATATTCTAATTTTATTCGAAACGGACAACTATTTTTACTTTTATAAAATGCTGTGCTTTTGACAATTCGTGAGGTGATTTGTGCGAAAAACGGTTTTTTTAAGTGGGAAAGTGATGATTTTTTTACATTTTCTGGGTTTTTCGAAATCATTTCAAAAAAATACATAGATTTTGCTATGTTTTCAGACTTTTCCGATTTTTTTTTCACTAATTTTAGCAGCGGCGAAACAGAACGAATTTTCGGTATAATTCTAGTATTGGTAGCTTTTCTACATTGTTGATGTTTTAACGTCACTTGACTATATTCACTAAGCTAATCAAAAACTGCAATAATCTTTATTTGGCCTTAATAAATAAGCGAGTTAAAGGCCTTTTGAGAAGCGTCAAACAATTACATTTCGGTAGGTAAAGTTAGTTTTATAAAAAAAACAAAATACAAAGATTTGAAGTTTCGATTGGGATAAAATACCGCGAGCGTTTAGGACGAATTGAATTAAATATTTATTATGGCTGTTTTTAGGATATTTAAAAAAATATATTCAGATACTTAGACAGACCAGAAGAGTATTTTCAATCTTAAAATTTCCTCATACTAGTCTTAAAAAATCCTTGTATTATTAAAACTCGTGGAAAACTCGTTACATTTATTTATTTCGGTAGGGCAGACCCCATATCAGTAAAAATATCGAAACAATCTGACGGTTCGACTGCAATTGAGTAGCATTCCTCTAGCTAGACCAGTGATTCCCAAAGTGGTCCAGGTGGACCCCTAGGGGTCCACGGGAGACTCGGCGGGGGTCTACAATGGCGTGAACAATATGGTAGAAATGTATGGGAATATGGTAGAAATGTAGCAGCAGGGGGTCCACCAAAACAATTGAAATTTTGAAAGTGGTCTACGAGAAAAATAAGTCTGGGAACCTTGGAGCTAGACCATAGGTTCTTAACCTAATTTTGCCCACCCCCCTTTATTGGGGGGGGGGGGGCGATTGTCACAATTACACAGCTATTGTCACAATTACATATTTTTTTACCTTTTCCCTGGGTTTTCTACTGCCCCCCTGAAAGTCTCAAACGCCCACAAGGGGGCGTTATCGCCCACGTAGAGAACCTGGCATGTGCAACGTATGTCCCGCGGGACAAATCCGGCCCGCAACCCGATTTTGTACAGCCCTCCAAGAATTTTTCAAATATGAGCGAATCTGACCCGCCTCGTATGTACTGGCACAGTGTACCAAACAACGTCACTACATATCTCAATGGAATGAATACTAAGCTGCCTCAGGAACAGTTAATTCACGAACTTTATAGACACGTCAAATCTTTTCAAAATTAACTTCGGCTCTAGGAAAGCCAATTAAGGAAAAGCAATGCTTACCATTTTCCCACATTTGCAAACCACAATAATGTTGATTTTGACTGCGAATTGTTTGCGGATGAGTTGAAACCATTGGGTCAGAAATTCAACACTAGGTTCCGTGATTTTAAAAACCAAGAAGCAAATATATATATAGGTAGGAGGTTGCATCACCGCAACGACGATATGATGTTGGTTATATGATAGTTCTCAGCCTGATGGTAGCATTTTCTTGGTAGAAGTCATTACCTATATGGTATTGATGAGCCTGCTATATTGTTGAAAAAATGATAACTATTTTACATTTCCGGCTCAATGTGAACGCGCTAAAAACATTTGAGATGAAGACGAAAATATCATTCCCCCCCCCCCCCCCTCTAATATATGGATGAATAGTGATCGTTAGTCGACTGCAAAAGGACCTTTAAACTTACATTGCACCGTCGAAAGTCGTGCACATCCGTAAGTATATCTCATTCAAACATAAGCATTTCCCAATATAAGCTGGGATTTCCTTCGCTACTTTTTAAGTAGCTTTTACTAATTTTATTTTAAATAAAAATATCATCCTATACACGGATTTCTTTACAAACCTTATCAAATATAACAATATTATACTGTTTTCTACAATATTTCTTTACAATGTTTTAATATTATACAATTTTATATAGGTTTACCCTATTTTGATAACATTATACAATCTTTATTATAAACTCCTCTGCCAGAAATTAAGATTGAAGTTTCTTCTTTCATTTCATTGAGCATATGGAGGTTTTTTATTTTTATTTCGATTTAATGGCTCGTTGATAACAAACTCAGCCAATTGTATCATATTTTAAATGTTGGTGGCATTCGAAATTTGAATTATTTCTTAATGTCACTTTCATTTAGAAAACGGCTTTGCCGAAGTGATCAATAGTTTAATTTTTTATTTTTTCGCTTAATTCGTCTCAATTGAAGGCATTTTGTGTTGCATAAGGATAAGCCCTATTTATGAGATATATGGATGAATAGTGATCGTTAGTCGACTGCAAAAGGACCTTTAAACTTACATTGCACCGTCGAAAGTCGTGCACATCCGTAAGTATATCTCATTCAAACATAAGCTTTTCCCAATATAAGCTGGGATTCCCAATTTTATTTTAAATAAAATATATATATATATATATATATATATATATATGTGTATATATATATATATATATATATATATATATATATATATATATATATATATATATATATATATATATATATATATATATATATATATATATATATATATATATATATATATATATATGTATATATATATATATATATATATATATATATATATATATATATATATATATATATATATATATATATGATGATAAATATATATATATATATATATAAATATATACATATATATATATATATATATATATATATATATATATATATATATATATATATATATATATATATATATATATATATATATATGATGATAAAATATAAAATAATTCATCTATATGTACCTACATATAGATGAATAAACATATATATATATATATATATATATATATATATATATATATATATATATATATATATATATATATATATATATATATATATATATATATATATATATATATATATATATATATATATATATATATATATATATATATATATATATATATATATATAATCTAAAGCAATCTCTTCTTGAAAGAAAATACCCTGCTCCTCTATTGGATAAACATATTCTAAACTCTGAAGTAAAATATATACCAAAACCTAAAATTACTTCAAATAAAAATAAAAATAATAATAATAATAAAATCTTCCTTAGCACCACTTATTTTCCTGGTGCTGAGAAACTGCGAGATATATTATCAGATTTATTCCCCATCATTTCTAATAATGCATCCACTAAGGATCTCTTAGATTCACCGCCAATTTTATCTTTCCGCAGACCACCTAATATTAGATCAATATTAAACAAAACAAAAAATAATCAAAATTTCTCTATTGGTAATAATACTTTTGGCCTTCAACCTTGCGGTCGTCCACGTTGTAAAACTTGTCCTTTGTTAGATCTAAGTCCTTTTTTTACCAGTCCAAATACTACTAATAGTTACAGGGTTCCCTTTCATTGCAGTTGTATTTCAAAAAATATAGTATATCAACTTCTGTGCAGGACTTGTGATGCCTTTTATATCGGTGAAACAACAACACCACTTAATATTAGACTAAATAATCATAGGGCTAGTGTAGGAAATGAAAGCCAACTCCCAATATCTTTACATGCCAGGGCGCATAATTTATCTTTTGATCAATGTTTTAAAGTTAAAATAATAAAATGCCTGGGTGATAATGCAAAGGAAAGGGACGTCAAATCTTGGGAATTAGCTTATATTTATATTTTAGGCGCTTGCAAAGGTTCCGGTCTCAATAGGCAAAATTAATAAGGTTTATCATATTTTCATAATCATCAAATGCTTTTTATTTTAATTTATAATCATTCATTTAAAATAACGTTTTGCACGGTTGGTTATGGTACCTTAACTAAATCGTGTAAAATATTATTAATCCATTTCTTTTTGTTCGATTCCTTGAATTTAAATTTTCAACGAATTGTTCGATTTCAGAAATGTCACATATCTTGACGACGGCAGAGCCGAAATATTGATATACATTTTATAACAATCATTAATATTTAAGAAACACTAATCGCCTATTATTTTCCAGCATTCATTCTCGTCTCGCATTGTTGTGTTGCCGCTACCATTTTAATCAAGTTCCAATACCACAGCAGGAAACACCTAGCAAGCGCTGAAGGAAGAGAAGAATAAGGCGTGGAGTCACTCCTGGTCACCACAGACCAGATAAGTGCCCTTTCATTATTTTATCATTTCATTTATTTAGTAATAAACATAATTTCAATTTGAAAAAATTATATATATATATATATATATATATATATATATATATATATATATATATATATATATATATATATATATATATATATATATATATATATATATATATATATATATATATATATATATATATATATATATATATATATATATATATATATATATATATATATATATATATATATATATATATATATATATATATATATATATATATATATATATATATATATATATATATATATATATATATATATATATATATATATATATATATATATATATATATATATATATATATATATATATATATATATATATATATATATATATATATATATATATATATATATATATATATATATATATATATATATATATATATATATATATATATATATATATATATATATATATATATATATATATATATATATATATATATATATATATATATATATATATATATATATATATATATATATATATATATATATATATATATATATATATATATATATATATATATATATATATATATATATATATATATATATGTTTATATATATGTTTATATATATATATATATATATATATATATATATATATATATATATATATATATATATATATATATATATATATATATATATATATATACATATAAACATACATACACACATAAATACATCGTATATAAATAAAGTAATATTTAGTAGTACGTATTTTATAAATATTTAAATTAATTATCGTTGCGGAGCTTTTCTTCGACTGCGTGAAGAAAAGGCTTCCTGTCCAGAGAAAAAATGTCAAGGTCATTTAACCTGTTATTTAAAGAGCTGAGTAACCGTATCATAGTAGAGTTGCTGAAGTGGCTTCTATTGCATTTTATTTGCATTCTGTATTTTTAAGTATTTTATAAAATAGTATAATGCATAAGACATTACTATATACTTAGAAAGTATAAAGTAATAACAATAACATAAAATACGCGCATCCATATGCGACATACTCTAGTTTTACATTTTGTCGTACAATCGATATAAATTCGTCTCGACATCCCTAGCGGCATATCCGGAAACAGATGAATTTAGAAGAATTACCATTGCGCGTAATAATTTTTTTTTTGCTGAGAGACCTCGGAGAAAGCGGTCGTTTTTTTGGAGAGGCGCGCCCCGCCGGCAACGCCAGCGGCGCGCCAAACCATTTCATTTTACGCTTAGCCAGCGAACATTAGACACCTAAAAACAAGTCTTGAAGTGTAGCATTTATAATTAAATTCAGTGGGAAACACTGACAGGCTACACGTGAAGACCCTCTTCCCAATAAGGCAAGTTGTTTCACTGTACCTACCCCCCCCCCGAATTGTTTTCTTTCTTTTAGTCTCTTTTAAACAAAAATCTATTTGTCTGAATCACTTTTTTTGGAATCATATCTAGAAGCCGACAAACGACCCCACGTGTCGGATTGGCAAATAAAGGATTGTAAAATCGCCGTTTAGATCAAGGCATAGGTTGAATTAATTGTGGGGTATTTAGTCCAAGATTGTCAGAGGGAGAAATAAAGTTCCCCATAATTTCTGATAAAATTATTATAGTAATGTTTTTCCTAATGTCGATAAATAAATATTTCAAATAAAACAGAGAAAAACGAATTACTTAAACGACCTTGCATTTTGGTGCTTTTGGTGCTCTGGCACGCGTAATTTTTCTAATTCCCAATCCGGCCCACAGTTTGATGAAAGTTGCACATGCCTGCTCTAAACGGTCAAGCAAGGCAAAAATATACATTTTCATCACGCATTTTCCACAGCACGCAGTTTGCTTGTCAAACCATCGAGCTTAGTTCTAGAGGGTCGAAATTGCTTGTCAAGCACTAAAAATTCACGTGCTTGATAAGCAATTTCGACCGCCTAGGGAGCCCTTAAGGATAGGACAGAAAGATGAAAGTCGAGGAAGTTTAAACTCACAAAGGAATGTAGCTGTATCGCTGATGATGAAAAATATCAATGCTATCTATATTTATTTTTATTTCCTTCCAGATCGTTTAAAAACGGCGTCCCATTTGACATGTCTCGCCGAGCGGAAATTAGCTTTGGAGGGAGAAGACCGCGTTCGGCGAATTTTATCGATTCGGGCGGTGTCGTCGATGGACCCGGAAGGCAAGGCCATAAAAGATTACGACCTGTCCCTATCGATATCTAGAGAAATTGGTAATAGGCCCTTTCCTACATTCAAAAACACAAGCATACCCATAGGAGTAAACGATATTCAGAAAGCGTTTATCGCAGGACAAGCAAAGGACCAAATATATTATAGAAATATCACTAGCAGGTAAATACCAAATTCGTTTGGGACAACTTAAAGAAATTAGTTCTCGAAAATAGGTAGGCGTATTGCCTAGTAGCAATATCTACTATACTAGACAAACTGTTATTTAAAGCCAGGCTTATTGTGAATATTTGACTGACACGGGTATAAAAATATGTTGTGTCACCACAAGACTTTCCCGGCAAGCAGATAATGCCTAAACGAGGTATTTTCCGTAAAGCCACTTAGCGCGAATCCAGTGAACAAGCTTCGAAATCGCGCGATGGCGTCTAAGCGAAGACACGAAACACAACCGCGGCTAAATAGTGACATAGGTTACTTTGTCTTGGTTAGGTTTGATTTAACATATCTATATAATCCTGTGCCAAACTCCTAATTCCAAATCCCGCAGTGTCGAAAAATTATTACGTATGCATCGCGTCTTCATAAAGGACACACACACAACACACACATAAGCGAGCCGTGAACACCGCGCGGTCGCTTTGTTCGTTCGAGTTGAATCCTAACCGCCGTCGCATCATTGTCGCAAAATCGTCGAAAAACTCTCGTGCAAATTGGTGTGTGCTGATTCTCGTGCAAATTGGTGTGTGCTGTTTTGAGAATTGTAACAGATGGTGCTATCCGCCCGCAACTTTACGCGGAGATGATACAATCATAACAAATGCAATATGGCGGACTTTAAATATTATTTGTGTCGCTTGTATACGAGATATTTCAACCAAAATTTCACAATATGATTTTGGTCTGACAAGGCATCTGTGTACCAAATTTACAGTCTCTAGCGGTAATATTTTGACATTGAAGTATGACTAGCGCTCAATCTGTTGGACCGATTTCAACCACAATCTTTTCAACTCTTGCTATGATAAAAGATGCCTGCATGCCAAATTTCAGTCCAGTCGGATGAAGCATACACACAGACGCACACACACACACACACAGACACACACACACAGCCTCACACACAGGCTACAGTCTGGAAATGCTGGGGAGGGAGTGATGATCAAAATGTATATATCCGTCTTCATCTCGAAATAATATCTAAGCGCGTTCACAATACTTCCCCTCTGTCTGAAAATATAAACGTTAACTAAATATAGCTTCTATTCCATATGAAGGCATACGGGGAAAAACGATAAAAGTCAGTTTTTTGATGAGATACTTTTTTTCGGAAGTATAAATAGTAAAATGTTTTTTTTTCGGAAACTTAACTTTTGGTTTAGGGACAAAATATATTCTTTTGTCACCTAAACAAACCCTGGCTAAATGCTCATATTTTAGGTTAGTGAATTTTAAAAATGAAATTACAGAAAATTTTAAAAACTGGCAATCGATCGTTTCTACAAGTTTTTATTTACCTTGCAATGTTTATTAGTATGTATGTTCGTTTGTTTAGGTCAAATCTTGCAAGCTGATTTAGAACCATTTCCTCTTATCCTATGAAGTTGAAATTTTAGTTGTTGGTTCAGTTCCGATGACAATGCATTTTTTGGTGAGCATGACATCATTCTACAACTTGCGGTGTCAACTACAACGGGCGAGCCCGTCACCACAGGACGTTTTAACGATTTTTCGTTCTGTCGCCCTGCAGTGAACGTAGAAGACTTGGACAGAACAATCCAACGTCCAGCTACGTCACAACCCGCAAGAAGCCAACGCCTTTACCGCGAGATAGCCAGTATGTTACCTCGCGGGCCGACCCTCGCGCCCTTGCTTCCAATTGTGACCAGATTTCTCCGGTCTCTCGATTGGTTCCGAGTTCGAGGTCGCTTGCGCGGTCCTCTCCCTTACGAAGCGGTGAAACGGTGTGCACCGAATCTATCGCGGACCAAGGCGTCCTTTGCCCGACTCTGAACCGGGATCGGATGGCCAATGGTCATTTCAAGAGCAGTCGCCGTAAGGTAGGCAACCACTCCCGCTCTATAGGAAACAATACAGTTCCCAGACTCCCCCGACTGTTAGTCGGAGAGCACAATCGATTGGCTTGCGCCGCTCGGTGCGCAGACCGTCCAGGAGCGCCAGAGGTTTGATTCCCAAAAGTGTCCTACCCAGGATTCGCACCCCATGCGTGGAGGCCATCGGATGGGTGTTGACCCGTGAGTGTGACCGACCCTGAACACATGGGTCATCGTGGCCACCTCATCATGGGCCCATTAGCTCCCTAAATCATTCTACACCCAGGATCGGCTCTCGACGAGGCTACTCTTCCACGGTCAACAGCAAAGACACATAATTTTGTATACGTATTCAATTATGATAGCCCGTTCTAAATTTCACCATGACATGGCTGCTGCACCCAGGGTTCGCTCCCGTCGAGGGGACTCCTCAACGGTCAACAGCACAGAAACGAAATTTTGTATACGCATTCAATTATGATAGCCCGTTCTAAGTTTCACCGTGATAGGGCTGCTGCAACCAGGGTTGGCTTCCAGCAAGGGGACTTCTCAAATTGGTGTACGCATTCTATTATGAGAGCCCGTTCTGTCCCACCGCAATAGGGCTGCTGCACCTAGGGTCGGGTTCCAACGAAGAGACTCCTCAACGGTCAACAGCACAAATACGAAATTCTGCATAGCATTCAATTACGATAGTCCGTTCTAAGGTCCACTATGACATGGCTGCTGCACCCAGGGTTGGCTCGGGACAGAGCAATTTAGTAAAAAGTTGGTTTTAAAAATGTGCTTTTACTCTTAACTAATTCCCCGTAACCCTTCATATAATATTACAAATACATAGGTACATGGAACAGTAAATGACACCCCTCAGAACAAAACTCGTTTTATCCACTTTTCACAATTTTATATGAAACGTTTCTTCTTTGGTGCATTGCGATATTAGGAAGTTTTTTCATCATACTCATAATACTGGGGTATGTAGTTCTAACTATGAAAATATATATAAAAATACTATATTTACTATTTAGTTTTTAAAAAAAATGAAAAGGGAGATTTGTTTCAACGAGCTAGATATGACGAGTATTTATTTTTATTCATTTATTTATTTCATAATTTTTATAAAACATTGATTTTTCTTACAAAAATAACAGGAACCGACTGTCGAAAGCTTATCCCTGTGCTGTGCTCAATCAATTCTATCAGCAAACTGGGACTAGCCTGTTCGAGGATGAACAGGGCTCTAAAAATACAATAAAATATTTAAAAATTTTAGTAAAATGCTCATAAAACTAAATTGCGATAAAATGTGGTCATCAAAAGCCGGCATTAAAATTGAACACTAAATTCCGGTAAATAGAGTGTCACGAACGGTAGACTTAAAACTAAAAGAAGGAGCAAATGAAAGTTATAATAAAGAAAAGAAGAAAAAAGTCATGAGAAAACAAATTTGTTTAATCAACTCCAGGACAAAGCAAGTTAAGATATTATTGTGATATATAATGGTATAGGAAAATAACCTATTTATTTCCCACTTCAACCTACTATTACTTTCCTGACGACCTATCGGAAAGGAAAGTATTGTGATCGCGCTAAAAAAAAATTTTGAGATGAAGATGGGAATATATATTTTGAGACTCCCTGAGACGATTGAGACTATTTCCAGACCGATCTCTGTCTGTATGTATGTCTGTATGTCTGTATGTCTGTATGTCTGTATGTCTGTATGTATGTATTCTTCCACGATAGCGCCCAGACGCTTAATCGGATTGAGCTGAAATTTGGTATATAAGCTTCTGTTAACCGTCGGAGGAACCCATTAGTTTTTGGAGTCCCTACGCCCTACGGTTGTGGTACCTCCCATACAAATTTGGGGTTCCCGGCGAAAAAATTGTTTCCGCGATAGCGCCCAGACGCTTAATCTGTCTAAGTTAAAATTTGGCATAGAAGCTTCTGTTAACCATCGGAAGAGCCTATTAGTTTTTGGGGTACTTACGACCAACGTTTGGGGTACCTGCCATACAAATTTGGGGAACCTTGATTACATATTGTCCCCGCTTTCAAAATTTCTTTCTCCAATCGATAGGTATGGTCAGTGTGAATAGTCCAGTTGATTTTGGGGTCTCTACGACCTACGGTTGGGGAAAATTAGGGGTACTAGAGTAAAAAATGTCGCTGTTTTTTCGCACCTCCCCGGATACTAGTCAGGAAAGTCTTGGGGTGACACAACAGATTTTTTTTTATTCATCATCACCAGCCGGTAGATGTAAACTGATGGACATAGGCCTCCTCCATATCCATGCCATGATAAGCGGTCTTGAGCCGCCTACTTCTACTTCTTCTATCCACCTACTTCCTGCGACCTGGGCTATGTCATCGTTCCATCTTGTGGGGTCCGGGGTGCCGTCCCACAATACATCTGACGGTTCGTGCCGGTTTTACTGAACTACAATAATTAAGAAAGTCAAGCGATGAGTCATCAAAAAGCGATGAGAAGTTTAAATATTTATAACGAGCATCTGGCGAAACGGTATATCTACCTAAGTAGCATACGAGTATGAGATACGTAAGTATATTGTTAGTTTGAGTCTATCATTCTATTTATGATGGGGTCCTTCCGCTTCCTTCTCCCGTACAAGTTTCTCATCTACAAAGGAGATTGGTAAGTAATTATGAAGAGGAAGGAGGAAATGTAGGTCAAATGGGACGGCGTAGAGACTCAGGCGGGCCGGAAATGAGTCCATCACAGACCGAATACTCGAAGTTAAGATGAGGAACATTAATGCAAATATATATCGGCACGTAAAACGGTAGCTAATAGGCCCTGTTGCAGTTAGGCCAAGACCCATTTAGGGCCCATCCGGCGGCTTCCACGTAGAAGTGCGAGCACGAGTGGGACCCTGGCCTGCGGGCCAGTTTTCCCTAGAAGTCAACCTTCGGGCGCTCCTAGACGGTGTGCGCACCTTGCGGCTTCAGCCAATTGATTGTGTATTCCTACTGACAGCCGGGGGAGTCTGAAACAGTATTGTTTCGTATAGAGCGGAGGCGGTTGTTTACCTTGTGGCAGCCCCTCTGGAAACGACCATTCGGCTACCCGATTCCGTGTGAAAGCCGGGCAAAGGATGCCGTGGTCCGCGATAGATTCGGTATACACCGATCACCGCTACGCTAGGGAGAGGATCGCGCAAGCGACTTTGAACCTGTAACTAGTCAGTAGGACGGAGGTACCCAGAAGATTACCTCCAGACGGGGATATCCTACCAAAACTAGTATTTAAGAGGCGAGTCTGCCCGCTGGGTACCTTTTCCGGAGCCTCGCCGTTAAGGCGTTGGCCTCTAACGGGCTTGTTGGCGGAGCTAGTGCAGTAGATTGTCTTGACTCTATGTCTTCTACGTTCATCCCACGGCTGAAGGGGCCCTTGCTGAAGAAGCCCTTTGGGAGCTAAAGGGCCCTTGCTGAGTTGGCCACGAAGACCCATTCTGTTTAGGGTTGGCCACACTCACGGGTCAACACCCATCCGACGGCCTCCACGCATGAAGTACGAGCCTGAGTTAGTTTCCCCTAGGGTTAGTTTCCCTTAGGAATCAACCTTCTGACGCTCCTGGACGGTCTGCGCACCGTGCGGCATAAGCTAATTGATTGCGCACTCTGACTAACAGTCGGGGGAGTCTGGAAGCAGTACTGTTTCCTATAGAGCGGGAGTGGTTGCGGACCTTACGGCGACTGCTCTTGAAACGACCATCGGCTACCCGATCCTGGGTGAACAGCCGGGCAAAGGATGCCGTGGTCCGCGACAGATTCGATATACACCGTTTCACCGCTTCGTAAGGGAGAGGACCGCGCAAGCGACCTCGAACTCGTAACCAATCGAGAGACTAGAGTAATCTGGTCGGAATTGGAAGTAAGGTCGTGAGTGTAAGCCCGCTGGGTAACACTCCTGGCTATCTCGCGGTTAAGACGTTGACCTCTTACGGGTTTGTGGCGGAGCTTGACGGTGGACTGTTCTGTCCAAGTCTTCTGCGCTCACTCCAGGGAGATAGAACGACTAATCGTTAAAACTTCCTAAGGTGACGGGCTCGCCCGTTGTAGTTGACAACTCTAGTTAGCTGAAAGAACGAGCACATATCGTTATACCAGCCTGGGGTGACGGGTTCGCCCGATGTAGTCGACACCTAAAATAAACGATTTATCAAAAATCATCAAATCTTTATTAAAAATTACGTTTATTAATAAAACTCACAAATCTGTATTTTATTTAGTATTCGTTTAGGTTCTGGCAATCTGTCATGAAAATAATTTAAAAAAAACGCGTTTTGTTATAGTTATGGATCGAGCCAAAAACCGGTCAGGATCCTGGTGTAACAAATGCAAAGAGCGTTGCAAAATCTTCAGTTTAGTTTCTTCTGCGCGTCCGCAAACATTATAGATAGCCAGCGGTGTGCTGATACCATTTTTACCCCTAAGCGATCATGTAAAATACTAAGTGCACTACCTATCGATATCTTTATTCTTCAGCAATAAAACGAACCGAGGAACGACTATCAGCCAAAACAATGTTTTCCTTTATCACTTTCCTGGCAAGGAAAGTATTGTGGACGCACTTCTGTGAGCTGTGTGTCTGTGTGTATGTATGTATTCCTCCACGATAGCGTCCAAACGCTTCATCCGAAACGCTTCATTAGATGCCTGGACCGAAATCACGTTATGAAATTTTGGTTGGAATATCTCGCAACAAGCCAGGCATTTTTTTTAAATACCGCAGTATTCAAGAAAATACCAACTTAATTTTTGGAAATATACCATTTTAATACCACGGAAATAATACAAAAACATGCGACGCTCGAATGGTAGGTATTTTTCTGTATGTATTGCGCAATTCCTTTTTTGTTTCGGACGAAAATTTTCTTCTTCTTTCGTGGGTTCATATGCCGCCTCATATAGAGTGCTTTAATAGATACCCAAGTACTCAGGATGTATAAAGTTTCAGGCGAAAATGTTTTCCTTTCCGATATTCTTCTTCTTCCTATCCCGCCTTATCTAGAGTGTGTGACGGGCCACCCCTCACTAGACTTCAAGTTATTTGAGGTGAGGCGGTGGTGTCAACGTGCGAGTTATCTTCGTATTAAAAGTCAATTTAAAGTGTTTCAGAAGGTATTTATTGAGAGTTGTATTGCCAGTTTCTAACGCTTCCCGAATAGGATATTATATAGATTGACGCGGATGTAGTGGCTATCTGCCTGAAGTTACGAGGATGTATGGATAAGGATTGTAATTGTGCTCCGAGTATCTCGTACTTGGCACGGCTCGAGTCTGTGGGAGTACCTACATACTGATGCGTCTCATCTCGATATGGACAAGGAAAGGAAGGAAGAGGTACCCAAGATAGCCGGACCCGTTGACCTGACCCGTGAGTGTGGTGCCGGGTGTAGCTGTCGCTGTCTTGGGGGACGTGATCACTCGAGGTACTTTGGATGATACTTTGGTCGTATTTTCGCCGCTTTATATAGGCCGAAAAATGATGCAATCATTTTAAGTAAAAGTGTTGTTCTATGTAACTGATTTAACACAGTAGTTAAACTCGTTCTGATTCATCGCTGCACGAGGTAGAACAATGACTGAATTGGTGGCAGTGCATTTCACTGGAATTCAATGCATTTGTTGACTGCATGTACTATGCTTAAGGATTGTTACAAGTGCTTTAACTTTGAAGAAGATAGACCAAGTTTGCATTCAGGATGCATAATATTTCGGAGTAAAATATTCCTCTTTTTTCCATATTTTTCATCTTCCCTGGGTTCCTCTCCCGCCTTATCTAGAGTGCTTTAAAATATTTTTAAGTACTCAGAATGCATAAAGTTCCTGAAGAAAATATTCTTCTTCTTCCAATATTCTTCTTCTTCCATGGGTTCTTATCCCGCCTTATCTGCAGTGCCTTAACTTCGAAGAAGATAAACCAAGTACTCAGGATGCATACAGCTTCGGACCAAAATATTCTTCTTCTCCGTGGGTTCCTTTCCCGCCTAATCTACAGTGCTTCAAAAGGCACTCAGGATGTATAAAGTTTCGGGTGGAAATATTCTTCTTTTTCCAATATTCTTCTTATTCAATAGGTTCCTATCCCGCTTTGTCTACAGTGCTTTAACTTCAAAGAAGATAGACCAAGTACTCAGTATACATAAAGTTTGGACTAAAATATTCTTCTTTTTCCGTGGGTTCCTATCCTGCCTTATCTAGAGTGTTTTAACTTTGAAAGAGATAGTATTATATTTACTCAGGATGTATAAAGTTTCGGACGAAAATATTCTTCTTCTTTCAATACTCTTCTTCTTCCATGGGTTCTATCGCGCCTTATCTAGAGTGCTTTACACACGACACAAGACAGAGAAGCAGACACTTACAAATGAGAATGAGAACGACATTGGTCAGATACATTATATTTACCTCACAAAGAAATCACACAACGCCTTTCATACATACCTAGGCCAGACTACAAGCATTCAAAATCACGAATTATTAAAGACTGGTGACATACTGGTAGATAAACCCGACATGGAGGACTGTTTTTAGTAACCAGCGTTGTTAAATAAAATAATAATATTGTATTTCTTAATAACTATAATAACACTTTATAACTGTATTAATATAGGTATCTCACATATATGTTCTACTTAATTTAGTAAATAAAGTTTTTATGAAATATCCTATTCTTATAATATTTATTCCAACGAAAAAGGAGTGAATATGTTCAGGTTTTCTCTATTCCACAATAAATGTTAAACACTTCAACAAATTTATTTTGTTTTGATACTTTTTCCAATTTTGTTTTGATACTTCCTATTGTGTGATTATTTTTTGTATAAAGTGCTTGATGACTATTAATATTCTTATAATAATCTATTTTATATGTATACTCATGTACATGGATTCAGCTCTATTTTTTAATTTTTTAAATATTTTATTTGTCTGCCGTGTAAAGCCGACTTTAGTCAACGCTATTGTCGAATTAATATTTATGCTTTAATCGTTTTATATCTACATTTAAACTGACGAATTCTAATATGCGATAATTAGCTTTAATTCATAATTCATGCTTTTATTGTATATTCTGAATAAATAAATTGAATACTGAATACTGAATACTTATAAGTGTGTGGTATTGTTCGAATATGTCATTCCCACTGTCATAGAATATCTCAACTGTCTAAATAGATTCAATAGAAATCTAAATAGAAATGTCTCAACTGTCCAATAAGTAGATGTCTAAATGTCCAAATGTCAATAAATTTACATAAATATATCGTGTTTAGTGTCAAATGAAAGGTCTGATTGAATACATTCCGGAAATATACACGTATTTATATGGATAAACACATAAATCACAAATGTTTCATAAAAATCACAGTTACAGACGTTATAAAAAACATCATTTGAGAAACTGTCCAATATAAAAATAGAAGATGTCTAAATGTCCGTCCAAATGTCCATAAATAAGGCATAGAAAAATTAAAACAATATATATTATAAATTTGGTGCGCAACAATTTCATGGAAATAGTTGCGGTTTGCAAATATTTGCGTTTTGCGACCGGTTTGCAAATATTGCGCAAAGCTAAACACTGAATATGGATAGAGGCATCTCGAACGAAACTCTCCGAATATCCCGAATTTCAGATATAAACGGTTGGAACCAATCGCCTTATTCAACCCTCTAGGGGCGAGGAGGAGAGACGCGGAGTATAGCCAGTTCCATCAGTGGGAGAGGAGAGGGGGAGGGGGGGCGAGGGTTAAATCCGGGCACCCTTGTAATCTCGAGGGAACAGACGGCAATGTTGAAAAGATAAGCCTCCGGATTTAAATCCGCTAGAAAACGTACTGTCGCATTTACCCGGGATTCCGGGATTAGAGCGCTTTCAATGACGTCTTTTTGGACGTATGTTTTCCGAGGCCGAGAGGATTGTAATTAAAAGAAAACGGACGGGCTAAAAGAATACTTTATAAAAAGCGAGCCGTATTGTTCAATTCTGTTACTTTGCCTTTATTATCGCTTTAACCGACTGCAAAAAAAAGAAAGGGGTTATCAATTCGGTTGTATTTTTTTTTTGTTTTAATGTTTGTTACCCAAAAATCTGCCATTTACGAACCGATTTGGAAGATTCTCTTTTTAATTTAATGGACATACTTCCAGATTGGTCCCATTTTTATCAAACTCCTTTTCTGATAATGGGATTCATGAGGAATTGAGGGAACTCCTCAAATATTAACATATAAATTTGAACATTTACATGTTGGTTAATTCCGATGACAATTCATTGTTTTTAATGGTAAGCATGACTTGATTCTACACCTAGTGATGGCTCCCGACGAGGAGACTTCTCAACGGTCAGCAGCACAACTTGGGTTGTCGACTACAACGGGCGAGCCCGTCACCACAGGGAGTTTTAACGATTAGTCGTTCTATCTCCCTGGAGTGAGCGTAGAAGACTTTGGACAAAAACAATCCGCCGTCTAGCTACGCCACAACCCGTAAGAGACCAACGCCTTACCGCGACATAGCCAGTAATGATTACCTGGCGGGCCCGACACTCGCGCCCTTACTTCCAATTGTGACCAGATTTCTCCGGCCTCTCGATTGGTTCCGAGTTCGAGGTCGCTTGCGCGGTCCTCTCCCTTACGAAGCGGTGAAACGGTGAATACCGAATCTATCGCGGACCACAGCGTCTTTGCCCGGCTGTTCACCCAGGATCGGTTAGCCGATGGTCATTTCACGAGCAGTCGCCGCAAGGTACGCAACCACCCCCGCTTTATAGGAAACAATACAGCTTCCAGACTCCCCCGACTGTTAGTCAGAGTGCACAATCGATTGGCTTGCGCCGCACGGTGCGCAGACCGTCCAGGAGCGCCAGAGGTTTGATTCCCAGGGGAAACTGACCAAGGCCAGAGTCCTACCCAGGTTCGCACCCCGTGCGTGGAGGCCAAGCAGCACAGACACAAAATGTTGTATACGCATTCAGTTATGATAGCCCGTTCTAAGTTTCATCATGACATGGCTGCTGCACCCAGGGTTGGCTATCAACGAGGGGACTCCTCAACGGTGAACAGCACAGACACGAAATTTTGAATATGCATTCAATTGCGATAGCTCGTTCGACGTTTTACCAAGACAATACTGCGGAAGCCTGGGTTGGCTTCCAACGCGTGAACTCCTCAACGGTCAACAGCACAGACATAAAATTTTGTATACGCATTTAATTATGATAGCCTGTTCTAAGTATCGCCATGCTGCTGCACTTATAAAAAAATGGAGTCGGTTTTTTTTGTTAAAATTTGACTATTATTATTTAACGACGCGTATAACCATACATATCATATCACATTGCATAATTAGAATAAAAGTAAATATTATAAATATTGTAACTCGACAAGTTATACATTTTTATGTGAATAAAGTTTTATTTAATAACCTTTATGTCTTATGAGAAACACGCAGATAAATATAGATGAAAACGATCCATAAAAACTATTTTTTTTCTGATTCAAGCTCAAAAATAAGATCCCATTATCAATAGGTCACTACGTTTGTTAAATCCTCTAAATAAATTGAAAGTATGCAAGAAATCTTTGGGTTTTCAGTAAAATTTAGCAAAATTTTTCATAAAATTAAGAACTAATATAAAGAATAATTTTCCAGTAAAATAATCAACTCTTTCCTAGAAAAAAATATCTAAAACCGCGATTTCCGCATCTCAAATTCTATATGGTTTCGAAGAGGGATTCAATAAGTGGTAAGGTGTACGCTCACATGGGGCAAGACAGCTGTCCTAAACCTACCACAGCCGGTCGTTAGTATGGAATCCACCGCTCACCCTCCAGAAGTTTCAAAAAAATATGTTTTATGATGGGCCCGACTTTGGTCAGTGAATCGGTCGTTGAGTTGTGGTGTCGCAGGGCTTGACGCCCTGCGGCAGGTATCTTGTGGCGATCGCGCACCGCTCGTGGCGCTTCATGTAGCCTCGCGCCGGCCGCCGCCGCCGAACGCAGACGGTTTCCCTCGGTGCCCAAGTAATAAAACGGTTTTTTTATTAAATATTTGTGGTTTACGTATTTCTATAGGAGTGGAATAAATGTTGCGAAAATTGGTTCATACGTAAGAAGAAGTGTATTAACGCTCACTGAGAATATTTTGAGGAACAATATGTACATTATTTTTTATTCCGGAATCTCTTAGAGTGACCCTTGTAAATAAAGGAAAGATATGTTGATTAGGGCTCGATTAAAACAGTAAGTAAGTGAGTAAGAACTTATTTTCAAAAATCCCGATCTGGGTACAGAAATTACATATGTAATGGTATTACTGCAAATAAAATTACATATTATAAAAAGCGTATAAAAAATACTAATTATTTTTTTAAAAACACACAAATTCATAAATTCAATGACATAGATATAAAAACTTGAAAAATAAAAAAAAACAGAAATAATAAGAACCAGGATGTTTTTTTAATGCTGCTCAGTACTACAAAATAGTAGATGAGCTTCTAACTAATTCCTAATTGGAAAATCAATGACTGCTTTACGGCCTTATTTTAGAAGTGATTTTTCTAATTATATGTGTTCGTTAATTTGGCATTTACAAGTAAGTAGTCGAGCCACACAGCAATGACACCTATTTAAGTATTGTTTCTTTTCAATTCATTCATTTAATTGCAAGGCTTATGTATGGAGCTTTTTGATTGAATGGAATTGTAAGCGGTATATTTTGGGAATCTCTGAGCTCTTTGAGACTTTGCAATAGCAGAAAAATCTCAATTGGAAACACTCATTCCAGCTTTCATTAAAATCTTTTCAGTGTATCCATACATTTCAGCTGCTGAATAAGAAATTTTTACATTTGACTTTCATAAATGTGTAATGGCATTTCCTAGGCGGCGGTTGCCTTTCGCTCTAATTAAAAAACGCACGAATATTTAAATATTAATTACATGGTAAATAACAAATCTGAAACGAAAAGAATTCAAACATTTTAAATATAAAATTTCCATTCATTTATTAAATTACAACCTTATCATTCTTTTAAGTATCATTCAACGTAGGGTCTACAATAGTGTTGTGCGAACGAAGTCGCTTGAGCGACGAATCAGAATTTAAAAGTAATTTGAGTGGGTAATTAGTTGGGATAGTAGCCCAATAGATGACGTTCTAAACATGCCGTTACGATTTCCTATCTCAAAATTAAATAACAATATAATAACAATCTCATTTTAAAATCATAGCTCATTATTTTATTGTTATTACATTAATATGTTATTTTTTTATTTGGTATACAGATTTCAATAATTAATAGATGTAATTAGAATGTATCCGTATTATTTCTGTTATGTAATCCTATATAAAAATGCGATATATGTCACTAATAAGTGTACGTTATTATTGTTATCATTGGCTAAATTATGGGTTTTTATAACCGATCAGTCCTTTATAAAAAATCATATTTTTTTAATGTTATTATAGATTTTCGTTCCGCGGCCAAATTAATAAACTCGACCCAGTCGATTTAATTTTATCCGACTGGCAATTTTGTCGAGAATCGGACTAGGGGTGTGCGTTACTTTATCGCATTAGGAATTATTGCTTTTATTTTTATATTTTTACTCTGATTAATATTTGATGCTTTCCAAATTGACTCCTTGATTATTATTATTATTATTGTTTTTTTTTTATTTAAAGATTTATACTTTTTTTTTTTTGGATTTGGTATTTCTATTTTTGATATTTCTAAATGATCTTTTTAATATTTAGACAATGTAATGGTTGATTTTCTATAGTTTATTGACTTTCAGATTTCTAACGTGATTTAATCTTATTTTTGCCAGATATATGATATGTTTAAAATATGAATATTAGAAAAAATGTATTTATTAATTGTAAGTTCTATACCCTTACCGGGTTTTATGGAATAAATAAACTTTGAACTTTGAACTTTGATGCGAATATTGCATCCGATTCTAGTCCGATTAAATTCGATATATTTTCTAAAGTAGTTTATTATTAATTGTTTTATGGAACTAAATTCCCGTGACGACTAGTTCGTCACAATGGCCAAATAATTTTCTATTAGTTTTGCCGGACAATGCTAGCAGTGCCACCTGCGTATCGCAGGCATAGAAGAGTTGCTAAACTTACTATGACAGTGATAAATCTAATACTCTATATAATCAATGATATTAGCAAAATAGTCAATTGGGACTTCTTTCTGCTCGGGGAAATACAGAATTAGGGACTCTTTCAGCGTCAGGTCCGAATCATAGCAGTTAATGCATTGATCATCTCGTTATTGGAGTATGGCGACTGTGTCTATGGTCCATGTCTGTAAAATAAAACAGAGCGGGTACCACAAAGACTTCAAAACGCCTGTGCTAGTTTTTTTTTCACTATACCTCCTCGACCTCAAACAAGCTACACCTCCTATTTCTCAAACGAGCACCATTACTATATATGAGGCACCGGAGAGAAATACATATAGCTCCGTACGTGTTGAAGATAGTTCAAGCTCAAGGAAGCTAAGTATCTGTACTCTAGAATGTAGTGGTCTGGTGATGCACATTCGTATCTTACAAGAGCATGCGGCCATCTTGCTATCGTTCTCAAGCACACGAAGTCACTCTTCCATAAAAGTTTCTTTTACTGTTCAGCGATTGTATGGCATCAAAGGAAAGCGGCTTAAAGTATACTATGGGTTACTTGCACAACCGGCCTTAACAGGCCGGTTGTTACCTTGAGGCCTTACCAGGCCTTAACCGGCCTAAACAGGCAGAAGTTAACACTTCTGCCAACCGTGGTTAGCTAACTATGATTAACAATTTAACCGCCAGTTAAATTATGTGGGCTTGCAACAACTATTTGGACGTCCCGGTAAACTAACGCCGGTCGGATTCCGCAAAAGTCATTTTCGAGTGTTAGAGCATAACCATAGACACAACTCAAATCGAGATTGCTCGCCTCAGCAAATCACAGCACAGTTCAAAATGGCGGACGGGAGGTTCTCAGCTCATCAGCTGTCAAACTGCCACACGCTTTTGTTTATGTCTCGCTTTCGTGTCTTTCCTCATCAAAGTCAGACATATCGGAAACCATTTTACGAGTGCAAATTCGGTAAACGCTCTTATGTAGCAAGACAGCTGTCCTAAACCTACCACAGACGGTCATAGTCCGGAATCCACAGCTCACCCCGCAGAAGTGTAAATAAAATTGTATCATGATGGGCCCGACTCCGGTCGGTGAATTCCATTGCAGCTCCGTTTGTATTTTATTTTTATTTATTCAACATTATTCATGCGACGGACTATAACCGTACATATACCTACTACTGCATACTGTCATGTTACAAGAGCGATTCCAAGGTCGCGACGTAATGAAATAACTTTATGTTTTAACATTACTACACGATAACTAACGTCACGCCAATACCGTTACGCGTCATGTTAATTCATTCGTATGGACCACAGTACGAGTTATATACGTAATCCTTGTTGAAACATGCGTATTTCCGTGTATTACTTCGGTATATTTTTCTCAGTATAAGCTGCTAAATTACGATAGGTGCGTAATCTAGATAAATTTAGTAGGTTACATAAAAGTAATTGCTACCAATTTTGCTAAGCGGTGGGTTTCCACAAATAAAACACAAAAAATAATTTTATCAAGTTCATGTATTTTTTCGTTCAGGTATTCTTAAAAATAAAGCAGTAGTAAAATCTGATGTAACAGAAAACCGATGTGACAAATGTGAAGTAGGTTGAAAATTACATTTCTAATTACGTCTTGTCGATTACCGGCCTCTTGTAAAATTACGATTAGGAATAAGAAAAAGTACATGGAATTGACTGAAATAAAACCACATGGAACTTCAGTCTTTAAATGTTAATTCGCTACATAACAAACGATAGTGACATTACCTACTCCATAATTATGTCACTGCAGAAATACATATTTTTAACCCTTGGAGTAAATGGGTATTTTCATGGATGCATCTGTCTCTTTTGCAGGATTTTCGGCGACATCGACCTTAAAGTACTATAACTACGAAACTACTACACCAATCATAAAAAGAACAACTGCACAATGATTGCATTGAAATTTCGAATATAGAATATTGAAATATCATTTTGTAAAACAATTAGATAATTATGAATAAATATGAGAACGTCAAAGAAGTGAAAAAAACGCGGAACCAGATCTGGTCGTATCATACTCAACGGATAATTGTTTCAGAACCAGATTTGGTCGTATCATACTCAAGGGGCTAATACATATTTAATTTAAATAATTTAATTTAAATTTAATTTAATTTAATTTAAATACATATTTAATTTAAAAGCCAGAGATCCCTTAATCTTAATTCAAAGGAGAGTAAATGTAGCAATTAATGATACTAACAAACTTAATGTAGCACTGAACGAAGGTTGAATGAAGCAATTAAGCAATAAGACAAAGAAATTGTATTCACAAAAAAAAAATACTAAAATATCTGCAATAAAAAAACCAAAATATGCATTGTTTTATTGTTCATTTATTGAATAATAATTGTAAACATAGATATCTAATTTCTTAATTACGTTGCAGGTAACACGGAAACATTTGATAAATATTTGACAGCCAAATGTCAAACGAATATCTAGGTTATAAAAATATAATATAATATATATTCCTGGTTATCCTCATTTGTTTCAAAAGAAACAAATAAGGATAACCAGGAATGATGCGCAAAAAAAAATATTTTTGTTAAAATAGTAATTTTACGTTTTGTTAAAATAGTAATAGTAAGTTTTTAAAAAAACGTCCAAACTTATGTTTACAACAATTATTTTAATACTCAAATAGCATTAGGTAACTCATACTTTGAGTTTCCTAGTTAAACGATTTTTATATACCATGCTTTGGTAAAGCTTTTATATACCACGCTTTGGTATACCACGCTTTGGTTAACTTTCATATTATTACTTCTCTACACAAGCATAATTAATTGTTGTAAGTTCCTAGTTGTTACACAATGGGTACTTTCATACAAAAAATCACATTCTCCTTCAGGACATAATATTTAATATTGTTGCCTATAACAAATTTCAGTTAATAATATCTAAAAATTATTGAAACAACTCATTGATTTTAGATCTGTATATAAACTGAAGAAAGTGTTGAATCGTTAATTTTACATATGTAACTCTTATTAGCAGAAAATTGATTCCACTGTAAAATAGACCTAATTGGAATCTCACGGAGTCTAAAATTAGACGACACATATCCTTCATTGTGTTGATCTGCTTAATGATGATGATGACGAGGGTTGTCTATGTAATGCTTCGATGTATTAGTACCGCGCTCTTGGCATTCACCGCGTGCCTTATGAAAAGTATAATACGGACATAATGGCGCCAACAGTGAATACGAGGAGGCGAACTTATTATTGTTGACAGGTGTCGATGACGTCACACTCTTCTAGCGTCACACTGCTGCTGATTCATACGCGGTACGAGACATCCTTCATTCATAAAGAGGATTGGCAGAATCCGAAACAAGCCTGGGCTGAAAAAATAACTACATATGTACAAGAATAAGAGCAGTCAAAGTGTAGTTAATATAATTATGTCCATAGACAAGATAAGATTACTTTTAATTACATAAGTTATGTCCTCGAATGTTTTTAAGGCAATTTAAAAACCCAGCCATCAGTTAGATTGCAATGGAGATAAACATCAAAACACTGAATCATGCAAATAAAAATAAGTCGCATAAATCTAAATAGCATAGAAGACCTTTGACCATAGAAACGAAGCTATTACCGTTTATTATATAGGGTATAAGACTGATTAATGCGGTAGTACGTTTCGGCAACCTTTCTGCGCCGGTGACATGCAGGTGGCGCTGATAATACCTTTTAGAAGGCGATAGTTATTGCAATTTATTTGGCCATCTATTTATAACATTGATAATGGATGTTTTTTTTATTAGTTACAAATTAGTTATAAATTGCCATTATTTGACCAATGATAACAATAACAAGATTAAATTTTCAATGCCATCTATCGTATTTTTATATAGGCTGGTTACATTGCCGAAATAATACGGAGAGGTTAGAATGCCATCTATTAGACTATTTGAACATTAAAGCGCCTAATTATTATGAATTGACCTGTATATCAAATTTAAATTGACATTTTTAGTAATATTATTAAAATAATAAGAGATATGATTTAAAAAATCGTTTGTAATTATATTATTGTTTTATTTTGAGATAGGATACCGTATAAGCACGTTTAGAAGGCCATCTATCGGGCAACTGAACTTGAGAAGTTTAATCAATGTTTGGAAGGTTGCGTTTGATAGTAAAATCTTAGCTGCCATCTCGGCAATATCAGCTAATATCCTATATAATCAATGCTACTACTCACTGCCATATTTGCTACTCGTCGCAGACATTATTTTGTGCAATCAATAAATACAAAAACCAATAAATACGCAAATAGATGTATTTTTCTATGTTTCAACTATTTCAATCAGTATCCGGAAAAATAAAGAATAGTCATTTAAAAATGGTGTGAAATACTATTGCTATGCCTATTGTATTCTCTAATAATTTAATTTAAATTTTCATCTTATTATTTACGGTAAGTGAGTATGTTTATTAATTTTCTGTTTACATAAGTTTAAATCCTAATTTTAATGATTTCTAGTATTAGTGATATCAATGGTCTATAATTTCTCTCCTCATTTCTCTCATTGGTTTATTCATTCATAAATTGAATTTGTATCTATTATTATTACAGTCATTACAATTATTTATCTTGTGTTTTCTACAACATGATAGGGTTAAAGAAATAAAATTTTATTTTCAAATTTTAAATTACCATTTAAGAAAATATATCTCATGATTTACTTAATAAAATTAAATGATACCTTAAAATAAATCAATAAATCAAAATAAAGGCGAACTGTTCTATGTAGAGCAACTATCGCATATACGTTTTTAACTTTGGCGAACAGCTGGTAAACGACATAAAAAACCTTTTATCATTTACTTATTTTCAAAAAAAGATCTCATTTTTTGGTACAATATTTATTTGTGTAGTAAACTTGCGAGCCCAATCTCTCCCACTGTCTTTCACACTCTGAATACGCCATCAAGTAGTTTTTTGAAACATTGTTTCAAAAAACATGGAATCGATTGCGTTTCTCTTGAACTGAAATCGGAAATTAGTTCGTGTGAACGAGACAGAGCAGTATACGTCATAGTGGAATAAAAAATTAACGGTCGTCACTTTTCCGCATTAAAACTAACCACCAAATAACCACCATAAAGCAGCTGAATCTATAACCGCACGAAATTTATTCGGACGAGTTTCATATTCCGCTCTAACGTATTGCTCTGTCTCGTTCGCTTGAATTAATTTCGGTTTTAGTTCACAAAGAAACGCAATCGGATCGATTGTTACATATAGTGCATGTGTAATAATATAACCTCAAATTAAATACATTTTAACAACTGAAGTACTAAACTAGATTTCTATTTATATATGAAATACAGGGTATAATAAAAAAGTAACGACAATTTTGGGATAAAGCAAGTTTCAATTTATCGATCCAGTTAATAAAAAAATATATGTTGGTAATACCGTTTGCAATATTTTCACTAAATTACCGCCATATTGATTTTGTACTTTTCCTATAATGGTCATTTGAAAGTGAAGCCCTCTGAGCAGTGGCGTAGCGTGCCTTGGCGGGGCCCCGTATGAAAATTTGTTTTGGGGCCCTTATGAAGGGTAAAGATTTCTCACAAAAGAAAAAAAAATGTTTGCATAAAATTAAAAGAAATATTTATTCATCATAATTATCTATCTGGCACTTTTTCCAAAAATTTTACAAACAATTCAAATTAAATATACACTCTCTTTGCCTTTTTCCGGCAAACTGATTTATTAAATCATTTATAGCCGATGACGACTTTTTTTTTAAGTTTCTGCCTCTATGGACAATAGTGACAGGTCTGACATTTGTCTTTTGTCATTTCTGAAATTAAAAAAAATTTTGCTTACGCACGTTGGGAGCCCCCGTGGCCCGGGGGCCCCGTATAATTGATACGGCAGATACGGCGGTAGCTACGCCCCTGCCTCTGAGGTGTCTCGCAGTTTTTACATATTTGATTATTTCCAAAATGATCGGCATTGTGCATTATTAGTTTTTACCACCAGGTGGTTCAATGAATTAAAGAAGAATTATTTGCAAGTTATGCCCAATTTGCGGCAGAAAATTCGAATAAAAAGACCAAAGTTTTGGAAAGACAACTCATGGATATTACACCACAATAACACTCCAGCACACACAGCTCAAGTATATTTTGGCTAAGAACAACATGAATTGGACTTCAAAACCTCCCTATTTTTCAGATATGGCCCATTGTGATTATTTTTTGTTCTCCAAACTAAAAATGACGCTGTTGAGTCCATAGACAAGATAAGATGCCATGCCAAAGAGTGACTCACAGAAATGTTTTGAAAATCGTAAAACTCTCAGGCACAAGTGTATCATAGATTATGTTTATCAAGTGTATCATGATGTGATGCGCTTCGAGAATACTACGAAGCGCAACACGTAAATATGGAAGAAAAACCATCACTTCTTGATAAAAACAAGTTTGTCGTTACTTTTGATCAAGGTAGTAGATATAGTATGTTTTGAAAGTATCTTGCGCATAAAAATATGTATATTGTCTTTGTAACAAACTTGCTGTACAAATATGACATTCGATACATTAGAGACTCACAAATTCATAATTTCGCATCGATAACTTTTCTGAGCGTACTAGTTGCGATTCAATTGTTGGTGAGAACAGTATTTGCACAAGTATCCATTTAGAAATATTGTAGTGAATGACCTGGAAAGTAGCATATGGGAGGGGGAGTGGTGGAGGGATAAGGGTTAAAAACTCGACTCGATTCTCACGATATGGGGAGAGCAGAGTAGATATCAAGAGGGATGGTCATTTCTGCGAGGACAGCACAGGCTATACGTTACAGGGATAATTATATCTACTGCGATCATTATACATATATACAAAAAGATCAATTTTGAATATTTCTCACTTAAATCATTTCAAGTTAGCTATTGCTTATTTCTGCCAAGGTCGAATAAATCTATAAATATTTACTACTTACTTGATATTTGTACAGTTATGATATTCTATAACACTCGGAATAATATAAAAATTCTAACAATACCACATAAATCTAAATCGGTTGAAGCGTTTAGAAGTTATGGTTGAAGAAAGAAACGGAAAACATACATATATGAACCCTGAACACATTACACTCCTTTTTTGCTGGGCAGTCGTGTAAAAAAACATTAATTATCAATGTTATTAGTGATGGCCAAATAAATTTCTATTAGTTTGGCAGTCAATGCAATCAGCGCTACCTGCATTTCGCCGTTTCTGAAGGGTTGCCAAGCCGTACCATAGAGTTGAGCAATCTAATACTATATATACTCAATGATACTATCAACGGTCGGAAGACGAAAATGTTTTTGTTCTTTTTAATATATTTACTGTTTATAAAGGACTGATTGATTATAAGAACCCAATAATTCAACCAATGTTAACAATAATAACATTCAATTATATGCTGATTACATCACAGAAATAATACGGAGAGATAAAAGGTCACCTATTAATCTACATGAACTAGTGCGTAAATATTACGTATTGAATCCTATCTACAATAGGTTCTCAACGTGGGCGATAACGCCTCCTTGTAGGCGTTTGAGACTTTCAAGGGGCAGGACCCAGAGAAAATTATGGCGCGTTGAAATGGTACAACGAGGGCGTGGGCAGGTAAAAAAAATACAGTCTAAAAAAGGCAAAAAAAACACACTAATCACGTACTAATAAAGCAAAATAAACAGCTTATTTATGACGCTGAACAAACAGCTGATTTTTGATGTTTTTATTTGGATGCATTCGGTTTGAAAGTGAACGTAGCCTCTTGTTTGTCATCTGCCAATTTGTCAGAAGGTCTTATATAGGTTGGAATGTCTTCAACCGATATAAAGGCAGTGATTGCTCATTTTATTTGCATTAACATTATCAAGCGCAATTGATAACAGGGTTTTAAGAGTTGATCGTTTACTCGCGGGTTACGTAAGTCCATTTTACTTAAGTTCATGTTACGAAAGTCTATCTTAAATCTGCTCCGTGTTACTGAACGCGGCGACTTACGGTTGTATTGAGGTAAAATCGAGCCTGATATTAACAAACTCCTTAAAATGTATCAAATTCAACCTTCTCATTAGATAAGTTATACATTCAATGTCTTTGAATGTTATTATCATTGAAATATTCTTCTTTAAATTCAGAAATGAAACAAGAGTCATATCCTATCTTACGACTGCATAATATTACAGCATAATTACACAATAAATATAATCGAGGCAATAGCGGTTTCAGATTCGCGATAGATGATAAATAATAAAAAAAAGGGGGGCTCAAGAAAAAAGATTTTAAAAGTGGGTGATTGGCAAAATAAGGTTGAGAACCTATGCTATATACCAAATTAAAAATTGACATCTGTATGTAAATAATATTAAAATCATATAATTTAAAGAGCTAGGATTTGTAAAATCGTTTGGTTTTTATTATATTATTACTTTACATCGTGTTTAGAGCATCATCTAAAGTTCGCCGCCATACTGTTCTGCCGTTGTAAATTAAAACACAGTAGGTAACTTCATTTACTGTGTTTATACAAGTTTGTTCTTTAAAATCACGAGTTGGAGTACTATAAGGCAATTTTTCAAATTAAAAAAAAAACAAAAGTCTGTCGATGGATAGTTACCGAGATACCTTAGATAAAAACACAGTATTTTTTTAAAAATCAGAATATTTTTAATAAAAAACACAGTATATATATTATAGTTAAAATACAGTAACCTATTATTTACTGTGATCTTTTTTAATACTTATAAGCATTTCAGAAATATTTTTGTTTGGTTACAACACGGCTTCTTCAGACACTGTGGTTTTAGGTAAAATTTTATTAAAAGTTGATTTATTAATACACGAATTAATCACAGTATCTCAATTACTGTGTTTAAGGAGCCTGCAGTTTTTTATTTATTTAAAAAAAAATAGAACACAGTAATGGGTAAAATTTACCTGTAACACAGTAACCACTCAGTTACGGCGTTATAGCTTTAAAATGTAAAATTTATCAAATTATTTTACAATATCTAATTTAATTATATAAATAATTATAATTTAATATATATTTTTATGCAGAATAGAAGTTCTAACTATTTTTTAACATTAAAGATTAAAAGAAATAATCTATATTGATACTTTGTTCATGAAAACAAATATTTAACAACTGAACTTTGACCGCGTTTTTCTTAAAACGTCTTTTTTAAGTTTCTGTGTTTTCATCTACGACGGCAGTGTTTTACGACGAAGGTCGCCATGTTGAACATACTAATAGAAGATTAATCATTTTTTGAACTGTGAGTGCCATCTATCTACACGTCGCGATTCGTAGTAAAATCCTAGATGCCAAATCGTATTACGACGTTAAGCAAACTAATACGTTATATGCTTTCATTAATGTTCTTTTATTTTTACACGACTGCACAACAAAAAAGGAATGTAATGTGTTCAGATTTCATCTATGTATGCTATCTCTTTCTTTATTTCAACATAACTTCTAAACGCTTAGACCTATTTAGAAGTGTGTGATATTGCTAGAATCGTTATATCATCCCGAGTGTCATAGAGTACCTTAAACTGTCTAAATATCAAGTAAGTAGTTATTTAAATGTCTAAATGTCAATAAATCAATATAATATATGTCGTGTCTGGTGTCAAATGAAAGGTCTGATTGAGTACATTCCAGAAATATACATGTACATATATATTTGTATAAATACATAAACCACAAATATTTCATGATAAAAAATGTAGTAAAATTAATTATAAATACAATAGTTCACTTTCTGAAACGGCAGTCGTGTTTCTTATTCTTTTTATTAAATTTACTTGTTCGAAAACCTGTTAGGGTTTTTACACTTGATAAATCCTTGATATACTCTTGATATATACGCTGAACAATCTAATATGGTATATAATCAATGATAGCACGTATGTACCAAGTAGTTATTTTCAATTTTGACACTTTCTTGCCTTGATATTAAAACGACTGGAATATTTTTGAAACTATTATTGCAGTTCGAACATAAAACTCCCGGACACCACTTCATTAAAATTCGCAACCATTGTCTAAAAAATCCGAATGTCAAACATGCACAGATTTATAGGGGGATGTAGGGCAAAATGGGGGAGCTTCGTGCGTCCTTTAGGCGCCCGAAGGGTGTTATAACCCCCCTCCCCCTTTATCTTGCCATTCAGTACAGCGAGGAGTTGGGTGGTTAATGCTAGAGGGAGAGAATGTGGGAAGGATGAGAGAGAAGGGTCAGCGCCGCGTCGCATCGTCGTTCATGATTAGCGCTGCCAACTTTGCATAATTATATTATTTCGACTTAATTTGATTACTCGCGGCTCTTCTCCTCTACATCATAGCCCGGAATGGGCTGAGCGTGAGTGCTTTTAATAACTTTTGTCCCTAATTTTGAGCCAATGAAGAAATAATGATTAACTTGCCGTTAGCGGGCCCCAGTGACGCAACCAGAGAACTAATTACTGCTAACTTTCTTCACGCTTCAATAACAGCGCCGATTTCGGCAATAACAAAAACAAATTGTTTTAAAATAAAGTCGTCGCTCTCCGGAAAGCCGAAGGGATTTCGTTGCAGCATAGATTATATAGCGTAATATATTGCTCAAACCAGTACTACGATTTGGCAGCTCTAGCATTTTACTACGAAACGCAACATGTAGATGGCACTCATTGTTCCAAAAATTGATTAAGATTCTCTTATGATCAATATGGCGAAGTACTTGTTATAACAGTATAGTGGCGCACTTTAGATGGCACTGGAAACACGCCTATACGGTATCCCATCTCGAAATAAAATAATAATATAATAACAGGCGATTTCTTAAATCATACCTCGTGTTATTTTAACATTATTATCTATATACAGACATTTAAATTTCGTATACAGATTGATACAAGTTATATGGTATACTTAAATGTTCAGAAAGAATAATGATGGCATTCTACCTCTCCGTATTATTCACCGGGATAAATAGGATACATTAGCTACATTATTGGGTTTTTATATTCAATCAACTAGAGCTGTCAACTGTAACGGGCGAATCCGTCACCTCAGGAAGTTTTAACGATATCTCCCGTGAGGTAAACGTAGAAGACTTGGGACGAAAACAGTCCACTGTCTAATTACGCCACTCGCCCGTAATAGACCAACGCCTTACCGCAAGATAACCAGGTTAATCATCCAGCGGGCCGACACTCGCGCCTTTACTTTCAGTTACAACCAGATTACTTCGATCTCCCGGCTGGTTGCAGGTTAAAGGTTGCTTTCTCGGTCCTCTCCTTTAAATAGCGGTGATACGGTGTCTACCGAATCTATCGCGGACCACGGCATCCCTTGCCGGCTGTTCATCCGGTATCGGGTAGCCGATTGGTCGCTTCAAGAGCAGTTGCCGTAAGGTTAACAACTACCCCCCCGCTCCATATGAAACAGTACTGTTTCCAGGCTCCCCGGAATGTAGACGGAAGAGATAACTAAGAATTATATTTAATATACTTTAGAGTTTATCAGCATTCAATTAAAATCACACACACACATACACATACCACACTTATACGCCCACACCTGAAGATACGACACCTTTTAAGATGCTGCTTATGCTTAATTTATGGGATGGAAATCTGAACACTTACAGATACGCTATTAAGAAATCTTGGAGCCTACGAAATACCTACGGAGGATATTACGTAAGATATTACGTATAAGCTGGGTTGATAGATACAGGAATGAAGATGTCTTAAAGCGTTTGATCGAGAACATATCTAGGACATATCTAGGAAAATAAAGATCGGCAAACTAGAATAGGTACTTTGCTCATATCGTGCGTCATCTCGAAAGATCCAACAATACGCATCTAATAATTTAATGCAAAAAGCCGAAAGGAAAGGTTTTAGATGAACTATGACATCTTGGCTCCGTAATCTACAGCAATGGTTGTAGAAATCCACCACACTCTCGTGTCAAACGGCGACCAATACAGTTGTTAAAGTCAATATAATAACCGACGTTTGGTAGCGGACGGGGCCCTAGCCTAAGAAGAAAATACATTGACAATTAAATGAAAAACGCAGAAAATTAGGTTTTAATTTACTTTCATCTTTTGTGCTTATCTGGCAACGCTATAGTGCGCAGGGGTGGCAATCGATTATGACTGTTTATTCCCATGTCCGTACAAAGAATAGTCCAGAGAGAATCTACGCATAGAATGAGATTAGGGAGAAATAATGTGCTGCTGAGAGCAGCAGACAACCCTGTTATTATGCTCTCGGCACTATTAAGGGCTGTGATAAACGTACACAGAGGGCAGTACACGTCCAAAGATTAGTCAAAAGACTGCGGCACAAAAAGTCATATAGTAGAATACTAGGACTAATGAATAGAGTACTTGTTGAAGAGTCTACATACATTGCACCTAGTTCTACTTAGAAAACATTTTTTTATATTATATATTAGCATACTAATAAAGATAATAAAGATATCATAACTTTTGATCTAGTTGAGGAATTAACCGGTTTAGGAGTTGTCAAATATTTTTTTACACTATTAAAGTGATAGAAGCTATCTAATTATAGTACACAACATTATTATAAACGCGAAAGTTTGTAAGAATGTATGTATGGATGTTTGTTACTCTTTCACGCAAAAACTACTGAATGGATTTTGATGAAACTTTACGATAATATAGCTTACACATGAGAATAACACATAGGCTATAATTTATAAAGATATATAGTTTTCTATCATTATTATTACAATTTTCCATCACCACGCGGGTTAAACCGTGGGGCGCAGCTAGTAGGTACATAATATATTCAGAGAATAATTTAATAACTGGATCACATTTTCACACATATCTACAAAATTATAGAATATTGAAAGATAAGGCAAATATAGCATAATCATCAATGATAGTGAATCAATTATTATAAATATGTGACAATAAAGATATCATATTAATTAAAAAAATAATAACTGTAATACTGCCAGGATACATATTATATGTAGGTACAACTACCTTTAAATCCTGCGATAATATTTATGAAGATTTATAGTAATGCGCAAAATGTCACAAAATTGCAATAATGCTGAACTGTCAAAAAAATATAGACGCAAAATAAAATACTCACTACTTAGATTAATTGCCCTATAAGAGTAATTCAGAAATGTATTTTCTTCAATAGCTGCAATCATGGCATTTTGGCGGTTAGCAGAGTTTTCTAGTTTTAAACTTAGCTTTGAATATTACATATTAAATTGACTTAATAGAAGATTATTCAGTTTTAAATTATTGTTGGTTTCTACTCTGTGATGAAATTTCACAATACTCTGTATTGTGAAATTCATGATGGGCAGGTTTATTATTATACGATATTCTCTTACAACGAACCTTACTGTGAAGTGTTTATATGCATGTGTGCAAGTGTGTATTTTGTTATTGCATATGATCGAT
This sequence comes from Micropterix aruncella, assembly GCA_944548615.1. NCBI lineage: Eukaryota > Metazoa > Arthropoda > Insecta > Lepidoptera > Micropterigidae > Micropterix > Micropterix aruncella. Next base: position 34,337,815 of record OX155951.1, read on the forward strand.
AAAATTGAAATGCAACTCCGTTAATTTTATCCCAGCGGAAATTGGTGATCCAGCAGGGAATCGAACACGGAACCTTATATTGTAAGATCAGACAACTTAAGCACTATGCCACCCGTTAAACATTATTGAAAAATATATAATCGGGATCTGCGGACCAATCCAGAACATTATCGCCGCGTGTAGTATCGCATAATCGCTTGAATCGAGCAAGTTCCCCCTATTGTAGTAGAGCGGGGGAAAATGGCAAGAATTTGATTGCGCCCGGTGCAGATGGCGTATACTCGTATAGCGAGTGTGGAGGGTGTCGCGGGCCGGCCGGGCGGTGGGGATCGGTGTGTAAATGGCGGAGGGTGGAGGGGGGGTTGGCCACGTGACCCTCGCCGTGACGTAAGGTCAGGGTTGCCAGCCGACGACGGCGGATGATTTATGAACGAAACTCTCGAATGACGCTTTACGTAGGGTAGACGATTCGGAGCCGTGTTTTGGCGCCAAAACGGCTGGAAGTTGCCGCCATGCCGGATTACAAACATAGGAACGATCGAAGCAGTATTAGTATTTATTTACACAGCAATACCGCAGCAATTGCTCCAGTTTATTACGCGGAATCTATATAAAAAGAGAAGAGGGAATTTTGAAACACTAATTTCAGAGAGGACTGTCTCATGTTATTGTAACTGAAATGTAATTTATTGTATTACCTATGTAATTGCTGTTCCATGTTAGCTTATTTGAACTTAATAACTTCAATTTGAGTTATAATTATAATACCAAATTCAAATAAATATTAAATTAAATCCATGCTATTTATTTGTATTTCTGTCGTTTGTTGTTGCTCGTATATTTTCGTGTGTAAATTCATAGCAAGTTGAAATTTCACGTTATTTTCGAATATGAGGTCCTGTGTCTGTGTTATTCATTATAGTTCCTTGCGATCTGGCAAAATCTTTAAAGCAAAATGTATACTGTATCACAATATTACATATTGATCTGCAATCAAGGATGGATAAGTCCGTGATTAACTAACCGAGCTTGGCCAATCGCTTTTCGCTGTTTCTCAATACCTTTCACGTCTTAGAAGAATTTATGGTTTATTTCAATGGGATATAAATTGATTATTCAACATTTGTTTAATTTTAATTTTGTCATTGCCAAGTTGATGATTTAATGAATTATGACTATTATTTTATGCAAGTTGCATTTTTTCTAACTTTTTGACATTGTTTATACATATGTATTATTTGTAAACATCAATTTGTTAGCATATTGTAACAAAAATCCAAATTTGCGTGGCATGTTATGTTTCAAAAACATGTTGCACGCATTGCAACATGTTTCGCTTGTATTTCTCGTGTTTTTTATATTGGTCTTACTCAGTTTTTGAGTAGTTTCATAATCATGGTTTCAAAACTTAATGCATCTCTCCAAAACATAAAAAAATTCGCTAAAAGCTTTGACATTTTAGCTGTCAATTAGAAATAGCCGTATTGCGCAGCCCAATAAAAAATTACCCTCCTGGTGTCCTTGCCATGACAACAAAACAAGAGATTTACCTAAAAATCGAGTTCAAAAGAACCTTTTTAATAAATGTAATAAATATTACAAAAATATTACTATTTTATTGTTGTCATGAGTTTATTTTTAATCTCCTAAAGTTGGTTTAAAGACCGGCATTTCCGGTCTGTCCAACCTAGCCACGGCCATTGAAGTGAAGATTACTTTCAAAATGGCGCGAGCAGCACTTTTGACTCGAGCCGGGCGACAGAAAACTCGCTAAAAGCGGAATAATCCGCAGTTGTTAGTGCACTAGAAGTGCGGTGTTTTAAAGTGTCGCCTTTTATTTCCGAATGTAGATTCAACTCCACAAATCGGCCAACCGTGCCCGGATTTATTCTTGCCTGGATGTATCAAATTGAACATTAAAAATGTACAACATGTCACATGTCAGAAGAAGAGATTGACGGAGCTACCTGCTGAATAAAGGACCTGTGTTTTTCTAACTTTAAATTTGTAGTTTTATTTTAAATTTGCGAGGGTTTATTCTCCGTTTTACTAGATTTAGTGCCAAACCAAATTCTTTCCCCGACCCTGTGGTTGTTTTTTTTATTTTTCTGTCATAACCATGTTTTTTTTTTTTTTTTCGCGTTTTGAATAAACTCGATGGCGCTCTTGTTTTTTGTGTTGGTATAACGTGATAGGATCCCTAATCCCACGTTATAACATAAAACCTTATTATTACTGAGTTATTATAAGCCTAAATGCCAAATTATGCAGAGCTGCAAATTATGTAAAAAATCATTCATTCCGTAACTAGAGATCATTGGCAAATATTGGGTAGTGTAACCTAGCAGCTTATGTACTAATATATTATATAGCAGCGGACCCATTTGGATCCCTGATTTGGTGTATGGAAAAGTCAGGTCAGTTTATTCAATGATCGAATGTTACAGCGCAAAAAATGCCATTCATATCTGTACTCCTCTTATCCTGGGACCCCTTGCGCTTTTGGATGCGTGGCTGGGTCCTAGACAAGAATGGCGAGATGGGTCAATGACCGTTTTCAAAAAAGGGGAGTGTGTCGTGCGACCAGGCCGGCTGTCACATCGATTTTTGGGATACGGGGCGTTGCGCAAATTGAATGAAATAGGGTGCTGCAGTTTACTGCCACCAGTGTAGACTGGGAGCCCAATACAGTAATAATAGTAATAATAAAAGCCTTTATTCGCTGACAATAAATCTAATTTTGAAATAAGATATCATGTTCTTCCGCAGCCAGTTTGTTGATCAGGTTGTCCTTCGACATAGGCTTTCCCTATTTTCTTCCATTCATCTCTGTCCCTAGCTAATCTTCTCCATCCTTTTGGTAAGCCATCATCCCATCTTTTAACTTGACGTCCTTTTTGCCTTTTCCTATTTCTAGGATACCATTCCATTATGTCTTTGTTCGTTCTCATGATGTGACCAACTAGAGTTGTCGACTACAGCGGGCGAGCCCGTCACCTCAGGTAGTTTTAACGATTAGTCGTTCTATCTCCCTGGAGTGAGCGCAGAAGACTTAGGACAAAAACAGTCCACCGTCTAGCTCCGCCACAAACCCGTAAGAGGCCAACGCCTTAACCGCGAGATAGCCAGGAGTGTTACCCAGCGGGCTTACACTCACGCCCTGACTTCCAATTGCGACCAGATTATTCCAGTCTCTCGATTGGTTACGAGTTCGAAGTCGCTTGCGCGGTCCTCTCCCTTATGAAGCGGTGAAACGGTGTATACCGAATCTATCGCGGACCACGGCATCCTTTGCCTGGCTGTTCACCCAGGCGCCAGAAGGTTGATCCCCAGGAGAAACTAACCATAAGGCCAGAGGCCTACCTAGGCTCGCACTTCATGCGTGGAGGCCGTCGGATAGGTGTTGACCCGTGAGTGTGACCAACCCTGAACAGAATAAGTCTCCGTGGCAAACTCAGCAAGGGCCCATTAACTCCCTCATGATGTGAACAGTCCAGTTCCACTTGAGTTTTCTAATTTTGTTTATAACATCGCTCATCTTGGTCTTTTCCTCTAATTTGAGGTCAGTCACCTGTCCCGTAGCCTTATTTTCAGCATGCTTCGCTCCATGTTTCGTTGGAATACTATAAGTTTTTCTTTGTTTTTGTTCGTAGCAGGCCAAGTTTGACACTCGTTAGTAAGACATGGGGGAATATGCATGTATTATAAAGTTTACTTTTTACTCACATTGGTAACGTTTTATTTTCCAATACAGTGTATCATGCGTCAACAGGCTCTTTTTAAAGCGTCGCTTTCCATATAGCGATAATAGCAAGGTATGTTCAATAATGGTCAATAATATATTCCCATTAAAACCAAAAATTAATTTCAATTTAGTGATGGTAAATAGTGATACCTTTCCGGGTGTAGCATTTGAGAGATCATGTCTATTTATTAAGTTTGTACCTACTCGTGGTTTTGGGGATGTTTGATGCGCATGGAACTGATAATTTTAAAATAAGGGTCATCTTCCGAGATTGAGATTAAAGAGTTATGTCCGGACGGAGGGTTGGGCATCCGAGACTGTCAAGAAAATTTATCCCTTAGAGGCCGAATCCACCTCCAGAATCTGATCTAAAATTCCTTCGACTGGGAAGGGCTTTAGAGTGCAAGATTTTTTGCCTGACGACCCTTAGCGCATGAACTGTTAAACCCTTGTTGGCGCGAGCCACTGAAAGGCTAATTACCTCGCGAATAACAAAAAGGACTTCGTCACGGCGATAGGTGTATCGTCCTTGATCTAAGGCCGACTTGCAGCCAGCTAAAATATATTTAGCTTTTCAAGGGTTATTGCTACAGAGAGGACATGAACTATCATTTGAATAGCTACAGCGAGCGAAGTTACTGGGATTTGGAAGTTTTATTTATTTATTTAATGACGTAAAGCATTAATATACTTACTACTGCAGCATTACAAAATATTCGTTCTTGAACCAGTAGCAAAAAAAAACACACTGCAACATCTTGGCCACTACGTCAACGCCGACTAATTAGGCCTAGACCTGTACTAAGGCAGGCATATCAGAAATTGTTTTACCTGTGCATACGTTTGGTTTTATTTTAAAGGAAAAAACAAAAGAAATCAAGTTAGGACTTACAAGTATTTAAGAAATCGTGAAATATCATTAGAAAAATAGATTAAAGATGGGATTAATATTAGAGCACGAGTGTAAACTAGTCAATGGTCACAATTGAATAAATATCTGAATTATATTTTTTAAAGTTATCCTTTGTTAGTAAAAATATTAAAATGTAGACAAAATTAAAATTATAAATAATTTCCGTAAAAAAAAAAAAAAATCTGGTCATATAAAATAATTTTGTCAATTTAATTATAGTAATTTGAGAATTGAACGTTTATTCGTCTATTCTAGTTATCTATATAGATGACAGATATCGGTTATCTGTTCACCGCGCTTACCGCGCGCGTTAGCATGGGAGACAGAGACTATTCAGAATTATTTGATTCATGTTCCCGATGACATAAGATATTTAATTTAATTTAATTTGTATTGCACAATAATCTACAGTAAAATGGACATGTACAATTAAAATATCATAGACAAAAATGCAGTAGGAAGAAACTGATGAGATGATGTGCCAAAAACCGCTGCCAGTTCCTATTTTAGTCACCGAACTAGGCTATAGCCTGTTCTTAGGCGGACATTTATGAAATATATTATAAGACTTTGGGCTCCCGGACTAGTAGGGTAATACACAGCTGAGCTGTTGGCACGCGCGCGTGCGCCGCGTAACCCCGATTCTAATCTACGAAGGGGGAGACCACATTATACGACGTGTGTATGAAGTGATAACGAGAAATATTCGAGGACAGAACTAACAATTATTATTATAATACTCCAATCAATAACAATCCACATATACAATAGATCAAGAAAAAATAAGAGTAATATAATATTTATGTATGTATATAATATATGTATGTATGTGTGTGTATATGTAAACATATGTGTATGTACATATACAAAATCTTTTTGGAGTTTACTTTTTAAGAATTGACTTAATTTAAAGCCCCCAGCACTAAAATTTGATGGTTAGTAAATCGAGTGTTAACGAAAAGCGTTATGTTTTTATAAATGAATTAATTTTAGCTCCGTCTAAGGAGAATATTTCAAAATTAAATAACTTACTCGTCTCATAACATAGTAAAGTACGTACTTGACAATAGATGGCAGCACATGGTATAATTCTGTTAGCGCCATCTAAGCAGAAAAATTCAAATTTAAATAGCTTTTCGTAACATAGTAATATAAGTACCTGACGATAGATAGCAGCGCATATATTATTCTTCAGAAACAATCTTAGTATAAGTAATATCAGTATTCAGTTTGCTCTATAAATATCAACAAGCAATTTGTGGAGCTTTATAATAGAAGTTACATTTCTATTTATATCTTTTGATACTGAGCTGTTGTTTCGTCCTGTGGCAGTAGTAAGACACCAGGTTTGCAACTTCGAAAGACCTGCGCAAGCTGCGTCAAAATTTTGAGATTCTATTGCACTTTGTTCGGTTTTTGCTCAATATTTCCTAAGGTATAAGAGTCATTGCCATTTTTGAAGAGCTGTATCTCGGAAGCCTCTGGACATAGCGTGCTAAGTTTAGGCCTAAATTTAATCGTATTTAATCTTCTTAAAAAAGAAAATAATAACCTATTCTGCATGATGCATACAACTGCAAAAATCATACCATAACTCCATATAATCTCGAAAATCATAACCCGTGGACGATTATATGATCGTTTAAAAAAACAGTTATTAGCACAAAACTATCGTATATATTATAAATCACCATTTTTTATGATTACAAAAAACACATATTTCCAGGGATATACAAGAATCCAGGGTCTGTTTAGTGATGAAAATAAATGAAATTCACCAGAGATTTTTCGGCAAAACGAATTGCGAGAAGTCGAAGGACTCCGTCAAAACATCCGACGGGTAGCAATTAATTTTGCCGATAATGTGCAATTCATATCTGATGAATTTCATTTATTTTGATCACTAAATAGACTATGGATTTTTGAATACTTATCAAGCCTGTCTCTATAGACGAGCATCGACAAATACTTTTTTTTCAAGGATTGTCTCACCATATTTAACGAAATTTCATGTCCAATTATGATGCCGATCTTATAATGGCATTGCGTATTTTTAGGACTGCATGGCAGCATTTTAATAAAGCGTTTTAATAATTTATTGTATTATTAGAGCCTTGTCCACCATAGAACGACGAATACATTTTTTTAAAGGATTGTCTCACGATATTTAACGAAATTTTATGTCCAATTTTAATGCCGATCTTATAAAGGAATTGCCATGTTTTTGAGGACTGCATGACAGCGTTTTGATAATTTATTTTATGATTATAGACCTGTCCACCATAGAACGACTAATACTTTTTTTTCAAAGATTGTCTCACGATATTTAACGAAATTTCGTGGCCAATTTTAATGCTGATCTTATAATGGAATTGGGTTTTTTTTTGAGGACTGCGTGGGAGCGTTCTACTGCAACGTTTTAATTATTTTTTGTATTATTAGAGCACTGTCCATGATAGAACGTGGAATACTTTTTTAAGGATTGTCTCACATTATTTAACGAAATTTTATGTCCAATTTTAATGCCGATCTTATAACAAAATTGCGTTTTTTTAGGACTGCATGAGAGCATTTTACTACAACGTTTGATTAAGTTATTGTATTATTAGGGACGTTTTATTAAGTTATTGTGCATCAGAGAACGACGAATACTTTTTTCAAGATTGTCTCACGATAGTTAATGAAATTTTATGTCCAATTTTAATACCGATCTTATAATGGAATTGCGTTTTTTCTAGGACTGCATGAGAGCATGTTATTACAACGTTTTAATAATTTATTGTATTATTAGAGCCCTGTGACAGAATCGACTAAGGGAGAGGTAAAGGTTTTGCCATTCGTTTTGTAGCCAAAACCAGTGTTTACTAAAAAAATATTTTATTAAATAAAAAAATCTAATATTAACATGTACTATGTGGGTAAATAACCAGCTGCAAGCATAAGCTATTATGTATTGTATGTAGACATACAAGTTATGTTATTATGTATAAAGCCGCGTGCTTATTTTCGTGCGGCTCGTGTAGATTTTAATCGCATGGCGTGTCGTCTACTTGACGTCTTCCAAATTGACCTAAACCCCATAGAAATTACCCACAACATTTATGAGGAGCCACAACTACGGAGAAATGACTGCCGCCCGCTCGCCACATTAAAAATTTACTCTACAAACAATTGAATGGGCCGCCGAACCGGATTCTATTTCAGTTGTTAGCGACAGATATTTAAAGCATTATACCTTTTCTTTCTTTTCATTTAATGCTAAGTCTTCTTTACAAGCTTCTCCAATATTTTTTGCAATTCTTTACAGTACGCATTTGCGGTTATTATTGTGTCAGATCGCAAGAAGTGTTGAATGGCGACACCGGCACAGGATGTCATATTCAAAAATAATTCTAAATGCCAACTTTTCTATGATTACACTTACGAACATATTCGAGCAATAACAAAAGACAGAAAGACGAAGAAATAATTTATATTTTAGACAAGTTAATATATATTTGAATTTTTAATTCCAAATCAAACCGAAGTTATGTGATTTCAAAGTGGCCAGTATCAAAAAACATCAATTACATACGTTCTAACCTAATAGAATCCTACACACATTCATGAGCTTATTGGGCTGATAGATATATCATTCTGGATCAGCAAATCAGCTCGCCATTCTAGTTGGCTGCCTTCTGCTTTCCATTATCCTATTGTAATGTTTGAAACAGCTGCTCCCTACTTATATTTTATTTTGAGGACACACTAAAACCGTATGTATTTTCAATTATTTTTTTTATATGACGACTAGAAGAGTTTAAATTCTAACTGGTCTTCTTTATTTAATCAGGGAATGATCTGGCTCGGGTTAAGAATTATACCGAAAAAAAATCGATCAAAAAAGTTGTACTTGACAAGGGAGCATTGATTTCGTCGTCCCCAGCTTGAAAATCGATATTCCCCCAATGTGTTCCTATATAGGAGCGTCAATAATAGAGCAAGAAACACTAATTTGGCAGAACATTTATTTTTGCGCATTTGAAACAATCATTATCTGCTACATGTTATTTGTTTATTTTACTTAAATACCAGAAATGTATGTACATTGAAATATCCTTGAAAGTTCAATTGAATCTAATAGTAAACCCTATTCATTATAAATTTACCTTCAGTATTATTCACTATATAGGTACAAAAAATGTTTTAGATTAAAATAAACACTATACCTACGTACTCCTGAAGACACATTTTTACAAAGGATTCGTAAATAGTAGATATTTGTTATAATATTAGGTAAGTTCTGTCATAAAATTCGGTAAGGTCTAATATTTTTAGTGGTATTTTAAAATGTCCAGATTGATTTCCCTGGTAACCACGGATTTTCAGTCCAATTATATTCATATCCGAGATAATTAATTTGAGAACCACTGTCCAGTATCAAGGAGAACGTTCTTTCTTCCATTTCTCGGCGAAGCTGGACCTACACGATCTAGGCACCGGGATAGAGTAATTAAAACTTAGATTATTTAATTTCACGAAAGAATATAAGTTTTTGTCACAATAATTTAGAAGACCTATCAATTGATCGATTTTGCAGATGCCATGGATGGCTATTGAGAAAAAACCACCATGCGTGGACGCGCCAGGCAGCCATATCTAGAGCGGGTGAATGCCGAGAATAGTACGACAATCGGTTAACAATTGTCGTTTGCCGGAAACTGAAAGAACTGTTACATTTGGCGCCCACGTGGGACCCAAAACTACGACCCTGATAGGTCGACCGTAACGGTTTATGTTAAAGCATTATAGATTTATCATTTTTAATTTCTACAAATTAATACAATCGTACAAATGACAACAAAAAAGTTTGATATTTAGTCCAAGACTAACGCGGATGTTATAAACAAGATAAACATTATAAATGGAGCATATATATAAACATTATATCAAGGAGCATATAATCCTACAATCCATAAATTGTCCAACCCTCCTCTTCCCCCCTCCTTTTCGCTTCCCTTTTCTTCTTTCCCCTCTTCCTTTTCTCTGCGACTTTATTTAATTTCAGTCATTTGTTTTACTTTTCTATTATCTTTTTCGTTCAAGTTTTCTGTTTGTTTCTTTTTTATCACTAAATTGTATACTTTTCTTTGGCGTAGCCATCGTAATAAATATATTATAAACTTAAGCTATAGGCAAAGGCTATAAGCTAGATTTTTTATTTAAAATTAAAAAAATATATTATTATTATTATTATTATAAATAAGAAAAAATTAAGTAACCTCTTGAAGTTTGTAGCACCCAAAGTTTCGACGATGTTGTCCAGGGTATACTCATTACCAGTCTACCCTGGACAATGGCAGTTGCAACATCGCCGTAATGTTGGCTGACCTAACGTGTTTAATTGGTTTATATCCTATTTATAATAAGTTTGATAGTCTCCTAGAGGTTAATCATGAAATATTTTTCTGTGGCATGCACTTTACATATTTATATTTATAGTTTTATGAATGCATTTATGAATTATGAGCGTTTCAGCACCGGTGGGTATCGTGTTTTCGCGCTATTTCCTTTAGGCATAATGAAAAAGAAATACCGCAATATATTCGCTCGAGAGTCAGTCACTTAAATGCAAATATCCTTTTTAATATTTTATGCAGAAGGCCATGAACGACATTTAACATCACCTTGATAGTGTATCAAACGTTTTCTGTAGACGCTTAAAGAACACGCAAAGAGAAGACATTGTAACAAATATAAAATATAGTAAATATCTATAAATGCTAGGCCCTATAGGACTTTGCAATATATCAAAAAATATTTTTATAATCTCAGACACTTGTCTATCATGTTTGATATTATTGCGTTGCAAGTTATATTGTAAATTTTATATCTTGTATTGATAGTTTTTAAATTTCTTGTTACGTGTAAAACATTGTTTCTTAAACATTGATATTTAGTAACGTACTCATAAACAAACTTACAGTTACAGCTAACAAAATTCGACCGCAGAAAACTGGTAACAAAATTTGCCTGGGTTATAATTTGAACGCTAACTTGTTTGTTTTGTTTGGTTCTACTCTTTATTGTGAAATTTCACAATGGGCGGGTTTATTGTCGTACGACAATTTCTTACAACCAACCCTACTATGAAGTGTTTATATGTGTGTGTGTATAACATGTGTGTAAGTGTGTGTTGTTGCATTCGATCGACAGTTTTTTATAAGCAAAAACAATTTTTTATATTAATTAATTCTTAAATAAATAAAGCTTTCGAGATAAGATTGTAACAAAAATCGTAAGTTTTAGCGTGACATGCAGTGTCCAGAACATTGTTACACTCCTGTTTCGTGTTCTTCCGTGTTGCCCAGAAGTCTCAAGCATGTTTTTATGTATCTTCCATGTTTTCTCGGCGTCTCCATTGGACTTAAGCATAAAAAACCGCATTTTCCAAGCTCCCAGTCCAAGATTGTCATTTTCGCGATGTTTGACAGCTGTCAACTTCTGTTCAGGTTGGTTTACAGGCAGTGTTGCCATTCTTGCGCCCGGTGAAGCAGATCGTTGCCCGCGGTTAAAATAATACGCAAATATTAAAAGCAATGTTAAGAAATGTGGTAAATATGCTAACAATCCTTGTTGTATATTTATTAATATTAAAACATTTTTTTTTAACTTGAGTTGGTAACAGTTGTTTTGCTGAAATGTTGGCGGTCTGAGCTTCCTAAAGTTACGTCACACTTCCGCCCTGTTCACTTGATACCAAAATGGCGAAAAAGGTGCGATTGATTTTGTGTCAAGGAAGTGAGAAAGTGCCTTAATCGGCGGTGTCAAGAGTGCACCTGTCAGTGGGGTGACCTCACTTGGCTCATGCCGTTAATTTTATTATTAATTGTTGATATTGATTTAGGTTTATGGATTGCGGTATTTTCTATATATTTTGTCCATTACCAATTATTTTGTACATAAATAATTTAAATAAATATTTTAATAAAACGAAGTTAATGAGGTATCTTTCACAATGGGCGGGTTTATTGTCGTACGACAATTTCTTACAACCAACCCTACTATGAAGTGTTTATATGTTTGTGTGAATAACATGTGTAAGTGTGTGTTGTTGCATTCGATCGACAGAGTTTTATAAGCAAAAACAATGTTTTATAGTAATTAATTCTTAAATAAATAAAGCTTTCGAGATAAGATATATGAACTCACTCGGCTCATGCCGTTATTTTTACTATTAATTGTTGATATTGATATAGGTTTATGGATTGCGTTATTTTCTATATATTTTGTCCATACTTTGTATATAAATAATTTAAATAAATGTTGTAATAAAACGAAGTTAATGAGGTATCTTAATAAAAAATGTGTCATTAAAAAAAATGGGCCCCGGTGCAAAATTGAACAAATGCCCCCTCCCCCTACTCACTTATATTTATTATGGCATATAGTTTATTACTATTAATTGATGATATTGATATAGGGTAATGGTTTGCATTATTTTCTATATAATTTATGTATATACTTTGTAAATAATTAATTTAAATAAATATTTAATTAAAACTAATTTAATAAGACATCTTAATAAAAAATGCCTATTTTTTTTAAAAATCATTTTGCAATACGTACACTAGAACTTTTTTTCGCTACGTATTCCAATATAGCTAATATAGAACAAATTGATACACTTTTAGTAAACCTTTATTTGGTATATATAACAATGTTACGACCAGTGGCGTAACTAAACAAAATTAAACAAAATAATATATTTATTATGGCATATAGGATGTAATGACTGTATACTTAGCTACACTACATATTTATATTGCAGCTACATTATAAATCGGCGTTTTCATTTGGGGTTCGACAAGTTCCCAAGAACTTCAGCGGGTCACGCGGGGTCACATAAAAACATTGTTGCGGGAGAATGTGCGAGAAAATATCCTTTGTTAATACGACGCTTTACTGTTAATTTAACTACTGAATTATATTTCTTTACATTTGAATGTCGGTTAAAATTTTGAATGAAACTTTTAAGTGGGAAACTGTTAAGTATAAAAAAATCCCACATAATATTTTTACAAATATTACAATTTTTGCATTTGCGTAAATTAAGTACTAAATGTATTATAAAAAAATATGAACATACATTTCTAGCGTGGTTTTGGTATTGATTTGCACTTTGCAAAATCATCGATCAGTTTTGAGACATAATTTTTTTTGGCTTCCTTAGCTTCCTAGCAGAGTTGGATGAAACGTTCTTTCGTAGACAGAGTTCCATTCTAGGTCCCCGGACTGCTGTGGGCGCCGCACCGGCTTTACCAGCTTGGTTACGACAAACTTCGCAAGTGGGTACGAATTACCCATTCTCTATTAAGAATAATAGTTCCTAATATAATAATATGTAATAAAAATTGTTTTTATAAAAATGGAAAATTTATTTCGTTTAAAACTTGAAATAATATTTGTTATTTTTCAAGAATCAAAAGCCAAACCCGTTACGCATCCGCGGTCCATCGCTATTGTTTGATAATGGCCGGGTGGAAATGACAGCTGCATGATTTTTCCCCGCGACTCGTCGCACGCGTCCCGGTCTACCCCCCAAAAGCGCCCAGGACATTAGCATGCGTTTAAAAAGTAAATCGCGGGGTGCAGACACCCCTACCAGCCGACGGACATGCTGCACTCTCCTCCCGAAATGCAAAAACTGTGCGACCAGACGGTAGGGTGTTTGTTCATTTGCTGTTCGATTTGACGAACTTTTTTTTTAGAAGTATTTATTAGTATTTTATTTTATTATTTTAATTAATTAAACTAGTATTTTCGTTTCATTATTATTAGACGACTGCCCAACAAAAACGAAGTGTACTGTCGCTTCTAGCATGACAGCATGTAGTAATATATGTACCCTTATAGTCGGACACTTAAATCATGTTGATAAAAATAAAATACAAACGGAGCTGCCATGGAATTCACCGACCGGAGTCGGGCCCATCATAATACTATATTTTTTTTTACACTTCTGGGGGGTGAGCAGTGGATTCCGGACTTACGAACCGGCTGTAGTAGGTTTAGGACAGCTGTCTTGCCACATGTGAGCATTCACCTTACCACCCATTCACTCCCCCTTCGAAGCCATAGAATTTGAGATGCAGAAATCGCGGTTTTAGATATTTTTTCTAGAAAGGAGTTGATTATTTTCCTGGAGAGACCAAGATCTTTAAAAATGTGAAACAAAGATTTAGCTGGCAGGCCACGAGCGCCTACTTCCACCGCGTGAAGGTGAACAGTGAAGCCGTTCCGGGTGACGGCATTTGCGAGGTCATGGTATTTGTTTAATTTGTACTCTTGGTCTTTTGGGATATTTGATTCCCATGGAACATTTAATTCTACGATAAAGACCATCTTCCGAGATAAAGAGTAAAGAGTTATATTTGGACGCAGGGCTGTGCATCCGGGACTTTCAGGGAATTTATACTGCTTAGAGACCGAATCGACCTCCATAATCCAATCTGAAGTTTTCTCGATTATTGAGAAAGGTTTTGCAGTGAGATGTTTTTTGCCTTTAGAGCCAACCCGGACAAACTGTATTGGGGGTTTGGAGGATACTGTGGAACCCTTGTTGGCACGAGCCACTGAGAGGCTAAGTACCTCGCGAATAACAGCAAGGACTTTGTCGTGGCGGTAAGTGTACCGTCCTTGATCCAAGGCCACCTTGCAGCCAGATAGAATATGTCTAGCTGTGCAAGGGGTGTTGCTACAAAGGGGACATGAACTATCCTCGGCATAGCTCCAACGAGCGAGGTTACTGGGGTCTGGAAGTGTATGCTGAAAGGCATTTAAATAAAATTTCAGCATCTCTGGCGTCCAGTCATACAACATTACTTTCCAGTGCATTGGAGGAGGAATGCAAAAGTCTCCAATTGTTGTCCAATCATTCTGGCATTGAAGGCCAATAGCGTGAGCCATACTTTTGCTGTCGTAATCTCCCCGCAAGAGAGACTTCTTTAAGTCAATAAACTGTTATTTCCGTATTAACCGTAAGGAAAACTTGATACCTATAATCGAGAAATGGAGTATCAAGAAAAATCCTCGTAATTCAACAAAATTACGATTGAAATATCGTTATTCTGTATATAACCGTAATAACTAAATGGCAATGCAAGAATCAATTTAATATTTATTATATTGCGCGGCAAGTTAGAGCCATGCGTAATAGTCACAGACAAATACGTACCGGCGTATTTGCAGGGACTTCATTTTTGTGACATGTATGGAGTAATGCTGACGCCACACGTTCTATTGTTAAGCAGTTCGACCATTTGTTTCGAGTGTTTTATTGCATCCAATGCCTACAGACGAATTTTCATCTTCTCTAAAACGTCAGCGCCAGGTGTTCTAAATCTCGCCTGCTGACTCTACCCCGGCATTCTATGGTCAAAATACTGTTTGATTTGTAAGTAACGGCTTTTACAAAACTCTTGCACGTTGCTGGCTCCCTAATTATAAAGTTAAGTTAGACGCTAATCCCGTTTATGGGCACGTATCGAAACCGAAATGTCGAAAATTGTGGGTTCATTTTGCGCATACGCAGTTTACGACATCTTTCTGCCATGAATACAAGAGCAATTATAATCTTGCACAAATGTTCATTTATTTATTTATTTATTTTTTGAGATACTTATAATTAGGTACACAACTCATTGATCATGTAATGTTTGCTTCTTATAATAATTAATATAGGGAGGTTTAACACATCTTACATGACCTTTCCTGCCAATAGCACATCCTTCCTAACGAAAAGGAAACTAAGTTATTGACGTTTGAAATTACTTCGATAGATACATCCAGCTTCGATTTTAAAGACGCTTCGACATCAACAATTAAACCAAAAGAAGTATCTATAATTCAGAATTTTCAAAATGCAAAAATATCTTCAATAAAGTGAAATTATAAAACACACTTTATTTTTAACTAAAATGAACTCTTGAATTCTTAATAAATTAGCTTGAATTCTTAATAGTCGTAACTTGAACGTAACTTAATCGTAACTTAAATTCTTAATAAAATCAGCTTTATCCGAACAAAATTAGCAATTTATTTGTAGTTTATAAAGAAAATGTGCAGGTGTTGTACATTTCTAAAATTGGCATAAAACAAGGAAGCTTTTTAACACACCAGAAGCGCAGATACATTGATTGGTCACCACTGTTTAAAGTTAATCAAAAAATATTTTCTGAAAAAAAAATGATTTTTTGTTATGTTTACTGTTTTTGGAACATCAAAGGTATAGTATAACTAATATAGTATAGTATAACTATATGGTATAGTATAACTATAATATGTAGTATAGTATATCTATAATAATATAGTATAGTATAACTATAACGTATACATTTAAATATATAACTATTTACATATGTACATTTAAATATATAACTATTTAAAAATATTTTCATTAAAAAATTTACCAATAAAATATATTTTTAACTTTCTTGAAAAAGTTACCAATAAAATATATTTTTAAAGAGTGTCAAAAGCATAATGCAAAGCGGTGATGAATTTTTACGAAAATCTAGTATAGCTCGAAAACTAAAAGATTCCTCTGAACTCACGGTTTGGTAAAATAGATAGGTCGTGACAAAAACTAAAACTACCTAAATTCTGTCGGTCCAGTTCTGGGACCCCCTGTATACATTCTTACTTGTTCATATTTAAACATACCATTTTTTTCCAAAACTACGCGCTTCCCCCACCCTTCCTATTGATATGCAAATGAAGTATTCTGTATAATAAATAGGACGAATGCAAGCAACAGAGGTTTAGCTCCACTCTGATTATGAATATACCCTGGGGCAGAAATAGGTTAAAGCATTCATTTCTAAAAAAGGGAGAGAGTAAGTAGTGATGCCAGTAGTTTGTAATTGCAGTAGTTTAATATTTTATATTAAACAGTGCAGTCTAATGCTGTGGCGTAACGATTAATGAAAAACGCTACATGGTTTAGCATAAGCAATCGTCAAGAAAGGCCAGTGATAGCATTGATTACGTAGCATATTAGATTGCTCAATGCAGTACTACGATGTGGCAGCTAGGATTTTACTACGAAACGCAACGTGTAGAAACCCATAGTTCCAAATATGTATTTATCTTCTCTTATTCTTGGCGACCTTCGTGGTATGGCGGCGCAATGTAGATGTCGCTCTAAACATTTTAACGAAGTTTTAACGCTAACAAATTTTCAAATCATAGCTGATTTTATTTATTTATTTTTATATTGTTTACACAATGATGTTATTTATTTAATTGGTTTTGGATGACCTATACGAGCATTACGAATTGCTACACGTTTTCGAAGTTAAAGCAAATAATTTTCAAGTACTTTCTCAGAATTCAAATGTATCTCTTTCTTACGTGCTATCTCTTCTGCGAGGTTGGCGGCCATTCTATCTATTCGCCTCTTACAGACTGATGTACGGACCAAGGATCGTGTCCTCTTCCCTTAACATCGACTCAAATTTGAAAGCCAGGAAATCGAACTTCCTTGTGGTCTTAGATTTCAACTTGAATTATAAGTTTCTACTGTATTTGTGTAAATCACTGATAATAGTCTATATCACTGGCAAAGTATTATCAAGAACTCGATAGACTCATGGTTTTTTAAGCATCCTCCAACAATTTTTTTCAGTTCAGTAATTTCCATACAGTGATGTTTGAATGACTGAATAAGAGAAGTATACAAAATATGCATACATATAAGACCCCAATTTCATGTGTTTTTCTGTTTTTATAATTTCAACTTCAGTATAATAGGAAGGACCGATTTTATGGTAAATAACCCAATTATGCCCGTAACTATTTTGGGATTTCGGATTTTGGTTATTTTCATATATATTTGTGTTGATAGGTTCCTATAACAGCATTGACTAGTTTTAGTATTTTTTTTTGTATACTAGGTATTTTAGAGGTGTTCGAAAACGAAACAATGTCCTACATTCGTTATAGGTAATTCAAACAAAGATGTTATAATGAGTTTATTTAATATTTATTATTATTTTCACATGCAATCTATTAATTCTATCTACAATCAACTAATTGTAAAAACACGAATAAGTCCATAATTTACCCAAATTTATTACAAAACTTTGATACCTTGTATAAAGCTTTACTCAACTGAATAATGACTTAATTTTTTTCGGGAGACGAAATGATTTTTGCACGATGCGAACACGACACAACTAGCACTGCTTACTGTTCCAATCTAAAGTGTCAATTCTGCTAAAACTTCGTTGCTAATAGGAGATAGTTCCTACTCTTGCGAGAGACGGCAGTTTTTTGGATTTTGCTGAGCTCACAAAGAATTTCCGATGTTTTTACAAAAGTACTACTTCTTGTTTCGTTTTCGAATCACTGGGTATATATGAGATAACAAATATTACTATTTTTGACCTAATAATTATCGTCCATTACAGATATCGACTAATTTAATTATAGTCCAAAAGTCGAAAATAGTGAGGTTATTAATTATAATGCCTCCTCGATTTGACATAATAAATGGATGACATTTTAATGACCTCCCTACCTACACTTAGGAGCCAATCACTTCCACTAATTTCACTGGCGCTCCATCAGCGTTAAATATTAATTAATTGATATAATGGGTCATTTGTAGTGCGTTGAAAGTGTGGTATTTGTGAATACATACTGTAATCACAGAATCAAGGTCTGGAATTTTTAAAACAGACAAATTGGTTCTACCCATAGCTAATCGACCCTAAAGCTCTTTATTTTATTAGCTCTAACAATAGAAAGCTGAATACATAACTCAGAAAGTACATGTAAATTATGTAATGTAAATAATGTGGATATTCTCTTTGGTATTGTACCATCGACGGTACAATACCAAATGTAGTGTAACGTAATGTTAATAATGTAGTGTAATGTAATGTAAATAATGTAGCGTTAATTTAATGTAAATAATGGTAATGTAAATCTGTCGCATCGAAAATATCTCGCCCCGCTATCAGCATTTGCTGGCCAGACTATGTTTTGTTTATCAACTAAGGCTATAAAATGGCGTTTAGCGATGACATGTTGCGACATGGCATGGCTCCATTTGGCGCAGCGGATTACCGTACGAATCGGGCAGATCGTCGGTGCCAGGCGGCAGGTATTCCTTTTTATCGACTGCGACTACGCTTAGAGCGAGGTTACGTCGAACGAAACCGTTTTACAGACATCGATAATCGTAGCGTGGCGCCGCGCCTGCCAGCACGCCAGCCTCTACGCCTCTACGCCTCTACGGCCTACGGTCTACGAGGAGAGCTACGCGACGAGCTACGAGAAGACATGAGCATTTGGAACGATGCCAAGGTCACCAAGTATGCTCTATATAAAACAAATATATGAATAGTTTCTGCTTATAGTGCCTCTTCATCGTTAAATAAATGAATGAATGCTATAATGAGAGTTTGTTTGTGTGTAACTTTCAACCTGCGAACCGCCGTTTCGCGTTTGATTATAGTTTTAAAAAAGATCAATACAAATGGAAATATTCTCCAAACCATTATTTGGGATACTTGTCAAAAACGAAAGAGAAGCGGGTAGAGGTGTCACAAGACAAAGCTAAAATGTAAAAATCTATATATATATGTATATATATATATATATATATATATATATATATATATATATATATATATATATATATATATATATATATATATATATATATATATATATATATATATATATATATATATATATATATATATATATATATATATATATATATATATATATATATATATATATATATATATATATATATATATATATATATATATATATATATATATATATATATATATATATATATATATATATATATATATATATATATATATATATATATATATATATATATATATATATATATATATATATATATATATATATATATATATATATATATATATATATATATATATATATATATATATATATATATATATATATATATATATATATATATATATATATATATATATATATATATATATATATATATATATATATATATATATATATATATATATTGACTTTTTTATGGAAAATTTTGTATTTTTATACACTTTAGGGTTTTTGGTTAGTAAAAGGGATAGAGTTGAGTACCTTAGCAGAACGTTTCGGAGCCCGTGGCTCCTTCCTCAGCGGCGAGAAGAATACTGGCATCCGCTGCTGTCACCAACGGCTACCCGCTTTTCTTCTGTGGTACTGGGAGAATGGTGATTTGGCGGGATGATAATGTGAATTTAAATTAAAATGGTTTAATTTTGAATTTAAAAAATTACATATTTTTTAAAATTTTATTAACAAAATATATATAAAATAGTTGTAGCGCATGTGTGTTAAAAGTGTTTGAACTACATATGTGTGGGGAGGTGAGTGTGTGTGAGTATGTGTGTTGGATTGTGTGGGTGTGTGTATGCGATCATCGCATACACACACCACACCCACACAAATATTGCGGCGCAAGTTGTAAGAAAAGGAAACCGATTACTCAGTAACGGTCTGAGTGATGGGGTATCCACAAACTTGAATAGCGGCGTAAAATATTAATAACATTGATTGCAGGTATGTCGATATGCATTGAAATAGGTAGTCGTTGTAGCGGAGGCGACTGCTAAATTATGATACCTGAAATTAATGATTGTATCAGGCTTACATGAGTTTTTGAGCTACAGACATATTTTATTCATAGCTCAAGAAATATTTATAGCAGTAGGCCACGACCCAATATTTGGGGCTGTCAACTACAACGGGCGAACCCGTCACCTCAGGATGTTTTAACAATATTTGATCGTTCTGTCTCCTGTGAGGTTAGGGTAGAAGACTTGGGGTGAAAACAGTTTACTGCCTAGTTACGCCACTCGCCCGTAATAAGCCAACGCCTTACCGCGAGAAACCGGGTTTGCATCCAGCGGGCTGACTTCTCCGGCCTCCCCACTGGCACAGGGGTGGAGGTCGCTTGCGCGGTCCTCTCCCCTGTGTAGCAGTGATTCGGTGTCTACCGAATCTATCGCGGACCACAGCGTCCTTTTCCTGGCTGTTCACCCGGTATTGGGTAGCCAAATGGTATTTTCAAGAGCGGCTGCGGCAACGTTAACAACCGCCCCCGCTCTATAGGAAACAACGCCGTTTCCTGACTCTCAGGAAGATTCCCAGAAGTTTCACAGAAGCTTCGTCCGTGACCTGGAATAATATTGTTGATATAATGAAGACTAGCTCAGCTGCTACATTTAAAAACTTGCACAAAGCTCTGCGTCTTAATGATCAACAAAAAAATTACTATAGTTGCGTTGCGCATATAATCCTATTTTATATTAATAAATAATTAATAGGACATCCTGAAAATCAGACATATTGCCGGGCGGTGTGCCTTTTGATAGTATATAGACTAATCCATTTGGGTTTGCATAGTCATGATTTATTTGAAATACTTAAGTAATGGATTGAATTGTTTTTATTTTTCTTAAATTGAGTAAGATAAAAACAACTATCCTTGTAAAAATCTACTATCGATAAATGATATTATTATTATTATATGAAAAAGTCGGTCGGAGTCGTGTCCGGTAATTTATTTGTTTCCGCCACCTCGTCAGTAACTAACAACAAATCGATGTTTCCATTGTGGCCTGATACTAATTACCCCACAATTGTGGGAGATTCGTAGACAGCGAACCGTCGCCATCAGTGTAAATAACCCTATGTGATTAACAAGCGAGTGAGCGGCCGGGTAAGTTAAGGCAGGGACGGATTACCTTTACAAAATTGTATACTTTTTATTTGGAATACCTATATGAAAGAATTTATTTATTTATTTATTTATTTAAGAATTAATTACTATAAAACATTGATTTGCTTACAAAAATAACAGGAACCGAACTGCAAAACCATAACCTTTTGCTTATTTGATTCTGTCACCCAACTGGGACTAGCCCGTTCTAGGGTGGACAGGACTCTAATATTACAATCAAGTTTGCTTGATTGCTTGATTGCTTACAAATGTACAAGTTTTAGTAAAAAGCTAATAACACTAAATTGCCCTAAAATTTGGTCTTCGAAAAAAAAAATTAATAATAATAATAAAAAATATTAAAAGATAATATAATAAATAAAACGCAATTCCATTATATAATCGGCAATAATATAAAATTCGATTAAATAATATAAGTAAAATTATATGTGAGAAAAAAAAGAAACAGTCATTAATATTTAATATATGTTAAGTAATAAAGGATTTAATATGAAAATATCTAGTCAAAAAAAGTACAATTCATTGTCAAAATAATATATAACAACAAAGTCAAATAATTTTTGGTAGTTAGTTCAATGTTAAAATATATTCAACATACATGTTTAAAAATATGTTTAAATTTGTGCACCTAAGTTTTATTTTTAACATTTGATGTATGGTTAGTCTGTCATGATTCGATAACCATTTCTTTAATTTATTTTTGAATTCCCTAAATGTCAAATTTATTTTTTTTCCATATTGATCAGATTGTAAAATCTCGGAGTAATGTTTTTGTCCAAATGATGTTTTCATTCTGGGTATTATAAGCCTATTTTGTATAACTTGCCTCGTTGGTCTTCGGTTCTGAATTATTCCTAGATTTGAGTTATTGTCCAAAAATAGCCTTAAGAGGGAAGTTTTTAGAAAAAGTTGCCTACAAGGACATTAGCTTCTTTATAAAGTTCATTAGTGGGATAGCGATATGGTCTAGGTAAAATAATGTTTAATGTAAATTTCTGCGCAACTTGCGATGGTTCTAGCAGGGTTTTACCACATCCACCCCATCCAATTATGCCGTAAGTAATAAGCGATTCACATAAAGCATGGCACAGATGAGTGTTCATATGCACTGAGATCAGTACCTCAGGGTTGTGTCCTCTCTCAATCCCTGAAAGGATTTACCCTTGAGTTCTGGAGAGGCAAACAAATTGTAGAAGCCAGAGTGACTCTCGTGAACAACTTGCGTTGTGCTTAAGGCGCTATTTTGTTAAAGAATTTAAAAAACTTGCAAGAACTTTCGAATAAGAAATATATCAGTATCGAAAATAACTGGAATGTCGATGAGACAGTATGCAAGAGTTAACAGAATTAAATTGCGTTTCAAAAGCTTTGAAGAGTTTTCTGCAACAGAGCATGCGTCTATCAGAGATTTGAACATGACGGATATTGATATGATGGCTAATAATCTGATGAGTCAGTAGTCTGGTCACAACACCGCAACTTTCAGATAAGCCGCTAATAAAATGTTCATAGGCAGACATAGCTCTATAAATATTATATCTACGATATAATTTAAAGTTTTATGTAAGTAATGTACTTGCATAACCTGTAGTAAGTAATGTACCTAAGAACGTTATATGTAAAAAATGTACTTGCATTACTACAATAAGCTGTTTATTTCTTTCGAAACTAAAATCATAAAATTCTTTTTTTTTTTTTAAACTTTTTTGCAATTAAACTGCGACCTAATAGATGTCTTAATCTGCGACCTAATTTATGCAATTTTATTGAAATCCGTAACCGTTATAAACCTGTATACTTTATTTTTAAGCTATTGCATAGCTTTTATCGCGGGCCTAGGCCAGCGCGACGACCGAATGAAGAAATTTCTTAACGAAAATTAATGATTTTAAACTGATAATTACGTCTAAACGAGTACTGCTTACGATTCGAAAAAAATATATGTCAAACAAGAACATTTTCCTAATATTCTTAGCTTTGAATATTTTAGATTTTGTTTTTATTACGTAGTGTAATTAATTTGTGAAATTAGGTCTAACCGAACACAAAAACGACTACTACGCAAATACTATCTGGCGTATTATTATGAAACCTGCACCATTTTAAAGATAATTTAATTATTTATCTTTTTATCTACGATTTTTTTCGAATAATCCGGTTTTTTTGCTTTATCGAATAAAAAATTCGTGCGCGGCGTTCTATCGGAAGACGTTTAAATTATTCCGAATCATTTGCTTTCGCAGCCGCAAATGATTCGGAATAATTTCAACGTTTTCCGATAGAGCGCAGTTATCTGATATCAGAAACAACAAAATATATAAAATAAATAAATAATTATAATTGCATAAGTTGTTAAAAATGCTATGCAATAGCTTTACCGCGGCAGTCCCCGAGTGCCACACGTATTTTTTAATGTAATTACTTTGTAATACTGTGTGATTTCATGATAAAGAATTGAATTCAATTGAATTAAATAGAGTATCTACTGATCGCCAACTTTTTCATGGCAATAACTGGGTATATCTATACCCGTTTGATGCCATAGAATGCTGAACGATCATCATAATTGCATGGACATGCATAATTGCCCCGATAAAACGATCATAAAATATGACATAAAAGAAGAATTTATCCTCACTTATAAATTTGGGATAGCGACCGAGAATACAACCCTGACTAACTCCCCTGAATAAATTAACGAAATTTCGTGTATGTTCGATTTTGCTTATACGTATACATCAGTGATTGAAATCGGTGAGGGTGTAGGTACTTACTTACCCACAAGGTAAATATTCCAGTAATTTCCGAAGAGCGTATTAGAAAACCTGTCATGAGTTTCGGGGCGGCCTGAGGAGACGGCATTCGAGGAAGAGAATATTAAGGAAGCCCTACAGTTGCGGTTGAAGTGAACGATTACGTCACCGAGCACTATTTAAAATAGGTATTTATCGATTAACCCGCGCCTTATCTTATCACGTAAGGTTTCTTATCAGCTGTTTTCCAGCAGACAGAACAAAACGTCGAAAAATTTGCTCTTTTGCTGTAAGCTGCCTTTTTGCTAGACTCTGAAAATGCGCAACGGGCGAGCTGATGAAGTGTTGTCGCAAAATGATTGATGAATTATTGAAGCATAATAATATCAACATGTAAATATAATAAAAATATAAGCGACTGCCGTTACAGAAAGTGTATTTATTATTATTTTTATTACGTTTTTTTATGAAATATTTGTGGGTTATGTATTTATCCTTATATAAACATGTATATTTCCGGAATATACGCAATCAGACCTTTCATTTGACACTAAACCATTGAACCTATAAGTACTAGACCCCGCGACCAGCCTGAGAATGCGTCAGCCGAATTGAAAAAGACAGCAGCATATAGTAACTCCCGCTATCCTTGTTTAGTCGCGCACGCACGGGAGACACGTAAATATATCACTATGGCAACGATTCGACGCCATAAGTATGCTATGCTATGGATAAACACGCATGTGCAACTAGACAATGATAGAGGGGTGTCTCATATGCAGCTATCTCCTCCTATTCGGTGAACGCATTCACTCACAGTCCACCTTCACACCTTAGCGCTCTATTCTATTACCTCTATGCACTAAACACGATATATTTATGTTATTTATAGACATTTGGACATTTGGACAATTAGACAATTTAATTAACATTTGGACAGTTAAGGTACCCTATGGCACTCGGGATGACTTAACAATTCTAACAATTCTACACACTTCTAAATCGGTTCAGGCGTTTAAAAGCTATGGTGGAATTAAGAAACGGAAAACATACATAGATGAACCCTGAACACATTACACTCCTTTTTTGTTGGGCAGTCGTGTAAAAAGATACAAACGAGTTATCATAAATGAAAATCGGCAACCTTTTTTTTAAAAAGCTTTAATTTTTTGTATGTAATGTAGAATTTTAAGTATAGTGCGACATATACTAGATTAACGAATGGGTGCAAAAAGATAAAACACTTAGAGACTAATTATTACGAGTGCAATTAGAAACATGTAAACTACGAGAGTAGCAGTGCGATCTAATGTTTAACTGCGCAGTGGTTTATTTTGTTTAAGCGACATTGAATTAAGGCGACATGAGACATCAGAAAAATACCCGAAATGGGCGGGCACGCGAAGAAATAGGCGGGGTCAATTTTGTAGGGCTCGACCAATAAAAATCCAGCGTTGACGAAGCGTCAGGCACAGATTCCACGTCTGTGCCTGACCTGGCGAATACTAAACGTTCTATCGCAGCGCTAGTACAGAATAACTACCATTGAGCAGTGATCTAATAACTACCATTGCGCATTGGTGTTAATGGTAAAGCATATTTAGCGTAATTCTCAGAGCGCTCTCACGTTTTAATTAATTGTAATTAATTTAGGGCCTATATAAAAAATGTGGCTAAGCGCAACGCTAGAGAAATAACCATTCAATAGAATGAAATTAAAACAATACACACTCACCGCTTATATTGTAGGAGTAATCGCGCCTGAAAGTTTTCGAAGTCAGTTTAAAGCCTTAATGTCCAAGGCAATGGGCAACTTTTTTTAATTCTAAACTGTAAAATGGTTCCTTATCAAGGCATTCGCTTAGGAACTTTTTTAAATTAATGCGTATATTTTTAAAAAAATCATAAAACTAACGTTCTTTAGATGTGGTCGTTCCCATGTATCATGTCACCTTAACTGATATAATGTAGATCATCTTGGTTTCACCCGTTTAACTGTTTATTTTTGTTTGTTGATAATTAATTAATTCATATTATGAAATCGAAGACTCTCGCGATTGTTTGATATTATTCATAGGATAAAAACAAATTTAACGCTTGAGGATTGTAACACTCGACGTTTCGGCGATGTTGCAACCGCCGTTGTCCAGTGTAGACTTAAATGAATTATAAATAGGATAAAAACGAATTTTACTGCGTAAAGCACCATTTTTAGCACCCGACTTTTCGGCGATGTTGCAACCGCCGTTGTCCAGGTTAGTCTGGTGAGACTAACCTGGACAGCGGCGGTTGCAACATCGCCGAAAGATCGCTTGCTACAATCTTCACGCGTTAAATTCGTTTTTATCCTATTTATAATCCATATTAGTAAGAGAATAGGTTTCGTAAAATATGTCATCCAATATGATCGATCGCGTAATTTGGTCTGAATGGGAATGAGTCCTATGTTTTTCCTCATATATTAGTTAAGGAGCCAGCGATAAAAAAGTACAAGAGTTTTAAAAAAACTGATACTTTCAGATCAGACAGTATTTTGACCACATAGAATGTCGGGGTAGAGTCAGTAGGCCAGATTCCGGGACACCTAGCGCTGGCGCACTAGGAAAGGTCTAATTTTAATTAGTACCGGCAAAACCTTTTAGAAAAGCTGAAAATTCATTAGTAGACAGTGTATGCAATACAGAACTCGAAACAAATGGTCAGACTGCTTAACAATAGAACGCGTGGCGTCAGCATTACTCCATACATGTCACAAAAATGAAGTATGCAAATACACCGGTACGTATTTGTCGGTAATTATTACACATCGGTCTAATATGACGTGCAATATAAAGGACTTAATTTTTGAGACATATATGGAGTAATGCTGGCGCCACGCATTCTATTGTTAAGCAGTCTGACCATTTGTTTCGAGTTCTGTATTGCATCCACTGTCTACTTATGAAGTTTTAGCTTTTCCAAAACTCTTTAAGGGTACTAATAAAAATTACACCTTTCCTAGTACGCCAGCGCCAGGAGTCCCGGAGTCTGGCTTGCTGACTATACCCAAGCATCCTATTGCAAAAATACTATCTGATCTGAAAGTATCAGCTTTTAAAATGCACTTTTTTGTCGCTGTTTGATCTATAACGTTGCAAATTAAGCTGATTTTAGTACCGCATAAGAAAATATAAGCTTCTTAATTAGTTCATTTATATTTCCAGCTAAACAATGCGCAGTGTAGCGGAAATAGAGTCGAGATAGGGTCTAATATTCGGGTAAAAGCACAGATTTAGGACAAAAGCACAACATTGATAACACACATTTTTTATAATTCACACAAATTTAGGTAATACACAACACCGAAAGCCAAAACATCTCGCTAGCACAACGCGTAAGAAAAAATATTTACACATATAGAAAAGATACACACAAACTACACATCGATCGACACAACTACTTGACTTACCGGCGCCACCGGTCGATCTTCACATCCCCTAGCAGCATCCGCAGCAGCTAAACACTCACTTTTTTATTGAATTGATTATTTATTGAAACGGTGATGTTTGTGTGCGATAAAATAAAATTCAGTGTGTCAAGGTGATTGATAATTTGGTGGTTGTGTGTGGTTGGGAATGGTTTGCAGCCAGGGTGTGGGGTGGGGGGAGGGCTCCCCGCGGCGGGACGGCCGCACGTCGCCGCGGTCGGCACTCGAATGAGTCAGTGGCGGGGCGCCGGGCGCCGGGCGGCGACGCAAACGCGCCGGCCGCCGCGACGCCCGCCGAGCCGCGCCGAGCGCCGCCCTCCGCCGCTCGACTACCCCCCACAACCCAGCCGACAGGTAAGCGAGCTTAACAAGCACCGAGTAACTGGCAACAGCTACTTTTTTTTTGCAGGAGACTGGGTGGTTTTGGACTCTTACCGACTTAAACCCCTCCTGCCTCTTGGCGTAGGACTCTGGCCTCAGGGTTAGTTTCCCCTAGGAACCAAACTTCTGGCGCTCCTGGACGGTCTGCGCACCGTGCGGCATTAGCCAATCGATTGCGCACTCTGACTAACAGTCGGGGGAGTCTGGAAGCAGTACTGTTTCCTATAGAGCGGGGGTGGTTGCACGGCGACTGCTCTTGAAACGACCATCGGCTACCCGATCCTGGGTGAGCAGACGGGCAAAGGATGCCGTGGTCCGCGATAGATTCGGTATACACCGTTTCACCACTTCTTAAGGGAGAGGACCGCGCAAGCGACCTCGAACTCGTAACCAATCGAGAGACTGGAGTAATCTGGTCGCAATTGGAAGTAAGGGCGTGAGTGTAAGCCCGCTGGGTAACACTCCTGGCTATCTCGCGGTTAAGGCGTTGGCCTCTTACGGGTTTGTGGCGGAGCTAGAAGGTTGACTGTTTTGTCCAAGTCTTCTGCTCTCACTCCAGGGAGATAACGAATAATCGTTAAAACTTCCTGAGGTGACGGGCTCGCCCGTTGTAGTCGACAACTCTAGTTGCTTCTTGGCGCCGACTTACCTGCTTTTCGGCCTACCATCGGCGTTTTTCGTCATTAGTTCTTTTCTCCGTCTCTAAAATCTTGTCATTTTCCTGTATTTTAATCACGTTTTCTATAAATTCTTGGAGCATTCTCCATCCTTCTATTGACTGCAGCATTCCTGGGGCTACACTGTCCTCACAAATGATTCTTCCTGCTTTTTCCTATAACTCTTTTCTTTCAATCTCGAATCGCGGGCAAACAAATATGGTACGCTCTGCTTTGTCATTTGTGCAAGTGCAGTACATACAGCTTGCACTGTCCCTTTTTTTGATGCCTGCTCTATAATAATTTATGAATACTCCGTGGCCGGTAAGGCAATGCACCATCCTTTATGTTAGTGTTCTATGCTTTCGTTCAATCCAGGTCTTTATATTGGACATTAGACGGTGTGCCCAGTGGCCTTTGCCAGACTCGTCTCATTCCCTCTGCCAGTTTATCAAGTTCCTCTCTTTTACCTCTTTAAGCATTTCGGAGCTCATTTCGCACCCCCATTTTGCCTTTCTTTTAAGCTGCAATAGATGTACCGGCACTAGGCCTGCCAGCACAAGAGCGGCCGCTGTAGAGACTATTCCATAAGCGCTGCATACTCTCAATGCCATAATTCTTTGGGCACTCGTCATCATATTACGCCAGACCTCTGCGTATTACGCCAGACTGGCGACGCGTACAGAATGATGGACTGGGTCGTTATTGCCAGTACTCTTCTTTTGCGAGCGCTTAGGCCTTTTCTATTTAGCAGGATTGTTGTTGGCAACAGCTACTACAATTGCTGTTATATGGTGGGGTTAAGGGCCCACACTGAGAAAAATATAACGATGTAATACACGGAAATATACATATTTCAACAAGGATTACGTATATAACTCGGACTGTGGTTCATAGGTGGGAGCTAATGGGCCCTGTTGCACTTAGGCCACTAACACCCATGTGTATAAGGGTCGACAAAACTGACGGATCAACACCCATCCGGCAGTCTCCACGCAGAAGTGCGAGTCCGGGTAGGACTATGACCTGCGGGACAGTTTTCTCTAGGAATCAACCTTCAGGCGCCCCTGCAGATGGTCTGCGCACCGTGCAGCGCCAGCCAATCGATTGTGCATTCTGAGCGCCCGCCGTGTCTGTAAGGGAAAACTGAGCAGATGCTACAGATAATTCAATATGGGTTTCTAGGTACTGCGCTTTAATATACAGCACAACATCGATATAACGAGCTTGAAGGCCAAAATAAAATAAAAACGTTTTATCAAGGCATTTGTAACATCGAGGTTCGCTAAACCGAGTCTTACAGGTTTATACAATAAAAACGCACCAATATAAAACACAAATGTTTATTTTGTAATACTGTACGAATTTACATACATAGAGTATTGGCTATATATAACTTCAATACTGTACCATGAAAACAAACAAAATGATTGAGTAATAGAGTAAACCATAAGTTAATAATAAGGTGGGTAATACCCACAGTTTTGTGCACAGTGTTTTTGAATCAGTGGGTCACGATCTCCTGGGCCAGCGGTGGACAAAGTACGGCACGCGGGCCAACTCCGGCCCGCGACGGGCTTTAATCCGGCCCGCCAGCAACGAATCCTTTAAGGTATGAGTATTCACGTCTCAGCTCGAACCCGTTTACGAGGACATCATGGCCAATTAAAAGCAGTTCCATATTTCACATACACCTACCATGTTAGGGCCTTCAACTTCAGGCAATTAAATTAGGCAGTTTCTTTTTTTATAGTACTTTCTGTTTCTTTTATCTGCAGTTTCTTTTTATCTGCAACTTTCATGATAAATAATAAAGATAATTTCAAAACAAAATAAATTTTAGTTGTATTTCACTCCAGCCAACCTGGCCCACTGTGATATTGATTTTATTTTTCTGGCCCCTCGTGAAAAAAGTTTGACGACCACTGTTCTGGGAGGTCGTGAGGAGACACCCGGGGGGGGGGGGGCGGCGCCTTAGAGTATCTGAAAATAAAAATCGAAAATATTACAAAATCTTTATTATATTATATGCAAACATTTACAGCTTCGGAAGAGAAACATATTTATTATGTGTTTTTTTGCTACGTCTCTCACATAACTTTATGTTGATCTAAGATGGAAACAAGTACCTAAGTACAGTTTCCAAAGTAAAAAACAGTTAAAATTAATGTGGTTTTCGCCATTGTTTTTACAAAAAAAAAAAAACTGTTTACAGGTACAGCTGTGAAAGAGACTAAGGGGGGGGGCTGTGGAAGAGACTAAGGGGGGAGTCTAGACAACTAAGTAGATCTAAGGGCGGTCGCGTAAAAGTTTGATTTTATATTTACTAAAAAGGGGGTCGCGATCTAAAAAAAAGGTTGAAAAACACTGCTGAGTAACATTAGCCTACTCATTATTTTTGCAGAAAAAGCAATAGGTGTGGTCCGTGTATCTTTACGATTTCATGTCGAGGATCGATTAATTGTTCTAATGCACGGTTTGACATTTGATATACTGAAGGTTTTTCGTAGAGTAAATTAATTTTTATGTAGAGGAGATTATTTTTTCCGAGCGGATCAAAAATTTGTATTATTTTCGTAATATAATATAATATAGAGATATAATCGGCATTAGATCTTACGAAAGGTTCAAGGGTATTAAAAATATCGTCTTATCATGGAAGTTGTTATATCGAGGTTGTATTGTACCTACATCATTTAACAATAGGCTGTCCAAAAATGGAAGTCGAAAACGGAAAGCGAGTAACTAATGAGAGTGCTTATCATTACCGTAAAGCATGCTCGCGCGCATCGTTATATGCCGGTGCCTACTGTCATTATTACTACCCCCAACAAACGATATAACTATTCCAATCGCCAAATTATACATTCGCGGGCACTTAGGTATCTCGTCACACCCAGGGTTGGAATTCCTACCTTTGATTTATTTGTATTACGATACGCTTTTTAATCTACCGGAAAATATTATCGATTTTGAATGTGACTGAGTACCTACCTGTTATCCTAGTGAGAATAGACTATTATAGCAGGAATAAATGTTTTGGAATTGCTATTACGGCAATACAAGAATTACAGACGTGTCCCATATACGGAATATGTCCGTTCCAGATATACGGAAATATATGTAGGTAGGTATGTAATTGTACGTACTAGCGGATACATTGTTCGAGCTTCGTCCTGTAAAACGCAAAGGGCAATCTACCAGTTTATCACAGCGCGTACAGACTCAACGACTGCTCCAGATTCAGAAACAGCGTAGCCAGATAGCGATTAATATTCGAATTAGGTAGATTATTACAATTGCTAGTAATAGTTATAATATTAACAGCTTCTTAGTTTAAACTATTGACGTGTAGGATGTTTATTAGTTAACAGTTTTTATCTGATACTATTTCGGAAAGTGCGCAGAAAACCGTTTCTGTTAAGACAAAAGAGATTTTTAAATAAACAGCTAAGACCAACTAATGTATAGGTACTATTATTAAAAACTAAAGTAACACTTCTATCTGGTTATTTCAGTTTATTCTAGAGTAAGTATCCCCTTTTTGACAGTTTTAACCGGTCGGGCGCCAACAATGCCTATAGGTATATTGCGTCGTTTGACAGATCCGCGCGTAGCCCTTTCGGCCGGTCTCCATATCTTATATAAATACATAATATCCATGACTAAACAGATGAATTATCAGGTAACAAAAGGAAATTCATGAAAAAACGATACTGTTAGTATTTTTTTGCGCTCAAAGGCTGGCTTTCGAACGGTTAATCAGATGTTTACACTTTCAATATTCTTTTATTTCATCACCCTTACAAAAATTTGGAGATATAAGTCGATTCAGTCATTTTCCCCTAATTCTCAGCCCCCAGAAAACGGGTCCTAGTGAAATTACAGACCCAGACGACAAACCTGGATCCATGACTGATACGGCTGACTCAACATTTTGGACGTAATAACAGTCGTCGAGAAATTGTTATTAAAAAAAGGCATTTTTGACACCATTCTTCGACCCTTATCACCAAGTCCTTTTCAGTACAGGTAGCTCGCCACTGGAATGTTCTGCCTATTTGCTACGATATCCATGCTCAGCATGTTAAAAAACAGGCATTAACTTTAGTAGTCAGAAATGACCTTCTCCACTTAGCCATCTTATTTATAATATTACATGTACCAGTAGCTATATAACCGTTACGTTTATAATTTCGTTACTTTTGATTTAGCTTTTAATTTGTGTACTCCCGTCATCCAAATAGCCGCAATAGCCCTGAAAATTTGGTTAGTAGATATAACTACTAGGAATTTGGCTCACCTGTGAATACTTTAATATTTATTATTATATCATTATTTATTCCGTAGCCGGCGATTGGGGAGGGGATCGCCTTTGCAATCAATACGCGGTTGTCAGAGCCGCTGGATCTCGTACTCCATTCACGATTCGTTTCCATTTTTGACTATTTTTAGCGACGTCTCGAGCATCGATAGCCGGTAATTGTTGGCCAGGTGTTCTTCAGTGCCGAACGTTGAATTCTCCATTCCGTCGGCCGGCCTCGCCAAAGAAGTACTTGGCAAGCGATTATCGTTCGTTCGGCAAACATGGCCGAACCATCGTACTCGACGTTTTTGTATTTCTTCTTCGATCGTTGTTAGTTGATCGAGTCTTTCTCTAGTGGTCTCGTTTTGAATTCTGTCGCGGAGTGAGACACCGGGAATCTGCCTCAATCATCGCATTTGGAAGACTTCGAATTTGTTGAAGTCCGATTGTAGTAACGTCCACGTTTCCGATGCATACAGAAGAATGGGAGATATGTACACCAATATGTATATTAAAAACAAGTTTTCTTTAACGTACAATAAAGCTTTTCAACAACAACAACTATTAATTTGATGTTATAGGTTTAATAGCAACTATTAAAAGACCGCGGATTGCGCATACATCCTACTGTTCATAACTTTGAATTTTCATTGGTAGGTATAAAAAAAATCCTTTCTACTTACTACACCGTTTGTCTACACCGTAAAAGCCTTCTTAACGCTATGATTTGACATAGGTACGCTATATCTAATTAGGTACTGCAAAGCTCACACATTATTTATTTTTAAACCCATTTCATGTATAAAAAAACACAAATACTGCATGATCAAATAATATAAAACCATTCATGGAACATATTTTCCAGAATACTGACTATTTTCTCCAAAATCAAAATACGTTAGAGTTTCTTAAAAGGGATAATGTTGGAGTCGGCAACACCACTCAGAAGCGATGGTGGCTGTGAACTCGGGCGGGGCGCGTTGGCGGGGTCGCAGGGGAGAGGGGACGCCAGTGCCGGCTGTGTCGGTAGCCGGAGGCTGTGGGAGTTCAACGGGGGTGGAATAGCGAGGGTCATCGCACGATTTTATTAAATATGTCGATGGTTATTTTGTGCTTATTATGTATTAATTGGCGCAACCCTAGAGGTCAGTAAAGGAATGTACACTCTATTCTTTTCAATACGATCAAACTCTGTCTGCTTAAATTACAAATACTTGAAAAAACATCGACAAAAACCAATTGTGGGTCAATTTTCTTTCCTTTTAGGTTTATTGTTTTTAAATCTATAAACTAAATATGATCGCAGTTGGGCGGTATCGAGTAAAACGGCGAACCCGTCACCCCAGGCTGGTATAATGATGTGTGATCGTTCTTTTATCCTTGGAATGAGCGTAGAAGACTTATAGAATGCCAATCCACTATCTAGCTCCACCAACTAGCCATGTTATTCCCATTTGAAAGAATTGGCACGCTCAAAAAAATCACCCAGCTTATAGAAAGCATGTGTGGATTGCAGCTTTTGTTTAATAAATCTTTTAAACGCCTTTGTTTTCATCTTTCTTGTGGAGAGTGGTAGCTGGTTAAAGATCTTATAGCTCAAACGGTGGTTCGGTGTCTACCGAATCTATCGCGGACCACGGCATCCTTTGTCCGGCTGTTCACCCGGTATCGGCTAGCCTATTGGTCGTTTCAAGAGCAGTTGCGGTAAAGTTAACAACCACCCCCGCTCTATAGGAAACAAAGCCGTTTCCTGACACCACGGTTTTCAGTCGGAATGCACAGACGATTGGCTGACGCCGAATGCTGCGCAAACCTTCCGGGAGCGCCCGAAGGATGAATACGAGGGGAACTGGTCCGCAGGCAGTTCCTACCCAGGCTCGCACTTCTGCGTGGAGGCTACCGGATGGGTGCTGACCTGTGATCGGGCCGACCCTAAACACGTGGGTCATAATGGCCTAACTACACTATGCCCATTAGCTCACAAAAAGTATGATTGCAGCGAGATCATATTTTGCTCTCGAAACGCGTCGAGATATATGCATATAAATTAATTTAAGGAATTATTTATTTACCAGTTATTGTACATTTACAAGCCGGTAAATTTCACGTCCGAGGAAGTCCCACCTGTTTATTGGTCAACGCGCAACGGTATTGGACGGAAGGGTAGTAGTCTTTTTTCTATCACACGGCCAGATACATATAATGACTTGTGTCATTTTTTCTGCCCAGGTGATTGAATGCAACAGCAACTCTGCAAGAGCCTTAACATCTCAACTGCGGGTGGCTCATATATATATATATATATATATATATATATATATATATATATATATATATATATATATATATATATATATATATATATATATATATATATATATATATATATATATATATATATATATATATATATATATATATATATATATATATATATATAGATATATATATATATATATAAATATATATATATATATATATATATATATATATATATATATATAATATATATATATATATATATATATATATATATATATATATATATATATATATATATATATATATATATATATATATATATATATATATATATATATATATATATATATATATATATATATATATATATATATATATATATATATATATATATATATATATATATATATATATATATATATATATATATATATATATATATATATATATATATATATATATATATATATATATATATATATATATATATATATATATATATATATATATATATATATATATATATATATATATATATATATATATATATATATATATATATATATATATATATATATATATATATATATATATATATATATATATATATATATATATATATATATATATATATATATATATATATATAAAAGCAGTGAAGGATTTACGTATTAGCTACACAAACTATAGCTTAGGGCCCCCACTTTCTTGGGGCTCCCAAATAAATCGTCCGAGTGAACAATTGTCATATAGAGGGTGAGTTTTTAATTAATGATATCCTTGAAGTGGGTTAATCAGTACGAGCAAATAAGCAACTTTAATAAAAAAAAATAAAAAACAATTTGTTTTTTTTTTGTTAGCTTAGGGCCTTATTAAGTCTAAATGAGGCATTGTGTAATATGAGGCACATATGGGCCAATTAAGAGAGGGTTCTCTTTACTGTGACTCCATACAACGGCTGTCAGGTTTTCCGTAATTTAATAATCACTAGCTGTTCTCCGCGGATTTATTTATTTATTTAAGAATTAATTACTATAAAACATTGATTAGCTTACAAAAATAATAGGAACTGAATGGCAAAACCTTAGCCTTTTGCTTATTTGTTTCTGTCACCCAACTGGGACTAGCCCGTTCTAGGGTGGACAGGACTCTAATATTACAATCAAATTTGCTTGATTGCTTGATTGCTTACAAATGTACAAGTTTTAGTAAAAAGCTAATAACACTAAATTGCCCTAAAATGTGGTCTTCAAAATAAAATAAAAATATAGAAAAATAATTATAATAAAATATATTAAAAGATGATATAATAAATATAATGCAATTCCATTATATAATCGACAATAAATATAATAAAAAAATCGATTAAATAATATAAGTAAAGTTATATGTGAGAAAAGAAAGAAACAGTCATTAATATTTAATATATATTAAGTAATATAGGATTTAATATAAAAATACCTAGTCCAAAATCAAATAATTTTTGGTAGTACAATGTTAAAATATACTCAACATACATATTTAAAAATATGTTAATAATTTGTGCACCTAAGTTTTATTACACTATTATTTCTAACATTTGATGTATGGTTAGTCTGTCATGATTCGATAACCATTTCTATAATTTATTTTTGAATTCCCTAAATGTCAAATTCATTTTTAGTTCCATATTGATCAGATTGTAAAATCTCGGCGCAATGAAGAGTAATGTCTTTGTTCAAATTATGTTTTCCTTCTGAGTTATTAATCCTAAGGGTCGCCGGTTCTGAATTATACATTTGAGTTATTGTCCAAAAATAGCCTTAAGAGGGAAGTTTTTAGAAAAATTTGCCTACAATCAAGAACTTTAGCTTCCTTATAAAGTTCATTAGTGGGATGGCGGATTCACCTGCGGTTCAATTTAAATTAATTTAATTTAATTAATTTAAATTAATTTAATTTAATTTAAATCGGATTATTTATAAATAATTTAAAGTCATATTTTCGTGTGGTATTAGTACCTATATATTATACTGGTTTTCGCCGCAATCTGGTCTAGATAAGGCATGCGCTCTTCGGCTCTTCTCGGTAATGCTCGGTTCTCATCGGGTGGCCAACCCCCCGGCCCCAACCTAACAGCGCTAATACTTCGTTTTCGCTTAGCGTTCTTTTTTGTTGCTTCGATTTCGCTTAGCGTTCTTTGTGTTAACCTATAACATATACGATGCTAACCTGTAACATAGCCTATAACCTTCCTCAAGAATTGGGCTACCAAAAGAGAAAAAAAGAAAAACAAATCCTACTGGTAGTTCCACTAAACAAACTCTTCAGCTTCCATATTAGAATAGTTATATCAAAGTTAATTTGTAGGCTGTCTAGGCATATTGTGAGTCAAAAATTTTGAATATCCTTAAACAACTTATTTTTTTTGAGTTATTGAGTCTTTTCGTTCCAATAAGAATTATGTTATTTTTTTCAGAGTTACAAACTTCTTACGGGCGAGTGGCGTAACTAGACAGTGGACTGTTTTCGCCCCAAGTTTTCTACGCTCACCTCACGGGACATAGAACGATATAACATCGTTAAAACTTTCTGATGTGATTGGTTCGCCCGTTGTAGTTGACAGCTCTAGCATATAGTAGATTATACGTACGGTTATAGTCGGTCACATAAATCATGTTGAAACTACAGTGTACCTAATGTTATTTCCGTATTAACCGTGAGGGCAATGTTGAGACATAAAACCGACTAATGGAGTTTAAACGAAATTCCTTGAAATACAACAAAATTACGATTGAAACATCGCTATTCTGTATAAAACCGTATTAACAAAATGGTAATGTAAAAAGCAATCCAATATTTTTCTCGGTGTAGTCGAGTTGTATTTTACTAAAATTGCTCTCCTTAGTGGGAAAGCTCCAGAGTTTAGCGGCGGGTGCGCAAGCATGGCAGTGGAACGGGAACTACGTGCTTCTCTCTTCGCTCGCCTACCTATCTATACCTATAGGCGGCTACACGCTTTTCGTTTTCAGTCGCAAATATAAATGGGGCATTAATACTTGGCTGCACACTGAGAAAAGAAGAACAATCCGACGGCGACTTGTTTAAGAGAATTTTTGCCGGGCGATCAGGCGGAATTAATTACGAGATATGAATTCAATACGCCTTTTACCCGACAGCAGGGGGGCGACGAAGCGGCTGGCGAAATATTGCGAAAAATTTGTAAACAAGAAGCAACATTAAGGGAAGGAAATTCAAAGAGAGATCTTTCGAGACGCCCAGACGTCGTCATCGTTGGTTTACAATATTCTACTCTGAGAATTTTGTTTTATTTGGACAAGCCGTATTTATTTATATGCAAATTTTTTATTTATTTATTGATTCATTCACTTATTGCGAACCAACATTACTAAAAAAACAATGCATTACAAAGTAAAATTAATAGTAATACAAACAATTAAATATATATAAAAAAAACACGAATGGTGTTACAAAAAGTGAACTTTTGTGAAAATTGAAAAAAATGTTTATGAAATATTGAATCGTTAATTGCCAATTAAATCGTCAAGCGCGTTAACTTGGCTTCAAAGTTTACCTAAAGTGCCCAGTCACTATTGCAGGCAGTCATCCAAGAAGACATATTTAGAAGCGTCATATAGATCAATCAGTCATCTTCATCAAGTGTAAAAAGAATGGTTTGCTGGCAACGAAACAACACCATTTGGCAGGAAATTGCTTGATAATATTCTTAAAAAAGAAAACATCACAATACATAACCCAAGCAAGGACCAGTGTGACATCTGTGTCTCGTACAAAGAGAAAAATGTTCACAAAGAGTTGTATGATATACACAAACATTGCGAAGACAAACTCAAAACCATCAGATTCTGAAAAAAAAACTTGTTATAAGCATGGACCTTCAAAGTGTTTTGATCTGTCCGAAACTACTAATATCAAGTGCTTATTACAAATTGAAATTTCAGCTTCACGATTTCACTATTTCTATTTTGAATAATTGCGATGTGCACTTGTACGAGTGGCATGAAGCTGATGGGGGCGTCACTGCAAATGAGTTACTTTTCATCGTACTCACTTCTGACGGATGTGGGTATCAGAATAGAAATAAAGTGTTGGCCAGCGCACTCAGTGTTCTCTCAAAAAAAAGAATATTATCATCAAACGTGGACACACTATGATGGAGACAGACTCTGTATATTCCACACTTGAATCTGTATTTAAACCACCGATCTATACCCCATCTAATTACATATCTCTTATGCGATCAGAAAGAACTGAAAAGTCCGAACAAAGTTAAACAAGTCCACTATGACTTTTTTTCAATTTATGATGACTTGTTTTCGAACTTCATAACCATCCGCCCTGGGAACGAGCTGCATCAGAAGCAACTTTTCCAGTAGCATAGAAATTGTACAAAGATCGTCTCCCAATAACCACTGCAAAATTCCAACACCTCAAGCCTGACATAAATAAAGAGAGTCATCCGTTCTTCGATACGTTGCCTCATAAGTAAACTCGTGAAAGAAAAGGTTCCTTTATTGTTGTGATTTACTCTTATTATTGCAATAGTGTAATAAGACTACTCTTATTCATACAATAGTTTTTATTTTTATTTATTTTATTAATTTACAATAACTTCATATAATATGTCATATAAACACCATTTACATAATATGGTTGAGTTGGGAGAAATTGAGCACATCCTATGGTGAAAATGTTTATCCGCATTCCTAACTAGGTCAGAGACCCGTATCTAGGGATGCTGATTTTTGTTTAATTGTATCGACGAGCTGACTCTTTTGATATTATGAACTTAAGTTGCATTGCATAATACATAAGAATATATACATATATACATACGCATACATACACACATACATAAATATATATATATATATATATACATACCTACACATATATATACATAGCAAATAATACACGAGATTTGATATTAGTTAGTAATATATAGTGTAACTCTTATCCATACAATAGGCTAAAGTTAGTGCTATAAAAATAATAAAAACATTGACCAAACAATCGTTTTTATTTACAATTTGTATACCTCTTCCATTATGTAAAATCTGCCATCTGCTAATCGGGACCTAATAAAAGCTGTTATGTGCATGTGTAAAATTTTTTTTTTTTTTTTGCAATAGTCAAATGCAAAAAGAAAATAGAAATACCGGAGCCATGCATCACTGATTAAAAAAAAGAAAGCAATGAATCATTAAAACAAAAAAATATGTTGTTTTTTTCTGTCCCCCGTAAAATTTTTAATTTGACACATATCAGGATTTTGGTCGGCGCAACGACGATATTGCGTAACAAGTTCCCAAGAATTTTAGCGGGACACGTAGGACACAGCGGGACACAATTTTGCAGGAGAATAGTCGAAACATTTGATCCTATATTAATACGTCGCTTTACTGTATTTTACTAAAGTATATTTCTCCACCTTTGAATATTGGTGAGAGATTAAAAAGAAACAGTTTTTATTACTTTGTTCAGAGTAGAACCACCAACTGCGAAACTGGTAAAAGTAATATAAACCCATATAATATTATTACAAATGTAGCAATTTTTGCATATCTAGGTATATATCGACCTAATGTATTAAAAATATATGAACAAATACGATTCTAGAATGGTTTCCGTCTCGATTTGCGTTGAGACAATCATTTTTACAGCTTCCTTAGCTTCCTAGTACCGTTGGATAGAACGTCGATCGTAACGGAAGTTCCATTCTAACGCCAATGCTTACGGGGAAGAATAATCAGTCAATTTTCAAAAAAAATGAGAAATTCTATTTTAAAAATGTACCTACTTACAATAGGATTTTTTAGGCAAGGTTTTTCGAGTGAGAACAAAATATATCTTGTCTGTAAACCAAATATAGTTGGGTATCTAAAAGAAAATACATTTTGCTCATATGTGTAACGGACCTTAAGTCCATTACATGCGATCAACAAATGCATCGATTTCCAGTGAAATACACTGACACAATTCAGCTATTATTTTAACTCGTGCAGCCTTGAATCAGCACGATGAAACATTACTTTTACTCGGAATATTTTGGATTGCATCATTTATCGGCCTATATAAACTGAAAAGCGACCAAATTATCATTCCCCAAGTGATCACCTTCCCCCAAGGTTGCGACGGATTATTCGGCACTCTCTCTCGCGAAATAGGTCAACGAATCCGGTTCTGTGGTTTCCTTTCCTTACCTTCCTAAGTCTCGAAGCATCAGTCTGTAATCCCACAGACTCGAGCCGTGCCCAGTACAGTACAAGATACTAGGAGCACACACACAATACTCATCCGTATATCCTCGTAACCGCAGTCGCGCATCTATACACTCGCGTCAACGTATGCTATTCGGGAAGCGTTATAACTGGCAATATCAAACCATCGATCAATAAATTCCTTCTACTTCATTCAAAACCGCCTTTCAATACGGAGATAACTCGTAAGTTGATACCACCACCTCACACCGAACAATTTGGAGTCTTGTGAGGGGTGGTCCCTCACATATGTATACCTGCAGGATTTTGGACGCCTGCAGAATTTTTGTAGAAAAACAAAACTTATTGGTCTTTTACTACCGTTTATTCAAAAATGAAAAACGTGATAATAGTATTACTAATAATAAGTAGATATCTACGCAGTTGTATTATATTTGTCGGAGGAGCTAATTTGTTTCAAAATATCGGGTCTGGTTTTTACGTAAGAATGGATCTGATTACATGATTTATTAATCTCGTAAGTAGTCTTGGTAATCAACATGGCTTTCAAAACTGCGACACTTGACTGTCTTTTTCGCCTGGCCATATTTTATTTATTAGAGAAAAAACTCTTTCGACAGGTGCGTTACTTCCAGGCAGACATAAAACGTACTCAATAATTATACGAAAGTCAGTACAGTTGAGATTGTTATCGCGGAAGTGTTTGAACAACTCCACCCAACGGTCTTCAGCAGCAACATTCTCAGAATTCCAGTTTGTGATTTTGTCATCTTTTGGGCTTAAATTATCTTTTGGTGTGTTTGCAAAAGCGGGACATTTTTGCTCTCGCTGGGGACAGCGGACAGACAGCCTGAAAGCGGGGCTGTCCCGCCCAAAACGGGACGTATGGTCACGACAAAAGAACCTCATTTTAAAAAGTCATATTGACTTTGATCGTTTTCCTTCTAACCGTTCAAATAGAATGTCGCGCGGAATACTGGCTATCATATAAGAATAAATAATTAACTGGCTGTAATTTAAACACATGAGATTTCGCGGTAAAAATATCGAAAACTGGCAACAAGTGCTACCTCGTAAGGTCAGTGCGCGAGAAGGGCGAGAAGACAATTATTTAATGGGGAGCCTGATATAGAAGGTCAAAAAAAACATGTTTTTCATGATTATTTTTTCAACTTAATGTTGAAATCTGATCATGAATCTTTTATATCAGTTTGATTAATATTTAAGAAATAGAAATATTTTTGCAATAGTAAAAAAAACTATTATTGAGGTATTGAATTGCAAATGTTTCTGTTTGCGACGTATCTGTTTCAATGTTGCTCAGCGTTCAATGTTGCTCAGCGTTCAATGTTGCTCAGCGTTCAGCAGCGTCAGAGCAGATGAGATTTTTTTCCTCACCGACATTCAAGTATAATAATAATAATAATAATAAAAGCCTTTATTCGCTGACCGTATTGTACAATTTTGCCTTATGTGATAAAACAATATATTTTAATAATTTTTAATCTAATTTTTAAATAAGTTATCATATTCTTCAGCAGCCAGTGTTTTGATCAGGTTGTCCTTCGACATAGGCCTCCCCCATTTTCTTCCATTCATCTCTGTCCCAATCCAACCTTCTCCATCCTTTCGGTAAGTCATCTTCCCATCTTTTAATTTGACGTCCTTTTTGTCTTTTCCCATTTTTAGGATACCATTTCATTACGTCCTTCGTCCATTTTTCTTTGTTGGTTCTCATGATGTGACCAGTCCAGTTCCATTTTAGTTTTCTAATTTTGTTCAAAACATCGTTCACCTTTGTTATTTTCCTTATTTTTGAGGTCGTCCACCTGTCCTGTAGCCTCATGTTTAGCATGCTTCGTTCCATTCAAGTATACTAGGAACTAAATAATTATAAATTCATATTATTAAACTGCTTACATAGGTATGCGAATAACCAAACCGACAATTTTGCTAGCGCTATTGTAAATATTTAAAATGCATACAAAATATTTACAATGAATGCATAAATTACATTCCGCGCACACATTATTATGTGTACACTGCATATCAAACATAATTCCCAGGACCGCGGTTGACCTTTATAAAATTGACCCTTTTATATTGTTTGGGAAAATATATAAAATTGTTCCCCTTTCAGAGCCGCGAAAAGTTGTTTTTGCAATCCATGGGAATGACGCAGAGAAAAATGAGAAAAAATCGACCTGTTTCGTTAAATTTTCTATACCTGAAAGTAAAACCACATGTTTTATTTTAACGATATACTGGGCCCGATCGCGTTTCTTTGTGGACTAAAACTGAAATTATTTCAAGCGAACGAGATAGAGCAATATGTTAGAGTTAATATGAAACGTTAGAGTGGAATATGAAATGAACTATCATCGATAAAAACTCCCTGTCGAACTTATACACGTCCGAATATATTTGAACACATTTCGTGCGGTGCTTCCAGATGCTTTATCTTTGGTGGGTAGTTTTAATGCGAAAAAATGACAATCGTTCATTTCATATTCCGCTCTAGCTGTCTCGTTCACACAAACTAATTTCCGATTTTAGTTCACGAAGAAACGCAATCGATCCCACTGTTCAATTTCACAACCTTTTTTATATATAATATTTGTTACATATGTTGGCATTATATTCGTATGTAGAACTGATTTTGACACGAATATATTTGCAGGTAAATGATGTAATATCCTGAAACACATTACTGTCATCACATTAAAGTCATCGTGTGAAGCATGTGTGAAGAGACCAAAAGTAGTCCAAAAAATTCATAGGTTCAAAAAAAGTCCAAAAGACGGCCGGACTGATAGTTTTTATATACTGGAACTTGCTGATAGTTCTTATATGTAGGAACATTTATTGCAACTACTCACCAAGAAAATGTGAATCATCCCAAACACGGCAAGAGTTTCATTCACTACTGAGAAGATGTTATGCGTCTTCTACATACAAGTATTTATATCATCAGGTGCGCGTAGTAAACTAAAGTTATTTTATTTATGTAATACCTAATATATTATAATAGCTATTGATATTTAGTATCTGTCGGAGAAATCCTAATCTTTTTATCGATGTTATACGATGATGAATTGCACTTACATAAGCATAGTACGCATAATGCCAATATTCTTAATAGATTATCAAATTAATAAAGTTGGACAAAATTAAAATACCTACATTACAATGCGCGATATAGCCCTTCCGAGCGTACCTGTTTGCACACTGAAATTTGTATGGCAAACAGGTACGTAGTGTCACCCTACCTCACCTTATATCGCTCAGCACAATTGTCTCGTCTCGGGCGCGAGCTGGCCTGCTAGTCGGGGAGCCAGAGACAAAAAAGTGCAAGAAAGCTAATACTTTCAGATCAAGACAGTACAGTCAGTACAGTACAG
This sequence comes from Micropterix aruncella, assembly GCA_944548615.1. Lineage (NCBI taxonomy): Eukaryota > Metazoa > Arthropoda > Insecta > Lepidoptera > Micropterigidae > Micropterix > Micropterix aruncella. The sequence goes on from OX155951.1 coordinate 34,382,738, forward strand.
TCAGCAGGCCAGATTCCGGGACACCTGGCTCTGACATACTAGGAAAGTTGTAATATTGATTAGAACCCCTAAAGTGTTTTGAAAAAGCTGAAAATTCATCAGTAGATAGCGGATGCATTAAAGAACTCGAAACATATGGTCAGACTGCTTCATAATCGAACGCAAAGCGTCAGCATCTCCATACCATTATATTCGGACCATTATACTGCGATGCACAACCGGAGCGTGGCATGTATGGAGATGATGATGCTAAGCGTTCGAGAGACCGGAGTAATCTGGTCAAATTGTAAGTAAGGGCGCGAGTGTCGGCCCACCAGGTAACATCCCTGGCTATCTCGCGGTTAAGGCGTTGGCCTCTTCCGGGCTTGTGACGTAGCTAGATGGTGGACTGTTTTGTCCCAAGTCTTCTACGTTCACTCCAGGGAGATAGAACGACTAATCGTTAAAACTTCCTGAGGTGACGGGCTCGCCCGTTGTAGCCGACAACCCAAGTTGCTACGCGTTCGATTATGAAGTAGTATGACCATATCCTTCGAGTTATTTATTGCATCCACTGTCTACAGATGTTCAGCTTTTCCAAAACACTTAAGGGGTTCTAATTAAAAGTATGCCTTTCCTAGTACGCCGGCGCCAGGTGTCCCGCAATCTGGCCTGCTGACTGTACCCTGGCATTCTATGGCCAAATACTGTCTGATCTGAAAGTATCAGCAATTTCCAAAACTCTTGCACTATTTTGTCGCTGGCTCTTGGACTCTGCTGTATCCTTTCATGTATGTTCAGACGAAAACTTTGTAAGAATGATATATAAATAATATGAGCATACAATTTCTCAGAAATGATGACTCAGCTATTCTAATATATGTATATAGGGGCTCTCTTTATAGGCACGAGTGCCCCTAGTCTAGGTCCCTCCTCTCTCGATTTTTACCCAATTTTATCGTTCTCGTCTCATATGCTGTCTATGTTTATGCCCCGCATTGTTATGCGTCGTCTCCGGTGTGTTTATAGGGAAATTGCTCACTTTGCAACTCTCCAGTAGGTAACTTTCCCCAAGGCAAATATATATATTTGCCATCGGAGCCATAGACTGTTGCGGAACCGTAACCACGTCGTGAATATTACGGAAATATTGAAACATATTTATGTAAGAATTTCTGTTGAAATACATACAAGATAGTAGAGGTAAGCATCTTGAATATATTTTACAAAAGTCACGAATATAAAATATGAAAATTTATCATTGAAGTACCAAATATAGAGGAAATTGGAAAGAAACAAAGGAATAGAAATAATTTTAACTGTGAAATCGTTTTTATGTTATGGCAACTCACCGCGCAGGAGGGACTCACAATTAAAAAGTATAATTAATTTGAAAATAAACTTTGACCTATGAACATCATTTGGACTACTAAGATAATTCCTCAACTTGGAATTAAACAGTATATAATGCTATATGTTCCTAACAATAAAATAAATAAATAAATAATTTGATAATGAACATAATTATTTTTTACATGGGTGTATCATATTTATCTGTTCAGATGTTTTTAGGAATGCGGCTTTTTGTTTTTTTCTATGATATTTTAAATATTATTTTTTTATTTTATTTTATTTATTTTATTTTAGTTAAAAAACATACAGCATAAAAAAATACATATAAGCATATCATATAACAGTAGTAAAGCCAATGATGTTTTAAATTATTTGCTATATAAGGATTACAAAATATGCTAAATAATACAATACAAAAAAAACAAAAATAATTTAAAACTAACAGTTAAAATCGCTATGTACGAGTGTATGGGTGTCGGTGTGTGTTTGTGTGATGGAGAGCGTGTATGTGTGCGTGTGTGGGTGTGTGTATCTGTAGTGCGAATGTGCTTGTGAGTGCTTGTATGTGGATGCTAATTGAATCCGATCTGATAATCAGCTTTCACGTACCTCCTTAACAAAAGATCGAATATTTTGATGGTTAAATATGTCAATATCGTTAAAGCATACATTGTATGCATGCATAACACGCCGCAAAACGAATTGGAACCATAGTTAGTGTTGAACCTTGGTACGTAAAATTGTTGAGTGAGCGCGTGCGAGTCGGGAAGGCGCTCGTATGCTCACCCTTACTCAGGAGGTATGGACTGTCCAACCAATGAACAATTTTATGTAGAAACGACATATCTGATACTACTCGCCGGTCCTCTAATGTCTCTATACCATAGCGTTGCAGACCTTCAGCGTACGACAAGCCGTTGGAAAATAAGCGGAAATTTAGATGGCGTATAAATCGTTTTTGAATACGCTCAATCCTCAGCTTGTATGTAGCATACCGGAGACCAAATATTAGAAGCAAATTCAAGCAGGCTGCGTAGGTACGTATGCGAAATAAACCGTCTTCAAAGAATGAGCGTTTTTATATTTAGGTATGGTTATCATAATCCATTTTTTTGCAATTATAATTATTAAAATAGTGTAGGGGGGGGGAGGCGATGAATGATAACATACATGTATACAAAGCTTACATCTGACAGTCTCCATATTTAAGAATTCGTTATAGATAAGGCGGGAATGCTAAGAAACAGCCATAGATTGATATTTCTGAACTCAACCGCGTACTATATTTTTGATGGTTTATTTTTCATCATTAAAGAATTAAATCTAATGGAATAATGCTTTATTATTGTATGAAATTTAGATTAAATCAAAAAGAAAAATTAATTCTTTAAAATGACAATTTTTGGCTATATTTATTATTTATTAGTTTCAAATATTATTCAAGAGCATCACAGACGAATCCAATTCGCCCTTGAATATTAAAGCTAGAGTGTAAGTTTAAAAATAAATGAATTACATAACTAAATTAATACTAACATTGAACAAGAATTTTTTTTATATAAAAATATAAAACTAAATAAAAGACAGATTATGATAAACATGAGATAAAAGTTGCCTTTTTAGCTGCCAAAAGGATATACAAAAGATGTCTCTTTCTGTGGGTAAGGTATTAAGAAGAGCTATAACCCTTCCACCTGGCCTGTCTACAAAATATGTGTACGATGGTACGACACATTAAACAATAGATGCGATCTCCTCGCTGTGTAATTTACCGGTACGTTCAATTCAAACTTACATAGTATCTCTGGCAAATAAATAATTCCTTGAATTAATTTATATGCAAATATAATATGGGAAATATATCGACGCGTTTCTAGACTGTTGTATCCTATCATTCCTAGCACAAAATCGGACGGAAATAAGTATGGATAAATATTGTATTTTCTGTAATAAATATATCTTAAAATTTTTCTTTGACTACGCTCTACCATCTGAATGTATTTGTTTTCACTTGTACACCAGATGGCCGAGTTATATTCAAGTATGCTACGGACTAAACAATTATATAGTAGAAACATTACATGAATATTATTAAACTGTTTGCATATGCGAATAACAAAACCGACCATTTTGCTGAGCATATATGTGAGCTGCTAATTAAATACAATCAACGACGGATACAGATTAATTTAAAGCCAATTTTTATTCTGTTGTCTTTTCATCACATCTAATGTAAATATTTTTTTAGATAACATCTCGTTTTTAGCTAAAATTCTTTTATAGCTAAAATTAGTTATTTTTAGCTAAAATTAGACTAGATAAAATTATTTTTTAGCTAATGTCTCGTCCGTTAGAGTCTTTCTGTTTAAATTAAGGCAAATAATTGTTTCGTACAGTTTACTAAGGAAAGAATACCATTTCTCCTAGTAAGCAAAGGCCTTCTTGTATACGCTCAGAGCATCTGGTGTGAACTTTTCTTAGGATTCATGAGTGAAATACTCCTTCTTTAGTGATAATATTACAGGCATGCGATACAAATATGTTTAATTCTTTTATTTATATAGTCTCCAAATGTTGTAAAGTTCCCGTGAATATAACATTATCTTTTTTGAACAAGTAAATATATTAAAAAAAGTAAAAAACACGACTGCCGTTACAAAAAGTGAGCTACTGTAATTATAATTATTTTTATTACAGTTTTATAATGAAATATTTATGGTTTTTATATTTATCCATATAGATACATATATGTTTTCGAAATATATTAAATCAGGTCTTTCATTTGATACTAATCACGATATATTATGGTAATTTATTGACATTTGGATATTTGACATTTAGACAACTATTTACTTGATATTCTGATAGTTTAGGTAGCCTATGTCACTCGGGATAATATAACGATTTTAACAATATCACATACTTCTAAATCAGTTGAAGCGTTTAAAAGTTATGGTGGAATAAAGAAACGGAAATCATACATAGATGAACCCTGAACAAATTATATATTTAGTTTAAAACAAAAGGCATCCCATAAGAATATGCTTAATTCTTTTATTTATAGAGTCTTTAAATGTTGTCAAGTTCCCATGCATATCACATTATCTTTTTAGAAAAATAATAATTTATTTATTTATTTATTTATTGGTTACAATTATAATCTAGTTATTGACTACATTTACTATTTCAGTAATACTTCTGGTAATAATTCCATTTCTAGTAATAATTCTAACGTCTCATACGTTTCCGAAATCATGGCTTTGCAAAGTAAATCCGCTTAGGTCTCTTTCGCCAGCCTCATCTCGAGGAGACAAAAGAGGGGTATCAGCGAGAGGCAGCCTCACTTATCCAGGTGGAGGCCTAATGATGCCTCTCATTTGATTTATGGCCATCATATAAAAGGAGGTTCGCCGCTCGGATGTTATCTCGCAGATAGTCGCCTGCGGAATATCAACTCGTGATTGGGTGGAATTGGAAACATACATCGAGATAAGAAGGCGTCGATTTTTTTGTACGTCTTATCATTGATTATATCGCAGCTCCGATGAAATACATAGAGCTACAACTTGAAAATTCCAATTATGGTGTTTTTTTATAAAAATTATCACCATTTCTCATTTTACACTCTCAAAAAGAGTTAAAACTGTTAGTTCACTAGTTCGTTAATGCCACTAGTGAAGTAACAGTTAGGGCCGGGCCACGCGATGCGGTGCCGCTGCGGCGTCCTGCATTCAAATATCCATGATATATCACACGGTGCGTTCTGGCGCCGCGCCGCACGCAAACCGGTAATATGGGCCGGAGCGGCACCGCTCAGTTGTTAAGTGCAGTCGAAGGAGGGTACATGCTTGCCTGTTTCATTTGTTTTCACGTATTTTTGTTAAATTTTAATCGACGTGCTTAAATTGAGCACCACCGAAGAAGATATTGATATTGACTACCTCATTTTACTAGTTCTACGTAGAATTACCTACAAAACTATTGGACCACTGCATCGTCGTAGTAACGTTGCGGCGCCGCACCGTGCATTGTACGTGTGTACGCCCATACGGCGAAATGCGGTGCGGCGCTGTACCGCATCGTGTGGACCGAATCTTACGACTCTTTTTGGGAGTGTAAATTGAGAAATGGCGATAATTTTTAGAAAGGAGCACCATAATTGGATTTTTTCAAGTTATAACTCCACTTGATCGAAGGTGCGATATATGGTATTAGATTGCTAAACTCCATAGTACGATTTGGCAACCCTTATAAAACGGCGAATCTCAGGTGACATAGCATTGACGGCCAAACTAATAGCGATTTGCTCGTCCATCTATAATAACGATGATAACTAATGGTTTTTTATAAAGGACTGATATGATTATAAAATGCCAATAATTTAACCAATGGTAACAATTATAACATTCAAATTAGTGCCATATATTGCATTTTTTTTATATAGGCAGTTTTGAGCGCCACTCGCTTATTGAGGAACTAGAAACATTCTTAAGGAGTGAATTCGTTAACAGGATAAATGATTTGTAAAAAACTCGTAAAAAAATGTAAAAACCTCGTAAAAAATCGGCGATCCACTACAAAGACCAAGCCGTTTGTTGTGCAGGGTCTTGGTCGTCGTATTCATTTAGAAATGAGCTAATCTGTTTAATTTTTGGCACGTTTAATTTTTGGGACTTCTTCTTTATTTTTTCTACACATTTTTTCTAAAAATATTAAATTGATTCTTACATTAGGTACCATCTTGTTATTACGGTTTTATATCGAATAACGATGTTTCAATCGTAATTCTGTTAAAACTCTATTACTCGATTATATAATATGTATTAACATTACCTTTTTTTTTACTATAGAATAATTTATTTATTTATATATTTTTATTTCGGGAAACATACAGCGCATACAATATACGTACTTGTGAATAAACAGAGAAAAAAACGTAAAAAAAACATTACGCCGATAATCGTTTCCTGCGATACGGAAAAAACAGTATACTGTAGTTTCAATATGATTGATGTGTTCGACTATAACCGTACGTGCCTTTACTACTACATGCTGTCATGTTAGAAGCGAGATCACAAGGTCGCGACGTAATGAAATAACATTATGTTTTAACATTGCGATACGGTAACTACCGTCACGCCAACACCGTTACGCGTCATGCCAATATACGTAATCCTCTTTGAAACATGCGTATTTCCGTGTATTACATCCTTATATTTTTCTCAGTGTAGTGATTACTTTGTTGCTTTTTATTAAGGGCCATAAATACCGAATCTCCAAAACAACATATAGCATAATCGGAATAAAAGCTAATTACAGACGTAGGGCTGAGGGGAAAAACGATCAATGTCATTTTTTCTGAAAATAGGTTACTAATGCTATCTTGTGGATTGTTCCCAAATAAATTGAAACATTAATTGATTTTCGAAAGAAAGATCATAATTTACTCTCAAATAAAGGGAGAAGAAAACGTGCGACGGTTAAGATTGATCAAGGTTCACGCGTGACGGTGGACCTTTATCATTCTTTCCCGTCAGGTCCAGAGTAAGGTACCTGGATGACCCTCCGGTTGACGCTGAGGAGGAACTGTGATGAGAAATACTGATCAAGGTCAATGACTTTCCACGTTTTAGCTTTTTTTCTAATACCTAAATATTTTTATTATCATATTAATATGTTATTGTAGTTATCGCTTTTTTTCTGAAAATGCATTATATATTTTTAAGAAAGTTGAATATATTTGGTTGACAGACATAATATATATTTTACTCACACAAACCATTGCTAAAATTACATCTTTTAAGTTAGTAAACCAGTCTGGGAGGTTTATTCCTTTTATAATATTCTTTGACTTGGCGTCCTTGAGATTAAATGAGTTACGTTTGGCAACTAATATTTTAAACGGGTGAGAATATGATGCCAGCAAATGCATCTTGAACTTTTTAACTGACCTTCACCAAGTAAATCTCATTAGGTACAGTTAATCAAAATGATACTTTTATTTTGATTTTATTTTAATAAAAACATATAGCATGACATTATTAATATTTAAACAATATATAACGAAAGCAAAGGCAATGTTGTTTGAAATATTTACGATATATTGGATATATATACAATATATAAGGAATACAAAATATGCTACATAATTCAAAGAAAACTGACAAGATTAGACTAAAGAGTAGAACTTTAGAATATAGATTAGAATGGAATAGAACTTTATTCAGAATGCATTTTATATCATTATTTACCTATCCGTATATAACTTAAATTACCATAATTTGTAATATTTCTGATCTTATGAAGTGATTTTTTTCAGGTTTACATGCGGACATTCACTCGCACCGTACCCGCGGTAACTCCCTTTTAAGCCCAAGTACGACTGGCAAAAGTACAGAAAAGCTATTTACACCTTAGCATTACATTCTATAATCTACTCCCTACCACTGTAAAACAGCTGGAGGACGCTAAATTATAAAAAATCATCAAGGAGGTGCTGATAGGCCACGCTTTCTATGATTTGGCCGAATTTGAGGGTCATGACTTTCAAATGTGTGCCCATTTAAATGACTTAAAAAAGTAGAGCTTTTTTGACTGGTTATTTTATTTGGTCTTATATTTGTATTTTTAATTTTTAAATGCATGACGTAGCTTTAATTCAATTATTGAACATATTACTGACAAATTGAATATTACGATGATAAATTTTACTTCATATATTTTAGCATTATTGACTATTTCAAATATTAGGCTTCTTTTTTGATTATTTATATTTATGTTTATAGTTTGACAATGTAGTAGGTAAATTTTTGACTATTTATATACGTTCAATAAAGAGTAATAACGAAGAGTAGTAACAAAATAATTGTGTTAGGTAGTAAGTCACCTAACACAATTATTTCGACTCGTCCAAATGCGGTTTTTAACCATCAATTGGACACGACGAAAATGTAATGTAATGTAGTCAACCCTTAATGCATCTTTCCAATAGCCAAACTTTATTATAGTTTTCTTGGTCTTCGAGCCGTTTCTGAAAAGCGATTTCTTTCTCCAGCAGCGATCACAGTGTAAGCACAAATTCCCCGCAGGGCTGTTATTTTCAGGCCCCCCGGTTTCAGGCAATTACCTCCCCGTTGAGACCAGCACAAAACACACAAATCACAAACAACCTCCTGCTCGACTTTTCCCGCCGCCGGAAATTATTTATGTTCAGAGCCTTTTGTTTCTGTGCCCTCTTTGTGAGAGGGAGACTGTACACGGCCCATCGTCTATTTTTTCTGACTCAGTTTCATATGGGAGCTAATGGGCCCTGTTGCAGTGTGGCCACGAGGACCCATGTGTTCAGGGTCGGTCATACTCACGGGTCAAAACCCATCCGGCGGCCCGTAGAAGTGCGAGCCAGGGTAGGACTCTGGCCTCCGGGCCAGTTTCCCCTAGGAGTCAACCTTCGGGCTCTCGTTGCCGGCTTGCGCACCGTGCGGCGTCAGCCAATCGATTGTGCATTCTGACCGACAGCCGGGGGAGTCTGGAAACAGTACTGTCGGGGGTAGTTGTTTACATTTACTGCAACTGCTCTTGAAACGACCAATCGGCTACCCGATACTGGGTGAACAGCCGGGCAAAGGTTGCCGTGGTCCGCGATAGATTCGTTAGACACCGTATCACAGCTACGTAAGGGAAAGGACTGCGCAAGCGACCTCGAACCTGCAACCAATCGGGAGACCGGAGTAATCTGGTTGTAACTGGGACTAAGGGCGCGAGTGTCGGCCCGCTTGGTGATTAACCTGGCTATCTAGAGCGGTAAGGCGTTGGCTTCTTACGGGCATGTGGCGTAACTAGACGGTGCTGCGGTGCGGTGCTGCGGTGGACTGGATGCCGGTAAAACTCCCTTGGGCGACGGGCTCGCCCGTTGTGTTTGACACCTCCAGTTGCCTCAGTTTCATGGACTACGAACTATAAACGTCGTCTCAAAAAGCACATACAGTGATTCGTGGTTCAATGTTTGTTTGTTTATACTCTTTATTGTGAACTTTCACAATGATCGGGTTTATTGCCATAGGAAAATCTCTTCTAACCAACACTATTACGAAGTGTTTATATGTATGTATGCGTGTAACATGTGTGTAAGTGTATCTTATTATGGCATTGGATTGAAAGAATTGGAAATGCAATTCCGTTAATTTGCCACGTACTTGAGATGGTATATAAAGTACAAAAGAAAATATCCTGCCGCCATACAATACATCTCGCCATACAATTATATCCCGCGGTACACTATAAATTATTTCTAATTCTACCGCCAACCGTACCCAAATCAGTAGCGACTTTCGTAATGATTTTAATCGAACTATTTAGCAGATCTTTAAAAAATTAAAAAGGACAAATGTGAATATCACATTTTATCGATTCATAATAAGGTGGAATTCCTTTATTTTTGAGACCAGGTGCAAACTTTGTAGCGCCAACAATAAACTATCAGAGATTCATCTCTAACAACATAAATTACATATATGTAAACAAGAGTGAATTCAGCTTTTATTTGTTTTTTTTAATACTTTTATTATGTAATGATTATTCAGATGATATGTTTACTCTGTTTTATTTTCTAATTTACTATAACAATTTCCTAACATATTTTCATAAAACTAAACTTTAAAATTTAAAATTAAAACAATATCACATAAAATTGGCGTTTTCCTTGGAATAGGCACTGCCTAGTTAGGAGTGACGCAAAATCATTGTGTAAAAATAATCCTTACATTTTTTTTATAAATAAATTTAAAAAAGCAGTATACTATTAGTTGTGGCTAAATTAATCTGTTTTTAAAAACGTTAAAAACAATAAACTTGCCAGATAACATTTTTTGTGTTATCTTGGTGTTTTCTTTATTAACCAACCTCGTGGCTGATGAATCATAATGCGACATATGTACCGAAGGACTCCTGATAACAGAACATCGGATGTGTCACCCCAAGACTTTCCCGGTAAGTAGCAAAGGACTGATTTTATCTGAATATTAATGTCATACATTGAATCGATGAGCGCCCTCTCTCGGTTGGCGGACGAACCCGGTTGGGTTCCGTTTTATCAGTTGGCCCTTAGCCAAGAATCGAACCTCGCTGCCCGAGGCGTTAATATTTGATTAAAATGTGTGGCGGAATTTAAATATTGTTAAAGTAGCTTGTACATAAGATGTTCCAACCAATGTGAAGTCGGCCCAACAAGGCATCCGTGTACCAAATGTCAAGTCAGTAAGTCCAATATATCGAGATTGAAATATCACGTGCGCCCGAATCAACCACAACCGATGAACCGATTTCAACCACAACCGTTTCAACTCTTGCCATGGCCAAATGATTCCTGCATGCCAAATTTCAGCTCAATCGGATTAAGCGTTTGGGCGCTATCGTGGAGGAATACACACACACATGCAGAGACCGACAGAACCACAGGCATACAGACACAGAGACAGACCTCAATATGGATATGGTCTTATTCGTCTTAGGGGGGGCTCAAAATAGAAATTCCCGTCTTCATCTCAAAAAAAAATTGCGCGTTCACAAAACTTTCCTTCGTCGTCGGTTGGTGGGCCGGAAAAGAATAAATAAGAAATTTAACAGACACTGCAACTTTTTTTGTTGGAATTACGATTAGGGATAATTTGGGACGATTTGCGAGCGAGAGCAATGGCAAACAAATTCACAATTAAACAATATTTTTTTGACAAGTGTATTTCTTTAAAATAAATTTCTCCCTTGATTGAAATTGGCTGGAAATACCTGGTGGGCCTAATACTATAGCCTGGTACTATAGATTTCTTGTTCCATAGAAATTCGACCCTCGCCTAATTAAATATAGTAATTAATGATAATGAAGACTTTGAGCGCATTTTTCTTACTCAAAAGGAGAAATGTCTCCTCCTCGGAGGCCGTTGTTTAATATGAACAAATGGCGGCAATCTCTGCTTTATTGCGCCCTGTGACGTCATCATGGTAGAGGACTACCGAACGGAGGTAATTTTGGTAGGTCGTAGGAAAGAACACAGTACCTAGTCGTAGGAAAGAACACAGTAAGAACACAAATCTTTGGTCAAAATGGAGATAAGAGCCTTATCTTTATATATAAAAATTCAGCCTTCGTATATTTGTGCAGGCAAACCTCAAAAAGTATTCGGTTGATTGACATGAAATTTTGACACAAAGTTGCATTCGAATACGCTCGTGTTTTTATAGAGAGCTGAAATTTTGACACAAAGTTGCATTCGAATACGCGCGTCTTTTTATAGTGAGCTGAAATTTTGACACAAAGTTGCATTCGAATACGCGCGTGTTTTTATAGTGAGCTGAAATTTTGACACAAAGTTGCATTCGAATACGCGCGTGTTTTTATAGTGAGCTGAATTTTTGACACAAAGTTGCATTCGAATACGCGCGTGTTTTTATAGTGAGCTGAAATTTTGACACAAAGTTGCATTCGAATACGCGCGTGTTTTTATAGTGAGCTGAAATTTTGACACAAAGTTGCATTCGAATACGCGCGTGTTTTTATAGTGAGCTGAATTTTTCACACAAAGTTGCATTCGAATACGCGCGTGTTTTTATAGTGATCTGAATTTTTGACACAAAGTTGCATTCGAATACGCGCGTGTTTTTATAGTGAGCTGAATTTTTGACACAAAGTTGCATTCGAATACGCGCGTGTTTTTATAGTGAGCTGAAATTTTGACACAAAGTTGCATTCGAATACGCGCGTGTTTTTATAGTGAGCTGAATTTTTGACACAAAGTTGCATTCGAATACGCGCGTGTTTTTATAGTGATCTGAATTTTTGACACAAAGTTGCATTCGAATACGCGCGTGTTTTTATAGTGAGCTGAATTTTTGACACAAAGTTGCATTCGAATACGCGCGTGTTTTTATAGTGAGCTGAAATTTTGACACAAAGTTGCATTCGAATACGCGCGTGTTTTTATAGTGAGCTGAAATTTTGACACAAAGTTGCATTCGAATACGCGCGTGTTTTTATAGTGAGCTGAAATTTTGACACAAAGTTGCATTCGAATACGCGCGTGTTTTTATAGTGAGCTGAAATTTTGACACAAAGTTGCATTCGAATACGCGCGTGTTTTTATAGTGAGCTGAATTTTTGACACAAAGTTGCATTCGAATACGCGCGTGTTTTTATAGTGATCTGAATTTTTGACACAAAGTTGCATTCGAATACGCGCGTGTTTTTATAGTGAGCTGAATTTTTGACACAAAGTTGCATTCGAATACGCGCGTGTTTTTATAGTGATCTGAATTTTTGACACAAAGTTGCATTCGAATACGCGCGTGTTTTTATAGTGAGCTGAAATTTTGACACAAAGTTGCATTCGAATACGCGCGTGTTTTTATAGTGAGCTGAATTTTTGACACAAAGTTGCATTCGAATACGCGCGTGTTTTTACAGTGAGCTGAAATTTTGACACAAAGTTGCATTCGAACACGCGCGTGTTTTTATAGAGAGCTGAAATTTTGACACAACGCTGCATTCAAACACACGCGACAAAGTCTTTCCGCACCGCTTAAATCTTCGGTGCGTTTCCATTCTTGTCAAATCTGTCAATCTTTTCTATTATTATTAGTCGTTTTTTCTAAGTCAACGTGCAACTAGTTCCGAAAACAGTATAAGCGCCATCGAGTCGTCAAAATTGTGATTGATTTCATACTGAGGATCGTGAGTAATCGACAATTTATTATTCTGATACTCGGCTAAGTCGATCTGACTAGAGGCGACTTTACCGACGGTCTACCTCGAATGAAAATAGTAATCGGCAATTCCGTCATCGGCGTAAATCGACTTCACCTACTTGACATGAAATAGGGAGGAGCACTATTGTCTTCACAAAAAATATCGTACGATATATTTATTGAGCCGCAAACTTTACAAATAAGTGGACTATTGGACATTTCATTATATTTCATCTTTTATTTCTTAAATATTTAATACCATGGACTGCGGAAAATGCGAGAAATCTATAACAACTAAAGAGAAACTGTCCTGCGTGCACTGCCGAGAACATTATCATTTAAAATGCGCCAATATGTTGAAAATGAACTATAATAAACTTACAGAAAAAAACATGGCACAATAGCAATGTGATCAATGTAGTTCTTTAGATCCAAGGACTGCAAAAAATACGGGTTTGGATATTAGCAATGGAGTGGCCACTGAAAGATCACCTGGACCTGTATTATCCGAAAAAGATGGTTTGACGTTTTTTGAGCAATTAAAAACCTACCTCGACGAAAAACTAATATGTCTGAGGAATGAAATTCGAAGCGAAATGATCTCTGACCTCAAAGACATTATAGGAAATCAAATAAATAGGGAGTTACGTGAAGTAAAGTCAGGCTTGATGGCACTACAATCTCTGCAAACATCACTAGAATTCCTGTCAAATCAATATGATGAAATATCTAAGAAAATGAATGAGAAAAACACAAAAATTACTGACCTTGAGAAGGAAAATTTATCTCTTCGTACAGATGTCACAGATCTGAAGTCACGAGTCTCCCAGATCGAGCAAAAGAGTCGTAACTGCAATATTGAACTGCAAGCCATACCAGAACGCCGAAACGAAAATATACAGGATATGCTCCGAAATTTATGTAAAAGTATTAATGTCCCTATCCAAACTGAGCAAATAACCGCCTGTCACCGAGTAGCTCGAATGGACACAAGCAATAACAGACCTAGGAATATTGTTGTATCCTTGAATAGCATTAGGATGAGAGACGAAATCCTTGCATCCGTACGAGAATACAATAAGAAATATAGAAATAATAAAATAAACACTTCTCACCTTGGAATCCTAGGAGACCATAGCACTCCAGTTTATGTCTGCGAACACCTATCTCCTGAAAGAAAGGCGATACATGCCGCATCCAGAATATGGGCTAAAAACAACAAATGGGAATTCGTCTGGATCCGAAATGGCCTTATATTTATGCGGAAAAATAACAACACTCCAGCAATCAACATTAAAAATATTACGATGCTACACACTTTGAAATAGCAATATTACTACCACAACGCAAGCCTTAATTAAGTTAAGATATAAAATTCAATTGCTATAACATCTATTACCAAAATATTCGGGGGATGCGATCTAAACTACAAGAAATAAACCTAGAGGTGTTAAACAACAACTATCATATAATTTGTCTGACGGAAACTAATCTGAACTCTGGTGTATACGATGGCGAAATATTTGATTCACGTTATGTCATATATCGGCGAGATCGGGAATCCAGTGCATCCGAATATAACAACGGGGGCGGAGTTCTGGTGGCTGTACTGAATACAATCACGTCTAGAAGAATGCCATTATGGGAAACGGAAAATGAAGATCTATGGATACAAATAGAGCCGAATAATTCTAAAAAGAAGGTTCTAAATATATGTACAGTCTATTTACCACCTAACATCCCGATTAATAAATTTCAATGTTTTACTTCAAAATGTCAAGAAATCTGTATAAACTCAGAAATACAAAATCAAAACGTCATCATTGGAGATTTCAATCTACCGCATATCAATTGGAACAGAATCTGTGAAAATGGAGGGGATATAGGCGAAATACATTTTTCAGGGCAAAAATCCATAGCCCTACAGGAACTTATGTCGACCGGTAACCTCACCCAATCTAACTATATCAAGAACCCTTTCGATCGAATTTTAGATTTAATATTGTCTGACAAAGACAATATATGTGTTAAAAGTTCCACAGCAATAAGCCGAGTCGACGCTCATCATCCACCGCTAGACATATATCTAAAACTTGCATATAACGTCGAGCTGGTTCAAAATACTGCAACAGCTCGATATGATTTCTTTAAGGGCGACTACAAAAAATGTACTGAATTATTATCACTTATTAACTGGTATACATGCCTAACGGGTGATGACCCAGATTTATTAGTCGAAACATTCTATTCCAAGCTGTGGGAAATAATTAAAATAGCAATACCATTCAAGAGCAAAAGACCCTCAAAATATCCTGCATGGTTAAATACATCCTGTATAAAGTTGCTGAAGGAAAAAGAAAAATTCAGAAAAAAGGCAAAAAGGTACGGCAACGCGGTCGACTACGAAACATTTTCTTTGCTGAGAAAAAGAGGTAAAAAAATGATAAAAGAAAGCTATAATGACTATATTAAGACAATTGAAGAGTCCCTAAATAAGACAAGTAAACCCTTCTGGTCATTCGTAAAAGCAAAAAAAGCAAAACCAGCGATACCGGATACTATGTATTTTCAATCCAAAACTGCCAACGATGGATCCGGAATAAGCGAGTTGTTCTCGGAATACTTTTCCTCAGTTTTTGATGCTAACCCAGTGCAGCTGACTCAACAAAGTGTGTGTGTTTCGAGTGCTAATTACTCGCTATGCAATATTATTATTAATAAAATAGATATTAGAACTAAGTTAAAAATGTTAGATGATAGTAAAGGTCCAGGTCATGATGAAATCCCTCCCTTATTCATTAAAAAATGTTCAACAGAAATCGTACAGCCATTGCACATTATATATAATAAATGTCTTGAGATAGGAGTATTTCCATCGCAGTGGAAGATTGCTAATATCATACCGATTCATAAATCCGGAGACAGGAATTCAGTATCTAACTACAGACCAATAAGCATACTCTCCTGTTTCGGAAAGATATTCGAATCTCTTGTCTGTGATCATGTTACACGACATTTTAAACATATAATCTGTCCGTACCAGCATGGATTCACCAAAAACCGATCGGTGGAAACTAACCTGTTGGAGTACAACCAGTACATTTCATCCGCGTTTAATAGGAAACACCAGGTGGATGCCGTGTATACCGACTTCGCTAAAGCGTTTGACAAAGTTAATCATGACATATTACATATGAAACTTGCAAATAACGGTATTCACGGTAACCTACTTAGATGGATGAAGTCGTACCTATCAAATAGGACACAAATTGTTCGTGTGAAAGGATATACATCGATCCCTGCCTTAGTTAAATCTGGTGTGCCTCAGGGATCAAATCTCGGACCACTTCTATTTTTAATATTCATTGATGATCTCTCTAAGAGTCTACGCTGTCGGCATCTAATGTATGCAGATGATTTAAAAATATTCAAAGAAATACTGACAATGGAGGATTGCAATGCACTACAGAAAGATCTTTGCGAATTGAAAAAATGGTGTGAATCTAATAGAATGGAACTGAATGTTGAAAAATGTCAAATTATTCGTTTCACTAGAAATAAGCAAATTAAAGATTACCCTTACTCTATCGGCAATTCAACACTAAAATCTACAAAAAGTGTAAGAGATCTAGGAATACTTCACGACGAGCACCTGACTTTTAGAGAGCATATCAACAATGTAGTAAGTAAGAGCGAGCGAACACTGGGTTTTATATATAGGGTTACTAAACCGTTTAAAAATATTAACTCTTTTAACTTGCTCTATAATTCTCTTGTACGCAGCCAACTGGAGTTTGGTTCCATAATTTGGAATCCATACTATGAGGTGCATTCGGAAGTGATAGAGTCTGTGCAGAGGAAGTATATGCGCATGGTAACCTATAAAACCGGCCTATCACGCACTCTCTACTCTTATGAAGAGCGTTTAAATTATTTTAAGATTTTTACTCTTAGAAAGAGGAGAGAGTGCGGAAGTCTAATGTTTCTGCATAAACTTCTTAACGGCGGGATAGACTCACCAGATTTATTAGAAGCGTTAAATTTCAACGTACCATCCAGGCGACTGAGGCAGCACTTAACATTTTACCTTCCCACTTCGCAGACAAATCAATCTTTCCACAATCCTATCTCACGTACATGCCGGTTATACAACACTATAACCGATAACATTGATTTCTTCAACCTGGGACCATTAGTAGTTAAGTCCATTATAAATAACGTATTATGAAACAAATTGATAATTTACCGTATGTTTTTATTATTTTATTCCAGACATTATTCGATCTATTTTTTTTTTTTTACCATTTAATTGTTTAACTGTTTTTCAGGATTCACTATAAACTTATTTCTAAAATTTTTAATTTTTGTTTTGATAATTTTTATGTTTTTATTATTTTATTCCAGACAATATTTGATCTATTTTTACCATTTCATTGTTTAATTGTTTTTCAGAATTCACTGTAAACTTATTTATAAAATTTTTCATTTTTGTTTTGATAATTTTTAAGGATATTAATTTTTGTACTGATAATTTTTGATAATTTTGATAATTTTGTAAATCATGAGATACGGCACATACGCAATTATAAATTAAGCATGCGGAGTACGCATATAATATTATACCCTAATTAGAAACAAAGTAAAAATGTTAG
Organism: Micropterix aruncella; assembly: GCA_944548615.1. NCBI lineage: Eukaryota > Metazoa > Arthropoda > Insecta > Lepidoptera > Micropterigidae > Micropterix > Micropterix aruncella. Next base: position 34,400,455 of record OX155951.1, read on the forward strand.
CGATAGCCATGTAATATTAGAGTATTGTTTGTGTACCTTTTATAATAAATAAAATAAATAAATAAATTTAGTTTTTAAAGTGTTGCATCATGACATTAGCGAAGATGTTAATGTACAAAAAAATATTATAAGGCAATAATAAGAAGACCCTACCAATATATTGAAGTGTCTTGTATAAAAGTCGAGGAACCGATCATTATAAAATTGTCAGTGTTGAAATTACCATGGAGGATTTTATCAATGAGATACGTACATCTACTGCAAAAGTAGCGGTTAGATAAACACTTGCACTTTCATAACCAAGATATTAAAAAAGATTTAAATTTATTCTTATCAGTATGCACATAGATTTATTGATATCTGACTTAAGCACTTACAATTATTAGTTAAATTTAAATGTTATTGTTAGAAACCTTTTATGCATAAATAGGTTCTTCCTGAAAAATAAGGACTTTTACTGATGTATACGTATCATAGAAAACGGTCGTCTAATGAAATGTGTTTTTTTTTCGCCGTGAACTAATTTTTGCAATGTTTTACCTAATTCGGTCACACTCTACATTAAGGAGATAAAAGGCAACCTTTGTTTCTCCACCCCCCCCCCCTCCCCCCACTTCCTTCTTAACATCCTACCTCTCCTCATATTAATTTATCCCAGCTGTGCGGTTACATAATGACAGAATTGCGGGGGCCAACAGTGGAGCCGTCAACCCAACCGAAACTACCCTCAAGCAGCTTACGGGGAAATTATCATTCAATGAGTACAAAGGAGGCGGCGCACAGTGCAACGGTGGCAGTGTTCGAGTACGAATGCGTCTGCAAGGGTATCAACTAATGTGTAATCCATTTTGACGGGGTATTCTTCGGGGGAGCTGCGCAGCCAACATTGTTACAGCTTGCTTACAACAGCATTCGTCTCCAGTATGATATTACTAATTTCGTGCATTGTGAAATATCTCCGTTTTGTTGTGTCAGTTTAAGCAAGGCGCACACTGAGCCATGTGGATGGCTCCCAACGTGGGGTATCAAATATCATAATATCATGAAACGATTAACTGTCAATTTTTGGATTGTCAGCTATGTTATGATCAATGAATTGAAATGATCAGAATAAGAAAAACCGCTGAACTACGAGGGTAGTTCATTGGGTTACAAGCCTAACGTAATTGTAGGTCTCAAACGTCTAATACTACATACTCATTTTTTGGCGAAGTAGTAATACTTCGATTGGTGATTCGTCAAATTCCATAAGAGAAGGAAGTTTTCTCACACCTATAAAACCACGCCTGAACGGAAACCTTGACTTCATCATCGTCGTCGAAATGCGAACCACAAAAGCGTTTTTCGTTGTGAAAACAGGAAAGTCTCCATCAACCCTATCCACCAGACCTGGCATTGAGTGACTAGTTATTTTTGCTTATCCGACCCAAAATTCACGAGTCCGGTGATTGGTGTTTTCTACACAACAATGGATCGCCCTTTACCAGTCTTCTTGAGCATCAGGTTGTGGCCAAATGAGGGGTTTCAGCCTTCGAACATACACCATATTTGCCTGATTTAGCCGCAGGGGACGTCATGTTCTTCCCCAAATTCAAAACCGCCATCAAAAGAAGAGTTTTGCGGATGTTTCATCTATTAAAGCTAATGTGAACTGCATTCCATTAACCTGAACAGCATTCTATTTAAAGATTTTGTCAAGGCGTTACAATGTCTCTGCAACCGTTCCAGTGAGTGGGAAAACTAATGGCGTATGTTGAAAACTAGTGCGGTGATATTTTCTTTGCCGCCATTAAACATTTCATTACGATCGGGTATTTGAATGTGTGTTTATACGTGAAGTGCACATAAATTATCGGAAATACGGAAAGTGTCAAACAAAATAACTTAAAAATACTTTTCATCCCATCTATTCGAAGGGTTCGCCTTTAAGTGCGCCCAAAAGTGGTGTTTTCTATAAGATACTCTATAAGTGCGCCGCAATTATCTTTGCGGCTCGTTTTTTGAATAAGTGCGCCACAATTTATCTTTACGGCGCACTTTTTGAATTTGGAACATCTTAGTCTTCAGCGCCGAAGAAATCGAACGCAAATATTGTTTGAATAAAGACTGGCTGGTACGACGGCCTCTAGTGGCGCCGCCGGCTGAATAAAAAAAAACAAATGAAATTAAAAACACGCGAACGTCAATTGTTTTTGTCGCCCGCGTTTTCGACAATTTTCACGGATTGTAAGAGATCTACATCCAAACAACGTGATTCACCGCCACATTTTCCTTAAAATGAGCCAGATTCGGACATTATTTCAAACACGCAGAATATGAAATCTACAACAATCGCATTCCTAATAAAACTGTAACAATAAATATTCATAATTGCGAAAATGTCTCAAATGTAAATATAAGTGTTTAGTTGTTTTATTATTAGATAGTATTTAATTTCAATTTAGTTGATACTCTATGTTTTATTAAATGATAATATTACAATAAAATATGAGGCGCGTTTTATTTTCTCATAGAGGTTGATGATAAGTAGAGTGTATCACTCGGGCGCAAAACATATTTGGCTCGGGCGCTTTTTTGAATCCCTCGCTACGTTCAAGATTCTATTAAAGAATCCCTCGCTACGCTCGGGATTCTACTCTAGAATCCCTCACTTCGCTCTGGATTCAAAAAAGCGCCCTCGCCGTAAAAATATTATTTTGCTCCCTTGTGATACAATCTACAATTAATCTTTTTGGCATTATCTTCCAATAACATTAGTGCACTTATGCATACATACAAACCAAATATTGAAATAGTAATTCCAATGCAAAGATGGCGTTGTTGAGACGACCGTTTTGAACGTCATTACGGTGTGGCTAACATACACGTAGAGTCCCTGGAACTTCAAAAGGCACAACTAGATGACCGTAACGTATGACCCTCCAGCGCACATAATTCGTTATTAAATATAATAATAGGAGTTTCCATTTAATTTTGGTTGTTGATCCTGTTTGTTTTGGTCTTTGCCCGGCTGTTCACCCGGTATTGGGTAGCCGATCGGTCGTTTCAAGAGCAGTTGCCATAAGGTTAACAACTACCCACGCTTCATAGTAAAACAATACTATTTCCAGACTCCCCCGGCTATCAGTCAGAATGACGCTGACGCCGCACGGTGCGCAAACCGCCCAGGAGCGCCCGAAGGTTGACTCCTAGAGGAAACTGGCTTGCACGCCAGAGTCCTACCTGGACTCGCACTTCTGCGTGGAGGCTGCCGGATGGGTGTTGACCCGTGAGTTTCGCCGACCCTTAACACATGGGTCGAACACAAAAAAAAATATTGGATTTCTTCCTAAATTACCTTTTTGTTATTACGATTTTATACAGACTAATGATATATATTGAATTACTAGGAATTTTGTGGAAACTCTATTACTCGATTATATGTTTCTCCATGCTCCGTACGTATTTCCGTGTATTACAGTGATATATATTTTTTATAACAAAGTAAACAAATATGGTTTGAATCAACATTTTCCCTTAGTAGGCTCCAATTCGCCCGCTCTCCCCTACTGGAAAAGTACAAGAAATTATAACCTAAAAATACTTATAAACCATATTATAATTTATCACATATTTAAAGAAAGTCTATTCTTAAGGGTTTAAATTTATTAAGGGTATTTATTTATTTATTTATGTATAACGCACAAGAAAAAAATACAAGGACATGCATACTGTTGTACATGAGGAATAATTAAAAACAAACATTATTATAGCGAAAAACATAGCTCTATGCATATAAATATGCTAGCATATCCGAATAAGGCGAAATCGCACAACCAACTAGACCTAGAAGGTCTGTCTCTTGCTGTGCTGTGTTATACCAACTGTATGTTTGTAACTCGCGAACTGACGAAGGTGATCAATTTTCAAATATTTCTAAATCTAACAATATTTCGAGATTACACAAATTAAAGTAAAATTTAAAAGAAGAAAAAAAATATGTATGCCTAAATAAAGGACTAAATAAAGGACTAAAATAAAGTAAACTTAACATTATATTCAATAAATTTAAGTGGAAAATAAGTAATAATATAATACAAATATATGAAAAAATAAACAGTGTTAGAACATGACCATAGACACAACTGAAATCGAGATTGCTCTCTTCAGCCAATTACAGTACAGTTCAAAATGGCGGACGGGAGGTTCTCAGCTCATCAGCTGTCAAAGTGCACAAGCTTTTGTTCATGTATCGCTTTCGTGTCTTTCCTGATTAACATCAGACATATTATATAGGAAAACGTTTTACGATTGCGGTAACCAAAAAAAGCGAAAAAATGGCGGCGCAGGCGACGCGATCAAATCTAACTTCGAAAATTGACAGCTAGCGTTTGACAGGTCTCTAACTGCTGGTTAGTGGCGCTAACCGGGCACCAGGGCTGAGTTACGGAATTTAACTGCCGTTAGCTTAACAGAGCATGGTGCATGTAGTTTCGAGTATTTAACTGTGGCTAGACTCTTTAAACAAGGTTATCTATCTTAACCGAGCTTGGTGCACGTCGCCCATAAGGAATGATCATCTGAATATTAATTTCATACATAAAATCAATGAGCGCCCTCTCTCGGCCAGCGGACGAACCCGGTTGGGTACGCGCGCAGCCGCCTCGAGCGGCGCGGTTCGTTTCTCGGCTGAGGGCAGGGTTGGGCCAAGCGCCAACAGAAGCTGTTAATATTTGATTAAAATGTATGGCGCAACTTAAATAATATTAGTAATATTGTAATAAAGTGATGCTGAGGGCGGGGTCAGACCAAGCGCCGACAAATGGCCTTAATATTTGATTAAAATGAATGGCGGAATTTAAATAATATTAATTATATATAATAGTGTAATACCGAGATTAGGCGGTATAAGCTAACACCCAGTAGAGCAAGAGGATTCAGTGGCCTGGAGAGTCAAATACTCTCCATAAGTTCTGGTGCAGAAGGCAGCGGGAAACCACAGCACTATTTTTCCTAGTGCTCAGCTTCATATGGATATGACAAAAAGAAGTATGCAGAGCTGATTGCCAACCTTCACTAGTCGGAGAGGCACCCAAAGAAGAAGAAGAAGTACTATTGTATATAAGATATTCCAACACTCAAACATTTAAATAATATTGTAATGAGATATTTCAACCAACATTTCAAAATGTTATTTCGGTTCAACAAGGCATATGTGTATCAAATTTCAAGTTTCTAAGTCCAATATTTCGAGATTGAAATGCGGCTAGTGCGCCCCCTGGAGGACCGATTTCAACAACAACCTATTAAACTCTTGCAATGAGCAAATGATGCCAGCATGCCAAATTTCAGCTCAATCGGATTAAGCGTTTTGGCACTATCAAGGAGGAATACACACAGGCAAACAGACACACATAACTCATTTTCGATTATAATTACTCTTTAGTCACTTTCACTTTTATCCATCGATATAATATCGAAGGAACTGTGTTCTGCTATTTATGCCATACGAAAAATCAAATTTCTAGCCGGTGAACAAGCCGCAATGAGCACATACTATGCGTGCTTTCATTCGAAGATGGCTTATGGTATCCTAATATGGGGTAATGCACCAGATAGCCATCGTATTTTTATACTGCAAAAGCAAGCTCTCAGGACGATATTTGGGTTAAAAAGAGACGACCACTGTGCTCCGATCTTTAAAAATAAAAAAATATTAACATTTCAATCTGAATTTATATATCAATGCATAATTTATGCAAATTTGAAAAACGAGGAAAAGCATTCGAGTCTGCATGAACATAACACTCGCAATAAAAATAATGTAGTAATCCCCAAAGTGCGGCTTTCTTTATACCAGAGATCATATTTATATTTGGGGTTTAAATTTTTCAACTCATTGCCAGCAGAAATTAAAATACTTCAAGAGGTTGCATTTAAGAAATGCATAAAAAGAAACTTAGCCATGCATGCTCTCTATAATTTGGATGAATTTGACAAGGCCGTCTTAGTTTTTAAAAAATAAATTAGCTTTTATCAAATTTGTTCTGTATTTTGTCACCGTAGTTTTGATTTTATTGTAAAACTTGTTGTTTATTAACTGATTATTTTAAAATTTCTTGATTGACTATTTTTAAAACTTATTGATAGATTATTTAAAAATGTTGTTTACATTTTTTTTTTGTTATTTGTGTCTGTAAGATTGAATTTTTATAATTGATCCGATGGTGTCTTGCTTTTACATATAAAAAGTATATGTACACGTAATGAAGTTGTAATAACCTCTAGAAAATGTAAAATGACGTATTCCACAGTATGTACTTTTTGGAATTAATAAAATATGACTATGACTATGACTATGACTATGACTATATATATTGGAGTCGATACCAATTTTCAGTTGTTTTATATAATATCTGTATTTGTTCGACCCTATCTATACATTTCTTTGTCTCGCTTGTTCTATTAACTCGTGTTTTATAATATACTGTGTAGTATAAATATTGCAGGACGACAAAAATGGCGGACAGGTGGATAATAAGCGAAGAGCGTAGCCGACCACCTCGAATGCATAATCCTTCATTTCATATTCGTTTGTGATGCAATTACAACACCGAAACGTACACAGCGCCCCACAACCCCACGCCCTCCTACCCATGGGGGTGGTGCTTCCGTCTACGGATGCTACTTCAGCAGAGCGCTCGAGAAAATAGTACTGGGCTATTCAGTAAGAATGAACCGATTTCATACAAATCTTACAAAACCTAGCTTATAGGTAATAGGTATTTGCGATATTGTTCTGTATATTTATTTCAGTGTATAATGTAAGACACAAGTAAATATAATCCCGAAATTAACCCGACATAACCTGACATTATAAACGAAAACCGATAAAGGACGATAGTTATCATAGCGGAAACAGGACGACGACAATGTGGTTTTGAGGTCGGGGTTACCACTTTAGAGGTGGTTGACGTTACCTATTTACCGTTACTAGAGGAGACCCAAGAAAGTTTAAACATGTTTTACATATCACCTCATATCTCGCAAACAAAAAAGCGAATCACCATAAAACTAATGTTGTATCGTAGCATTTTTTATCTACTAATCGTTTTTGTACTGAAAATGGCTTGAAGGTTTATAGAATCTATAAAAAACTGATTTAAGCACATCAATTCGTTTCAAGTCTCCTAGTACAGAGGTACGTTGAAACAGCTATCTAGGTGAGTTGAAACGCCTTGGAATTGGTACTAAATAAGCAAAATAATGATATTCAATGAAAACATAGTATTATGAAGACATTTTATTAAATATTAATAAAACTTAAACATTAATCGCTTACTTTTGAATCACACTTACATTTTTTTTAAATATGACGAGTTATAAACAGATTAAATTAGATATTTCAGAACGCCTACTCTGTTTTATTAAGAATGTAATAATTATGTACCTAATAATATTTAACCTTCGGAGTTCCAGACACCGTTTTTTGGTTTTTTTTTAAACTTTCAGGACACTCATTAATAATGACTTTTTATTAAATCTATAATTTCTCTCTTAATATAAGATCTGATCCATAATTTAACTTACAAACTTTAATACGTATCTAAACTTAACTTACAAACTCCAATACTTACCTGTCCATAACTTAACTTACAAACTCCATACGTACTGACACTTAACGTACAAACTTAACAACGTACTGATCCATAATTTAACTTATAAACTCTAACCACACTCAAAAATTCTGAAACGGGTTTTAGAAGAAATTCCTCTTCTGGACGCACCCATGGACAGAATAATATGCCATCATGTCTTTGATCGTAGATACAATATCCAACTCATTGCAGAACCAGCAGATCACTCTGGTACAAATGAAGTAAGGATATACACAGACGGCTCCAATACCACTCAAGGTACAGGAGCCGGCGTCTTCTCAAATGATCTAAACATCAAAATATCAACTACCCTAGGCAACTTAAATACGATCTTCCAAGCAGAATGCATTGGCATCACCAGAGCAGCACAGGCAGTCGCAGCCAAAGATGTCGGAGACGTAAGTTTGAAATTTGTCTCCGACAGTGCCTCCGTGCTACAAGCGCTAGCAAAAAATACGATAACGTCAGTCCTTGTACTGGAATGCCACAATGCGCTTCAATCCATTGCAAGGTCAAATAAAGTGACCCTGCAATGGATTAAAGGGCACAGCGACTCACTGGGCAATGACGCGGCGGTCGAACTGGCCAAAAGGGGATCAAAGGAAATAGTATATGGACCGGAACCCTTGATGCCCATTCCCCAGGCCCAAATAAAAACATGGCTACGCAGGAACACCGAAGAAACCCACTTTGAAAGAATGAAAAAAAAAACGCAGGATGCAGGCAAACAAAGAACGCGGTTCCGGAAGCGTCCAAAAAACTTGCCCGCAACCTCACCAGATTAAAAAGGGACAAAATCCGTAAAGTCATAGGTACTATGACAGGCCACTGTCCCCTAAACAAACACCTGTTTACCATAGGTGTGACAGACAGCCCTCTATGCAGAGGATGCATGGAGGAAGAAGAAACCCCACAGCATGTGCTCATGGAATGCAGGAGCGTGGCAGAGCAATGGGCAAGAATACTACAATCTCCAGCATCTCTGCCGGAGGCCTGTAGCAACCCAAACAGGCTGCTAACCTTCTGGGACAGCCTGGGTTGGCTGGAGTAACATAAATAGAAACATGAGCCACGCACAACGGCCCAATCAAGAGGTCAAGTGCGGGAAAAGCCCAGTCAAACTAACTAACTAACTAACTAACTCTAATGCGAACTGTCACAAATAACCTACAAACAACACCAATAAAAATGTCTTAACAGCCGGTTACTAAATTAATTGCATTGACTTCAACCACTAAGGTTAAAAAAGAAGCAGAATTCCGGATCACCTCAAGAAGGTCATTGTTTAAATCAGGTATCAAAACGGACACGACCAACTACAGACCAATATCCACACTTAATACACTAAGTAAATTAATAGACAGTCAGGTTAAACACCCATTCATTGACTACTTTGAAACTAACAGACTACTTGGCTGTAGGCCACATGGACGTGCAGGACACAATTTATAGTGGAAAATCCCCTTCAAACAAAAAATACATGGCCGCTATTCTCAATCTATTCAAATCCATAGATACTGTGCCACACGGCAAACTGATAACAAAACTACGTCGTATTAGACTCAAGAACAATTAGCTGGAATGGCTTAAAAACCACGTCACCAGACAGATTCAACGTATTAAACTGAATTATATCACTCTTTACTTGCTGAAAAAGTTTATGGCGTGCCACGGGGTTATATATTAGGACATATATTATTGCTTATATACATAGACAGAATATGCAGGTATAAGTTATCAGATACTATTATATTTTAGCTGATGATATAGTACTTGTTTTTGAATCTAGTAAGTAGGACCCAGTGTATATAAAGATAACTAGAGGACTAAGACACACATTTGACTGATTAAAGGAGCACCACATAACTGAACATAAGAGACACGAAATACTTCTAGCGTACATTGGCGATATTACCAAGGATCTTGATCAGCAACTAATGCTGCATAACTGTGACAAAGCAAAACCTTTTTGCTAGCTGTTAGGACATGCGAGTCAGTATTAAATACTAATACTCTATATTAAATTGACCAGATAACATCACGATTACGAAGACTAATTTACATTTTCAAGAACATACGAAACATAAGTTCATCTATGCTAAAATCGACTTAGGTCGACTGGCACAATATATTATTACTTACGGATAAATATAATGGTACAGGGCGGCAAAGACTATGTTAGACCACCTAATAAAGGCTCAAAAGTCCATAATTAGAATTACTTACCGACTTCAATGTCCTTGACATACGACACCTGTACATAAGAACATAGACTACCCATTTGTGGATCCAGTGGTGGAGCCCCCCCCCCCCCCACCTGGATCCCTTGGGTGGGGAAGGGGATTAACCCCACCTTCTCCCCCACTTCACCTCCCATTACCGTTCCATATCTAAGTTCCGAAGCGTTTTTAGTTTGTTTGCTGTCTCATGTATATATTTATATTATATGTAAAGAAGCTATATGTGAGAACCTGTTATTGGCTATCATTTATTATTTAAGTTGTTATTTAATATTTTATATGGCTGTTGGTTTTCCTTAAAATAAATAAATAAATAAATAAACTTAACGTTTATAATTTCGTTACTTATTATTGAAGTTTTATTTTTTTTGCGCCTGTGTCAACCAAGTCGTCAGTTTAACCCTGGCGGTTTAGCCATTGCTTCATATTCATTAAGGGAATAAACAATTGTAACATATTTCTATTCCTGGATTCTTCGTTTTTTGTGCATTTTCGGCAAGGCGCACATTGATTCATGCGCGACCAAAATAATGTATCCTATATTGCCAGTGGCGCACCGAGAGCAGTTAACTAACTACAGGTTTTTCAGGAAATATACAGCTGTTTCAATACATTATATACAAAATTATTGTATTTCAAAGACATAACTAATTACATGTTTCCACTTAAACATTTCTTTTTAAATAAACACATATAGGGGGAGGTGGAAATGGAAGTCATAACAAGTAAACGATTTTAATTTGATATTTTTTATATAAAATTGTCATAAATATGTGTTATTATAAGATATTTATGAACACGGTCCTTACCTATGTAATTGTTGTTTTTTCTCACTGGCCACTTTGAACTCGGATAACTTAGGTTTGAGTTCGAATTTCAATAGCAAATAAATTTCAATTCAAGGCCATGTTATTCTTTTTAAGGAATCAGTTATTTATTTGTCTTTTCGTCGTTTGTTTTTGTTCAAATATTTTCGTTTATGCAACCATGGTGGAGTTGAAAATTTACATTATTTTCAAATATGAGATCCTGTTCTGGTGTTTTCTATTACAGCTTCTTGCAGTCTGGCTATACAGCTGCCGTAAATGTGTACTGTTTTAAGAAATGCAAACAATGGTGGAGAAGCTCGTGATTAAATAGGTCTGGTCGATCGCTTATCGCCACTGCTTCTGCATGACAACGTATAACCACAGATTTCACTGCAGTCGCAAAGTTGCAGGAGTTGCGGCTTAAGACTCTTGGTCATCCACCGTAAGTACTTGTCAGACCTTGCTCCAGTTTTTTCAGAATTTAGATAACTTTTTACAAGGGGAAAAGGTCAACTTTGAAGAATCAGTGAAAAACGCCTTCAAAGCATTCATTGGTTCCTGAACACGAGAGTTTTACAGCAGAGGATTTAAAACACTTCTATTAAAATGACAAATCAGCATAGATAATAGGGTCAATATTTCTATTAATTAAATATATATAGTTCCTACGAAGTTGTTGACCTTGATTTGTCTTTATAGAACAGCAGATTCATAGGTGAGAACCCATTATTATTATTATTAATATAGTGGATTTACTATGGCATGTCAACATCTGGTCACAGTGTACCGCAGTTTTAAAGCAAAATATTTTCTCTCTCCAAAAACAAGCCATAAGAATATCGATAAACCTTAACCATAATTAATCATGTCGTGGTTACTTCAAAATTCCCAGTATTCTAACGCTACCATCACTATATATATTTGAATGCATAAAGTTAATATTAAAAGACCCAAAAAGAAAAACACTCGCATTTCATCAGATGTAGGCACAATTTAGCATTACCCCGTCCATCTCTGGAATTGTTCAAAAGGGATCCAAATTACGTTAGAATGGTGTGTTACAATAAACTGCATGAGAATATAAAATTAAATGAAGAAACGGAAAAATAGCCCAATTTAAATCGAAATTAAAAGGCTACCTTATCGCGAGAGAATTATATAATATTAACGAATTACAATTAGATGACTGACAATTTCCATCTCGATTTTATTTATTTAACTTGACATTTGTACCATTTTATTGATTATTATATTATTACTATTATTTCTAATTGTCTCCGATAATCAATTATATTTCTTATTTATAAGACCATTTAATTTTAATATTAAAAATTCATAACTAACTGTAGTTATAAATATTTAATATAACTATCAATTGTGTGGTGAGTCTCTAATGAAATATTTAGTATCCATTTTAAAGTTATTTTAACAGCGGCTATATAAAGTGTCTAAACAACTATGTAAAATTATAAATAGGATATAAAACGAATTTACCGCGTGAAATTTGTAGGACCCGACGTTTCGGTGACGTTGCAGCCGCCGTTGTCTAGGGTAGACTGAAGAGCTGTCAGTCCGTTGTTTTGCGGGTACCAGAACCAGAGTGGCTCAAGTGACATTATGGTTTGCTGCCCAAATCTGTTTAAAAAAATCATAATTTACAATTCCAGAGTTGCCCAAAATTGATATCTTTAAGAAATCATCAAAATAAAAACTATGTGCCGTACTACTTTTTTGCTATGTTCACTCAAGAATTCCCTTTCCCGTTTATCTTTGCTGCCGCGTCTTGTTACTGAAAACCGTAAGCGGTACACGTTTATTTCGTACTGCGGCGTAATTTCTCTTCTGGGCTAATACTTCCCATATCCACCAAAATGATTTGGGCCACTCTGGTTCTGGTGGCCTCATATCAAAGTTTAACGAACATCTAAGAAGATTGGAAGAGGATTTTTATAAAAACTAGATGCATTAATGATGGGAAGTATTAGCCCAGAAGAGAAATTACGCAACCGTACGAAATAAACGTGAACCGTTTACGGTTTTCAGTAATAAGACACGGCAGCAAAGATAAACGAATCATTTTTTTTACCGCATTCGGGTTTACCGCACAGTGGGAACACACGCATTATGTTTGCATACGCCATTGTAAACCGCACAAGAAAAGGTTTCGAAACGAGTCGAAACGAGTTATAACAGTTTTGTGCATAATTAGTGCCAACCAATGTATACTGAAATACAATATGAATTGTACCATATGAGTTGACGGGGGTCGCAGAGGAGTACTAGATATAGTACTTCCTTTGTCGACTTTCTCTTCTAGAACTAGACCAGGACAAAGCTGGTTAGGGTTTGTAACGTAGTGAGTCGGGAGGGCAGAATCCCCTCGGAGGAAGATCCCCGCAGCCACCGAATCGATAGCGTTTGGGTGGGGAAATGGGGGTCGCCCCCTATGGGGGGGGTTCGCCCTCTTCGGGGCGGGGGGGTAGGGGTAGATCGGGCGAGGCCGAGCGCCAGACGAGGCTCGCGCGGAGGACGGATGGCGCGTTGCTAGGCGACCGCAGCCTCCGGGTCCGCCGCCCCGCGCCACTCCCCAGTCCCGGCGCCCCGCGCCGCCGCCGCCTCGTCTCGCTCGTCCCGGCCGGAAACCCCCTGCCCTGGTTCGACCTACAGCACACCATCCTTCACGCACGTTTCACTTACTCGTAGGACCCGATTGCCTCTTTTCGTGAACTAAAATCGGAATTAGTTCATGCGAGCACGACGTCCCAATACGGTAGAGAGGAATTAAAATGATTGTTTTTTTTTCAGCATAAAACTACCGATTGCACATAAAGCGGCGTAATGTAAGACCGGACGAAACGTTTTCAAACTAATTCAAATTATTTTATGTGCGGCAGGTAGTTTTGGTGTGGGGAAAAGATACGATCGTTCATTTTATGACAATTTATTTGTATTACAATGTATAAGTCGTTAGTCTTGACAATAAACTTGGACAATATGGACAATGGGCTCGATTGCGTTTCTTCGTGAACTAAAATCGGAAATTAGTCCGTGTGAACGAGACAGGGCAATACGCTAGAGCGGAGTGTGAGATGACCGGTTGCCATTTTTTCGCATTAAAACTGCGCGCCAAGGTCAAATCTTACACCACGAAATATGCTCGAATTTATTCGGACGAGTATAAGTTCAACAGTTAGTATTTATCGACGATCGTTCGTTTCATATTACGCTCTAACGCATTGCTCTGTCTCGTTCGCTTGGACTAATTTTAGTTTTAGTTCACAAAGAAACGCAATCGGGCCCAATATGCTACGGTTTTCAAGCCGAGGTATTTGCCATATTGGAATGCATAAAACTCCGAAGTCGACTTGACGTAAAAAATAGAAAAATCCTCATCTGCTCTGACAGCAGAGCAGCACTGGACGCTCTGGCTAAAGCCACTACAGAATCTTCTGTGGTGTGGGACTGCATGCAAGAGCTCAACAAATTGGGAAAAGCCAATAAATCACCCTAATATGGATACCGGGTCATCAAGGCATACCCGGCAACGAAGAGGCCGACAGACTGGCAAAACTGGGCACACTAGAATGCCCGGTGGAGCCAGTTGTAGGGATCCCCTTCGCTACAGGTAGGAAAATCATCAGGGACTGCTTGGAGCAGGAACATCGGGCATTCTGGAAACAGAGCCAGGGATGTCGCCAGGCAAAAGCCATGATGGAGCAACCACTACACAAGTAAACCAAGGCCCTACTTGACATGAGCAAGAAGAACCTTAGAACCGCTATCGGTCTCCCCACCGGACACACCACCCTTAGAGCACATCTATTCAACCTTGGCTTCACCGAGGGCAAGGACTGCCGAATATGTGGCGAAGAACCTGAAGACAGCATAAACATCGTTGGTCGCTGCCCAGGCATCGCCGCAAAGAGACACAGCTTACTGGGACGAGCCTTCTCGAACCCAGCGATCTGTCTATTTTGAAGGACAGTGATGGTAAGAAGTACTGGACTACTACCTGACCACTGACCTAACCACATAGTGGGTAGTTACAAAAGATCTTATAGATCTAGGTGACATCAAGGGCTGGAAACAAGCCCCCACTCCGTTTACTACTACTATTACTACAAGTCTTCACAAATAATTTATTGTCACCTGCAAAAATTAAACTTGGGGTTAAAACAATACGCTTGAGGTTATAATAGATGATCAATCGTTTATCATGATTAAAATCAAAGTGTTCTTAAATTAGACCCTTAAGGAACTCCAGATATACTTACGTATATATTGATTATTTATTCATGTAAACATTTCAGAAGTAACAGTCGAGTTCAACGACGCTTCGTCTTACCGTAACATCAACATTTTAAACACACATAAAGCACAAACGTCGCTGCTGCGAATTGCGTTATGCGAGCGAAGTATTGCAAGGGTGTGTTAGTTGGTATTATGTAGGAAAACGCTCCGCTGGCGTATGGGCGGCGGGTGTGGTGGTGGTAGTGGGCTAGTGCTCAACGTCACTTTAATCAAATTCGAGAGGGACTGATTTATGAAGTGTGTGCTCAAGTCTCTGTATTACTTGTCTGGGAGCTAATGGGCCCTGTTGCAGTTTGGCCACTAAGACCTAGGTGTAGGGTCGGCCAAACGCACCGGTCAACACCCATCCGGCGGCCTCCACGAAGAAGCGCGAGTCCAGGTAGGACTCTGGCCTGCGGGCCAGTTTCCCCTAGGAGTCAACCTTCGGGCGCTCCTGGGCGGTTTGCGCGCCGTGCGGCGTCAGCCAATCGATTGTGAATTCCGACTGACAACTAGGGTTGTCGGCTACAGTGGGCGAGCCCGTAACCTCAGGAAGTTTTAACGATTAGTCGTTCTATCTCCCTGGAGTGAGCGTAGAAGACTTGAGGACAAAACAGTCCACTGTCTAGCTACGCCACAGGCCCGTAAGAGGCCAACGCCTTAACCGCGAGATAGCCAGGAGTGTTACACGGCGGGCCTACACTCACGCCCTTACTTCCAATTGTGACCAGATTACTCCGGTCTCTCGATTGGTTACGAGTTCGAGGCCGCTTGCGCGGTCCTCTCCCTTACGAAGCGGTGAAACGGTGTTTACCGAATCTATCGCGGACCACAGCGTCCCTTGCCCGGCTGTTCACCCAGGATCGGGTAGCCGATGGTCATTTCAAGAGCAGTCGCCGTAAGGTCCGCAACCACCCCCGCTCTATAGGAAACAGTACTGCTTCCAGACTCCCCCGACTGTTAGTCAGAGTGCACAGTCGATTGGCAAACGCCGCACGGTGCGCAGACCGTCCAGGAGCGCCATAAGGTTGATTCCCAGGGCAAACTAACCATAAGGCCAGAGTCCTACCCAGGCTCGCACTTCATGTAAAGTAAAGTAAAGTAAAAGGTATTTATTTCCAATACAACCTGTACAATTGTGTAGGAATGACAGTAATTAATCTTAAACTAGTTACTCAATTTAGACAAGAGATGATATACAATATATAGCTTTAAACTTACCAATTTACAAAATCATAGACTATATGATAACAGTTTACAACAAAACAATTAACGGTAAATAATATGTATTAGATTAAATGGGTAGATACGATGCTATGTATTTTCAAAATATTTTAAGAAGTCGTTATGGGCATACATGTTGATTTTAAGCAGATAGACTCGGATGGATCTCTTGAAAATATCGATGTTTTTAATTGCTTTTAGTCTTTCGGGCAATTTATTGAAAAGTTTGAGGCCTAAGTATCGACTAGTCGCCTGGAACTTGGCAGTACGTGCTACGAACGGTTGGAGATACAGGGTTTTATTCCTGGTGTCATGCCGATGTACTTCCTCGTGGGATATGGCCGAGCTCTTATTGCAATAGAATTCGCAAAGAGCTTCTTGAGCAAAAATCGCATATACGGTCAATATCCCTAGTTTTTGGAAGTGTTCACGACATGACTGCCGTGGACCAATACCTACTATCGCACGTATGGCTCTTTTCTGGAGAGTGAATACACTGTTGATGTGTGCTGCATTACCCCATAAAAGAATACCATAGCGCAGGTGTGACTCAACTAGCGCATAATAGGCCGATATTACTTCAGTTCTCTCCAAACAATTTCTGATGCGTAATAGAGCATAGCAGGCTGACGAAAGTTTTGACTTAACATGCTCTATATGTAGATTCCATGACATCTTTGCATCCAGATGTAGTCCGAGGAATTTAACTGAGTCCGCAAGTTCAACCGGGTAGTTAACTTTTATAGATGATGTCTTGCTATTAAAATTTAAAATAACAGTTTTAGACATATTTAGAGACATCTTGTTCGCATTAAACCAATCATCAAGTTCACCAAGAGATGTATTGATATTGGCAGTGAGCGTATTTATGTTGTCAGCTTCAACTACAGCGCTAGTATCGTCTGCAAATTGGGTGACTTCACATTTAGATAGATTTGGACTCAGGTCATTTATGTAAATAATGAAAAGCAACGGTCCAAGAATTGAGCCTTGGGGTACTCCAATATTGACAGTAAGTATTTCGGAAGTTGCTACGGACTCGATTAGATCTCTGCCAATATTGGCTTTTTCCACTTTTTGCATTCTGTTTTGCAGATAAGTCTTGAATAGGTTATTTGCCGTACCTCGGATGCCATAATAGTCTAATTTTGCAAGTAGAAGATCGGTTTGGACGCAATCAAAGGCTCGACTGAGGTCACAAAAAATGGCAGCCGAATACCTTTTCATATTTAGACATGTATGTATTTGATTGCAACATTTCAACATTGCCTGTTGGGTCGATTTCTTTTTCATAAAACCAAATTGTGTGTTGCTCAAAATATTATTTTTCTTCAAAAACTCACGTATCCTGACTTCTATTATTTTTTCTGGAACCTTAGAGAATACGGTCAATAAAGAGATGGGTCGATAGTTTTCGATATTATGTATATCACCTTTTTAAAGACCGGTACTATTTTTGCCATTTTATAGCATTCAGGGAAGACACCATTACTTAACGACATATTAAATAAGACACATTACTTACTTACACATACATTACTTAACGACATATTAATAACGACACATGCGTGGAAGCCGTCGGATAGGTGTTGACCCGTGAGTGTGACCAACCCTTAAAAGAATGGGTCTTCGTGGCCAACTCAGCAAGGGCCCATTAACTCCCCACGTAACATTATTCCCCCATTATTCCGACTGACAGATGAGAGAGTCTGGAAACAGTATTGTTTCCTATAGAGTTGTTGTTAACCTTACGGCAACTGCTCTTGAAACGATTATTCGGCTACCCGATTCCGGATGAACAGCCGGGCAAAGGATACCGTGGTCCGCGATAGATTCGGTAGACACCGTATCACCGCTACGTAAGGAGAGGACCGCGCAAGCGACCTCGAGCCAGTAACCAGTCGGAAGACCGGAGTAAACTAGTTACAACTGGAAGTAAGAGGACGAGTGTCTGGCCGCTAGTTGATTAACCTGGTTATCTAGCGGTAAGGCGTTTGTTTCTTACGGTCAAGTGGCGTAACTAGACATTGGATTCTTTTCGTCCCAAATCTTCTACGCTCACCTCACGGGAGATAGAATGACCTAATATCGTTAAAACTTCCTGAGGTGACGGGTCCGTCCGTTGTAGTTGACAGCTCTAGATGTATTACTTGTCCCTAGCACTTATATTATGATATTAAATTTTGATTTCTAAATCGATACGTCTAATGCTTCTATTGCCTAGCTGTCTCTTACTCGAATGTTCCATATCGATTCGGTAACTTTTTTAAAAGAGCCACCAATATTCAACAGTTAACCTATGATTATAATCAATCGACTATACAGCCCAGCTGAGCTAGCAAATGTCTCTGGCTCTATATTGATTCGCTTACATTTTTAATAACGAGGCGAGCTTGTTATTATACAACCTGACAATATTCAACAACTAACCTATGATATAAATGTAAGCTGACTTAAGATACAAACATAAAACAATACTTAAAAGCTAAAAAGCATTAAAAAAATATATAAAATTATGTCCAGTAAGGGGAAATTTAGAAAGGAGAGACGGAGGCAAACAGGAAAATAACTTGTGTAAATAACAAACAGGAATATAATGAGAGATATAGTATTGTTTGTAATAGTATTGTTAAGCAGTTTTTTTTTATACCCCTTACGGTATCGGCCCACTTTAAGGTCTTGGATGTGTCGACTACAACCGCCGAATCCGTCACCTCAGGAAGTTTTAACTCATCTACACTCATCTCCCGGGAGGTGAGTGTAGAAGACTGGGAGGAAACAGTCGACTGTCTAGTTACGTCACTCGCCCGCGGGCGAGCTACGTTAGCGGACCAACCTCGCGACCTTACTTGCAGCTTCGGCCAGATTTCTCCGGACTCCCGATTGGTTACGGTTTCGAGGTCGCCTGCGCGGTCATCTCCCTTTTGTAGTGGATTCGGTATCGACCAAATCTATCGCGGACCACGGCGTCCTTTCCCGTCTGTTCACCCGGTATTGGGTAGCTGAATAATCGTTTCAAGAGCAGTTGCCATAAGGTTAACAACTACTCTATAGGAAACAATACTGTTTCCAGACTCTCCCATCGGTCAGTCGGAATGCACAATCGATTGACTGACGCCGCAAGGCGCGCAAACCTGTCTGTTCGCTTACTTTTTAGAAGATTTTTTGAAATAAAAATAACTGAACTGAACTGAAATATTTTCCATAATTTAAATTCACTATTTAACAAGGGAATTTGTACGAGAGAGCTAGTGTCTATAGGTGAGCGTGGATCGGCAAGGTAAGGGTCCTTGTAAAGTAATTGCATTCAGATACCTTCCCCCTTCCTGAAACCCCGGTAAAACATGCGTCCCCCTCCCTGAAAATTCTCACCCCTTCCGTACCGTCAGCCCCTGTAAATTCCCTACCATTCCACCATCGAATTGTTTAACATAATGTATATTCTATAGATCTGCTAATAACGATGACTTGTCATGATCATCCCCGCTGGCCATGTTTAAATGTCATTTATTTATTATATTTATTTTTATAATATTTCAGGTGAAAATCGAGACAAACAAGTTAATCCTAAATTCAAATGTTACGTAATTTTTACTTGGCTATTTTTTGTTATGTAATAAGTTTTTTTTTGTTTATTTTATCTATTGGTACCTAAATTCTTACACTTCTACGAAGGTTGGCTGTAATAGATTGTACTTTAGGCAATAAGCCCGCCTGTTGTATGTTTTTTTTTAATGTGCATTAAAGAATTTCTATCTATCTCTCTATAATTTCAATGTCTCTTATGCCCTAATTTATTTTTTGACTTTTAACATCCAGTAATTTGAAATTTTTAAATTGACTTTTCACTCTTTGCACCATCTTATGTCGTTTTAGAATCCACATTCCTGTTTGTTATTTTTATTCCATTTTTATTTCTGATAACTTGGCTGTCTTGATATTTGCGACAAGTACGAAGTGCGGAATTTTACCCCCGAATTTTTGCCTTTATCGACTCGTAAACAATAAAATTGCCTTATATTTCACACGAGTTTCCCAGAATCGCGGCACTACCTTAAAATAATAAAATTTTAGATGGTTCATATACCGAAGAATATCACAGAAAATCATAGCCTTATATTAATCGTGAGTGAGATTAAAAGCTGCTCCAAAAAATGTAAAATAGTATCTTAGTACCAAAAAAGTATTTTTATCCCATTTTGTTGTTAAAAGTTTGTTGCGAGCGACAAAATTCGTGACTTTTCAGAAAATCTATTTTTACACGACTGCCCAAAAAGAAAGGGAGTGTAATGTTTTCAGGGTTCATGTATCTATATATAAAGTCTATATCTATGTATGTATATATGTATGTATGTATGCATGTAGGTATGTTTATATGTATGAAAGTATGTATGTATGTATGTATGTATATATGTATGTATATATATATATGTCAATAGTATACGTATGTATGGCCATTTATGAACGTATATTACACATAGTGTTATAACAATCCCTCCCTTCCATTTCCATTCCCCTATTGTACTTATACATTTATATTTAGAAATGCTTCTTTTTCCTTTTTTCTTAAAAAGAAGGTTATAAAATAATTATCTTTTAAATGGGTACTTTATATTTTTTGCTAATTTAAAATGTATTAATGGCTATATTATTGTTAATTTATAAAATGTTTTTTTTATATAAAGAATATGCTGTATGCATTTAGTTAATAAAATAAATAAATAAATAAATATGTATGTACATATGTATGTATTCAGATTAATTTTATTGGTATAATAGTATACAAGTCATAGAGTTAAGTATACATTTTTCTATCGTCATTAAATCGTTAGAAAACCAAGGAATATACTTAAATTAAGAAAGAAAACGCAAGAAAAAACAAATAATATTGTAACAGAGAAAATTCAGGAAAAATGCTAATGCAAAAATTATTGTAATTATAAATTGTAAATACCATTGCAATATAAAGTTTGAAAAAATTATTAAAATAAAATGAAAACCTAAGAGCGGGTATATCATGCTCTTTCGGCAGGCAACATACGATTTCTGTTGGTACCACCTCGATACAGGTTATTCCTAGTGAGGTGGTAAACCACAAACTATCATTTCTGAATCTCTTTCCGAGTTAGGTAAATTAAAAAACTGTTTAATTAATTATGAAATATTAGGCTAAGAGAATGTTTTTGTAATTAAATGTATTTTTATGGACTTAAATAAATAAATAAATAAATAAATAAATAAAAAAGAGATAATTTACACATTGCAAGGAATATACTACCCTCATACATACATACAATTATACATACTTATAAATAAACACTTTAGACAATATATAAAATGAACACTTTAAACATCGGGCATATTACTCCTCACACGAGTAATATTCCTCCAGTGAATAAAACCCCTTATCTTTTAGGTACTTTAAGGCGGCTCTTCACCCTTTGAGGACCATAAGCTTTACGGTAGAGTATGGAAATTGATATATAAAACTAGTAAAGGGCGATGTAAATGACATATATATCAAGTTTTGTGAAAATTTTTTCATTAGATTTTGTATAAATGTATGGGACATAAGTGTCCCTGTCGTCCATGAAGA
Source organism: Micropterix aruncella (assembly GCA_944548615.1). Lineage (NCBI taxonomy): Eukaryota > Metazoa > Arthropoda > Insecta > Lepidoptera > Micropterigidae > Micropterix > Micropterix aruncella. The sequence goes on from OX155951.1 coordinate 34,422,251, forward strand.
TGCAGTTACAACTTTTTCCAAAATTTGATTGCTTTTTTATTTAACCCAGAAATCGTACGTACTAAAAGAAAAAAATCAAATTGAATAAGTCGCCATAAATATTTTATTTATTCATTTAAAATCACCAGAGTTCGTTGTTCATTTGCAATAATTTGAAAAATAAAAAAACGGTATGTATTTAAACAGTAATTTAATTATTTTGGATAATATTAGGATATTAAGGTCTCAATAACATGAAAAAAATATATCTTAGACTCTTATTCGATAATTTATAAAATGATTTTGAAATTATGGGACACATATGTCCCATGGTCCTTAAAGGGTCACATATGTTTCACGTGTAATCTAAGGTGATATGTTTGTAGGTATGTATGTATATATAATATATAAAATATATAATAATATGTATATATGGTATATATCATATTTATATGTGTTTGTATCTAATATATAAAAAATTATTATTTTTTTATATAACTTAGTAGATTGTCATACATTTTAATTTAGTTTAGTTTGTTTAATTTTATTGATGTTTTTAATTTTAGCTTTAATTTTTAAATTGTATTCACGTATTAGATAAGACTTGCCCTCTCGTCTCAAAATAAGTTATCGATGTTAGTACCACCTCAACACAGGTTCATACCTAGTGAGGTGGTAAACCGATATGTCAAAAGATGAATTTCCTTTCTAAGCTAGGTGTAATATGTACACTTATTATAAAATGTTTTTGTGTTAGGATAAGGATTTTCTTTTAGTAAATTGTAACTTGAATTATGGAAATAAATAAATAAATAATAAATGTATGTATGTTTGTCCATTTCTTCAATGTAGTCTTGTATTATTTACAAAAGGAATGGAGGCGTTCATTTCAGATGATTCAGACGTTTAGAGGACTCTCCCCCACTTGCCCCACGTTCCTGTTACTCCACGTGACTATTCCCAAATTAAAAATCAATATCAAGATATGCATTTATTATAATGATATAAAATTATGCGCGTCGATTTTGGATGCGTTATTTTTCAGCATAAATAAATGTCGAACGCCAATTGGAGGCGTAAAAGTAATTAACCCCCCCAATGGCTTCCGTTGATTACTTTTCCAATTGCTTTCATTAGAGCTGGAATATTAATTAAACGAGAAAAACCTTTTCGCATTTGCGCAATTAATTGAATTTCATTAATCATTGTACAAAATTTGACAGCGGGACTGATTGCTCTTTTTGTTACCTCGTTAGTTGATATTTACGGTTATATAAACGGACCAAATAAATGTATCTTTTCCTCTAAAAGAGTAGTTTTTCATACAAAACGCCATTGCAAATTACTCTCGAATAAAACTCACAATGGGCCTTTTGCGTTTCTTCGTGAACTAAAATAGGAACTTAGTTCAACCGAAAGAGACAGAGCAATACGTCAGAACGGAATATGAAATGAACTGCCGTCGATTTTCCTGCACCAAAACTACATGTCGAACTTATAGACGCCCGAATAGGTTTGAACGCATTTAGTGCGGTGTTTGATTTAGCTGCTTTAGCTGCTTTATATTCGGTGGGTAGTTTTAATGTGACAACCTTTCATTTCACATTCCGCTCTGTCTCGTTCAAATGAACTAATTTCCGATTTTAGTTCAAGAGAAACGCAATCGAGCCCAATGTCATGAAACATAGCGTACCTACTATTTGAGTAAATTTTAAAAATAATATTTAATACGTTTTTTATAATTTAAAGATCTAAATAAAAACGATCCCTTTTCTGACGGGAGGTAACCCAAAGCGACGTGCTCTTCCAATAGCGTGCTCTTCCATCTATTTCATAGCGCGCCTGTGTATTTATTTACGCGGCTAGCCCATACAAAAGATGTATGGAGAATCTGAGACCTGATTTTTCAGGATTTATTGTATAAAATGTTATTATAATAATTGAAAACTTAATATTTTATAGTGAAGATATATCATTTAACTTTCTGTTATAATAATTTGTAATTCAAATTATTAATTATTTTACGAGTGAGATTAAAACCCCGCGCCCATTTTTGCATATTTTCTCGTGTGTTTTTATAAAAAACTACGCAAACTATTGCCAAATTTATTATCTCACCTTATAAATGACTTATTGATAAAAACGAGTGTTTTTTTTCACTGCTTTTTATAGCGTAGTTTTAGGGGAATAACTAAAACGCTACATCCTAATTTGATAAATTTCGTGCAGCGCCCTCTTAAGCATTTTTCAAATATCTACGCGATACCGTGATCTAACACGCAGTTTCATGACGCTGCGATCTTTTATTTAGGAGTAATTTGCGTTAGCGTTTTGTGAGCCTCTTCAAGATTCCTCTTCTCTTAATTAACCTCATCATCAATTACCTCTTCAATATTTTTTCCTAATTGTAGTAAGGTAAATGCTCCTATTACCAACACTTTTTCGACAAACATTACTTTAATGTATCACTTTATGTGTTGTAATATTGTTTCTTTCGGACTTTCGTCTTAATGATTGTCTATGGTTTTATAATACCTTTTGGTAAAGTAATATGTTGGTGGAATATCTATAAACTCACTCTTCCTAATTTTATTTGTGGTTTGGATGAGAGGTTCGTTTGACTTAGGTATAACTGACTCTTCTGGACTTACGATTTGATTATTTTTTTTCATATTCAACAACAATTTTAGCCACCAGGGCAGAAAGGCTGCAAAATGTCTGCATTCGATTCATTTACGACCTAAGAAAGTTTGACCATATTACGGAGTACAGAAGGAGACTTCACTGGCTGACGACCCGAGAAAGGAGAGATACGAGAGTCCTAGGTTTGCTCTTCAGAATCCTGAAGGGGGCCGCTCCGAACTATCTTATAAGTAGGTTCAAACCTCTATCTTCTCACGGGCGCCCTCTGAGATCTGAAGACAACTTACTGCTCTCGATCCCTAGTCACAGTAGTGATTTCTTCTCGCACTCCTTCTCTGTACGTGGAGCCCGTCTCTGGAATGCTTTAGCCACGCGTATAAGGATAGCACCTATAGTTTGTTTTGTTTCAAACGCAGGCTCAAAGAACACCTGAACCCACGCTCATAAACTTTTCCTTATTCTTCCCTATTTTTTCCTCCCTATTGCGTCCCCTGCGTCATTATACGTTTATTGTCTGTGTTTTCTTAAATTTATTGTTTTGTTTTCCTGCTGAATTTAAATGATTAAAATTTAATTTATTACTTTATTTTTACCGCATAACATGTTATTCCACTAGGTTAAGGTTAGCTGTAAGATATTGCTTATTGCCTAAGCAATAAGCTCGCCTTTTTGTTAAAGCAAATAAAGCGTTTAATTATTATTATCAATTATTATTATTAATTTTATTAAAGGAAAATATCTTCATTTGGTAATATTTTAATTATATCCTACCACCTCCATACGTTAAACAAACGAAAGGTGGTAGTTATAACTATATTTGACAGATAGCCATAATACAATTATCGGTATTCAAATTATCGGCAAATTAGTAACGAACTATCGATAATTGGTCTAATGTCGGTAATGCGGATAGTTACCTTATATCATAAATTTTAAAGTGTAGAACAAAATTCCGACAGACTATCATTAACAGGTGACTTTTTTTGACAGTCAAGCAACGTTCAACAAATAAAATGTCTCTTAATTGAAATGTCTATGGATAAAATTAACGGTAGGTTGTGTGCGTTCTGATAAGGCTGGCTCACCCCCTGGGGATAAAGGAGGGGGGGGGGGGAGGTGAGGTTAGGGCCTCCCTCCACCCCCAATTTCCCCCCCAACATTATGCCCTCACCTGGGAAATCGGAGCAAGAGAGATTTTTCTCGCAGGATCGCGCTACGTGTGGAAACACATTTGCTAATGGTCCCCACTACGGCATCCTTAGCGTACGAGTAGGTGTACTATGTTGCTTTGCGGGCCGTTTATTAATCGATTAGCTACTAATAAGAGTAATCATTATGGACATTATGATTACACTCATAGTAATCTGAGGACATATGAGGACACTAAGAGTAATCATTATGTATGTATGTATTTCTACTAATCATCATTCGTATGTATTTATTTATTTATTTATTTATTTAAAGCAATGCACATAATAAGCGACAAGCGTAACAAATTATATTTAATATCTACACTGCACTAAAACCCACAGCAAGTTGTGTCACGCTTATAGTGAAGATCGGTCCCATGTCGCCCAACTAAGTATGAACACTTGTTCTAGGGCAGACATATTAAACAAATACTAGTTTAAAAAGAAAACATAATCAAAAGAAAAAAAAAAGTAGTTTAAACAAAAAGAAAAAAAGCGAAAATGGGAAAAAAACATTGAATTAAATATAAATATGCATAAAAATAAAATATGTAAATATATAATTATAATAAAATAAAACATTGAAGTAAATAGATAATTAAATACACATATCCTTCAGTTAATAATAAACTATATAGTCATAATTTAAATTATAAATAAAATTTGTAATATTTGTAAGAAAAATAAAAAGTCACAATAAAATTATAATACCATTAATAGTAAAGTTTCTAAAAAAATTAAATAGTCACAAAGAAAAATTAAAATAATAGAAATAGTCACAAAGTGCAGCCAAACAAAGCTAGATAGTTGAGAGTGAGAGTCTACTGATCATTTCTGGAATCATATGAGGACACTAAGAGTAATCATTATGTATGATGTATTTCTACTTTATATGTATTAAGGCGACATAAGACCTCAGAAAAATATTCGAAATGGGCGGACAAGCGAAAAAATAGGCGGAGTCAATTTTGTAGGGTTTGATCAATAAAAATCCAGCGCTGACGAAACGTCAAGTGCAAATTCCACGTCCGCTAGCGCCGGATATTTATATGATCAGGGGCGCCGAGAACCAGACGCATACTCGGTCAATCGCAACCCTAGCACAGAATAACTATATTTACGCAGTGGTATAAGGGTGTTAATGGCACAGCATATTTAGCGTAACTCTCAGAGCGCTCTCACGTTTTAATTAATTGTAATTAATTTAGTGAATAAATAAAAAATGTGGCTAAGTGCTGCCCTAGAAAACTAACCAGTCAATATAATGAAATTATAATAAAACACACTCGCCGCTTACATTGTTGGTCGGTTTAAAGCCTTAATATCCAAGGCAATGAGCAACTTTTTTGAGTCCAAATTTCAAATTGGTTCCTTATCGAGAGATTCACTTAGAAACTTTTTTTAATTAGGTATTGCTTATATTTTTCAAAAAAAAATCAAACTAAAATACCTCAGATATGTTCGATCCCAGGTATCATGTCGCCTTAATATGAAATCACCTGTTGAGATCGGCTGTTTAACGTTGGTATTAAACCGTACACGTTTTGAACGTAGCTATTGTTAACACGAGGGATAAACGTAGTACGAGGAGAGCGAACCATTCGCGGCGGTACAAAGAATGATAATTTCTCCACCAAATTAGGGCTGTTGTCTATGTTGTTGTGTATAATATTTTGTGAAATGATCATCATATCAGCCACTGTGCGGCGATCTTCTAGAGTACTAGCATGTCTGTCGAAACTCCTCATCAACACTAGCAGAAGTAATCAGAGTTGTTTCAATAGTCGCCTTCGCTGCAGAGCTGAAAGCTCTACTCTCAGGAGATTATATTTCAATGAATGTTATTAGTTCGAACGTTGGGACAAGTTCACTAATGTTAGTACACTAACATTTCCATATGTTTTCCACGTTAGTGTAGACATTACACTCGCGCTTTTACACCAACCGCATTTCCATTTGCGTAGCAGTCTGGAAATGACTTCCCTAAATGGAAATTAGTGAAGTCTACTGGGTTAAACCACGTTGACCTGAGATTTGATCGTTTGGGTAACAATTGTATATACCTGTATTATGCAAATGGAACTATATTATATATCTACAAGCTGTTATCCTTCGCCCTCGTCAACCAGACGTCAAGAAGTTTATCTAAACGATGGCAGTGATTTTCTACCCTAAACGGAAGAGTGTGGATAGCACGCCCTTATTATACCAAGTTCGTTTCTTCAGTGGAGCTATTCTCTCGCACCTATATAAATCAGATGGCATTAATATCAAAGCAAATCAGATTGCATTAACCCTTTGCACTCGAGGCCTTTTTCGCACGGGCGAACCAGCAACTCGAGAAGATTTCTGCTATATTAGGGAAGCGTTTTACAGGTACTGTTGGGGACTGAGCTAAATGTAAGCGGTGGCTGAGGTGCGGGGACCGGCGTTCGTAGAACACGCGTTCTTTCGTTAGCGTACATACCTATGCCTATTACTGTCGAGTAGCACCGGGCGAGTGATGTCACAGCACTAATGTCTGTGGTGGGAAGACCGAACGCCGGTCCCCTCACCTCAGCCCCGGCTTACATTTAGCTCAGTCCCCAACTGTACTTTAAAATCATTTAATACTTAAACAAACTTAGTCTTTTGGCGCTCGGGCAGTTTCTTGCGTCCACTCGAGCGGTGCTGTTACCCTGCGCCCGGGCTCCGTGGCGGAGCCGCTCGAGTACAAAGACCCCACCAGATGTAAACATATTTCTATCAAACAACCGACTGTCGAATTGAAACCAAAATGTTTTCTTCATTTTATTTTTAAATTAAAGAATTTAATTTTGAATTTAATTAAAGAAATAAAGAATTTAATTTTGAGATTAATTTTGTAGATACGTAATAATGGTCTTAGATTATTGTTTCTTTTTAAAAAAAACGTATTGGATGGTATATAGTCTGTGAGGTTGCTTGGAAAATAAAAATGTAAAAAAAAATAGCGTACCAAATGCCAAATGCAAACCCAGAATTATTCTAGAATCAGCGATGATCTTCGATATATAACTGATATTCAATCAGCGACGATCTTCGTTGATATATGTATTTGTACGTAGCTAATAGACTTTTCCCTGCTAATAGACATCGAATAAATTCGAATATAATATAATATTAACATTAAACAACCTATTTGTATACAAGGGTGAACTCTGGTTCATATTTCTCTTACGTAGTATTTTGTATTTGAATTTATTTTATAATTATTACCTACTGCTTTCATTATTTAGTGAATATTTTAATTTTTCAATGAATATTTTGCTTGTTTGTTTTATTTTACTATAACAATTTCGCAATCATTTTGATCTCAGCTTATTACACCAATAGATTTGAAAACATTTTTTTCATAAAATTACATGTCATATTGCTATCATAATGCAATAAAATATGTGCCTTCCTTGGAACAGGCTCTGCCTAGTTAGGAGTGACGCAGAAACATAATTGTTATATTTTTTTCTTGAATATATGAAATGAAATTAAATGAATTGAATAAAGGAATCAAGTTAACCCAGCGGAGTTAAAATTAAACCAGTATTCACGAGGCTGTATACGAGGATCGATTGTGAATCCCCCGTGATCAAACAGTCAATATGGACTGATGAGTATTTGAACGGAAATGGAATATCGGTGACGGCGATTCCATTAACAGAGGATTGTTGGCGGTTCGGCCGTATCGCAAGCCTTTGACGTATAGGCACATCTCGTTCGGCCATTTTAATTAAGGATATGGAGGTGTCTGAGGGAGGTGACGGGGAAGTGGGGAAGAAGGGGTGAGGAGCTTCCGGCCCGCGCAATGGCCGACCTGCATCCGATATTGATCTGCGGTTCCAATTGCAACTAGCAACCGATTTGACAATTAGGTACATACCCGATTGCCAGCGATACACTCGGCGTCTAGCACCCACCCCTAGTTGATTATTAATTACTAGCTGACCAGTGCCCACTTCGTTGGGCAGTAAAACTTTTTACTTGTGATGAAATTATGAGTGTGGTTTGGTTAGTACTGAGTGCTATGATTTATTTCCTGACTGCTAAAAGAAGGGTTATATTTTTACTGCATATGTATGTATGTATTTGCATGACAATTTGACTATATAACCGTTATTTGTGAGTGTCTTCTTGTGAGTGTCTTATTTGTGAATGTCTTATCTCTTTAACCATTTATGCAGTAAAAGTGAAATTATATGCAGTAAAAGGGAAAAGTCTTTTGTTTTAAACACTTGAGACGATAAATTTACATATTTTGATATGAATTCATAATTGTTGATAATTAACCAATAAACATGACCTAACGATTTAAATTATTTTTTTAATATAAAAAACTACCTTTTGTGACTTAAATATAAAAGTTAGACATATGCTGTCGCTGACTTTTTTGTAGGCATTATCAAGTTCTATCAAGCACTTCTCTAGAACTTAATTATATATCTCTCATCATTAAAGCTGCGTTAGTTAGAAACGTTTTCGTTCGACCGTTTTTTCTCCGAGTTACTTTGCAAATCTGACTACCACGAAAAAGTCTTTTCATTTTTCAAATTAATATATTACCTATGACACTCACAAGTAAAGTAGCTTGCTTTCTATTGGTAAAATAATTTTCAAAATCGGTTAAGTAGATCCAGAGATTACTTCCTACAACGTCACAAACTTTACCTCTTTATAATATTAGTATAGATTACACATTGCAGGCAAGTTGATTATACCCTACCGATTGCACGCATCACAGACCTAACTACGTTGAGAAAAATATGTACCTGGGCTCCTTAAATAACGAACTCCTAATAAATGCAATAATGGCCAAACAAGGGCACATTTCCCTGAAACGATCTCCCAGCAAATATATGAAATATACAAAGCACGCCTTCATTAGAATCCTATGGACACAAAGACTTCTCTTACACAGTCTCTTCTGTTACCTTTTCTTGGCTATGCAGATGTGTCATATCGATTTATCAGAGGAATGACTGAACAAACTTGAACGTTTGCAAAACGTATGCATACGGTTCATCTTCGGTCTACGTAAGTATGATAGCGTATAGGGCACAGTTAAAGTTGTTGCCAGTATGCCAAAGGAGAAATTTTCATATACTTGATCTCCTCTATCTCTCCCAATCAACTCTATCTCCAATCAATCCTATCCTACTTCCAATCAATCCTATCCTAATGCTATCCTCCAATCAATCCTATCTCAACGAGCTATTCGAACCATTAAGTTTCCACAGTCTCGTACTTCGGTCAGCCTCTGACAATTTACTTAAAATCCTTATTATAACGGTGATTTTATTTTTTCATTCATATTATATTTTAAATAACATAAACAAAAGATTTTGGCAAAAACAAATGTATAAATAATTTTAAAAAATAAACTTGTAACACTTTTTTTTTGCGAAGCAGATAAGATTACATTTGTGTGGATTTTATCACCCCACTAGATTGTATATCTGTTATAGGGTGATAATATTTACTACCTAGTGACTCATTCATTCTTAAAAATTAAAAGGTAAGTATTAAATAAATACTGTAGTGGCAAATCCAGCGGTCAGCGGTTAAACCGATCGAAAATCTGCCACCTTATTTTAGGGTAGCCATAGAACGACAAGGTGCAATTTTGGTGGCACCCAGGGGTGATGTGAACCGGCGTTTTACTGCCGATGGCACACCAGGTACTCGTAGAGGCGTGTCTCTCCTCGGCGAGTTGCGATACAAGGTGACCTTAAGCTCTTGTATCGTACGGTCTCCTTTTGCAGATTCCGCAGCGATCTCTTTTCCTATAAGATCGATCTAGTCTCCACTAGTTTGTAAATCTAGCCGCTCGCATAATTGAGGCATCAAGGTATAAGCTGTTATTGTCGCTTACCGTTTGAAGAGCAGTACTGTCCTGCGAAGCGTAGATATCGTCGGGGTCGGGTTATAAACTCGGTCCTGTCGAAGTCTGGTCTCGCGAAGTTCTCTCTTGTGCACTCAATTATCGAAAGTTTTCCGAACACTGACTATTATTTTTGTCTCTACCGCTTGAAGGTTGAATAAAAAACTGTTTTCTTGTCACTTTATAATTCCACTTTCAATGTGGCTCAAATTAATTATAAATTCAATTATTTCTATTTGTTACATTGTGAAAGAATGAAAATTTTAAAACAAAATATGTTACTTCTTTTTTTTTTTTTTTTTGTTATTTTTTCTTGCCTCTTGTTTCCATGGTTTCTCTCGTTTCCATGGTTTCTTTTATATAATATGTTAGTGATTCCCTTATTCAAAACTGTAGAATACATATATTCACGGCTTTGTTGTGTGGAATGTTTACGGTATTATGAATATTTTATTATTAATATTATTGGTAGTTAATTCTAAATACAACTATTTTGCCGAGACAAATACATATGAAAATATTTGAATATATCAATAGCTAAATAAATAAATCTATAAACAGATAACTTGACCAATAAATTAAGTAGCTTAATAAATTAATAGTTTTAAAAAAACACTAAAAACACGTTTTTGGGCTATGATACGATATTCACATACACACGGCTATGATACGATATTCCATCATGGAATGCCAGTGCCTATATTCCGGCTTCATCATCAGACCTTGAAACCTAATCGTGGTCAAAGTTCATTCCAAGACTTTTCTAACACGTCCAAACACAGCTATGATACGATGTTCCATCATGAAGTTCCAGTTCATATCTTCCGACTCCATCATCAGATCAGTTCGACAGTACCATATTATTGTATTGTCATCAGAACTACACACAGCTGCCAATTTTCATGACGCTACGATCCTTGGAAGATGGTTAAATTAGTTACCTTAGATTTTATTACATAGTTAGTTACATACAGGTCGACCTAATAAAAGCTTTGTTTAAAAATAATCAACTAAATGTACTTACTGTCAAGTATCAAGTAACAAATATGGCTTACGTCAGGATGTGAGTCATCATTTCTTTGCACCGGCTTCTACTTTTCGTCATGAGCCACTAGATAATATATTTCTTCAGAGTCAGTCTGCTGATTGTACTTTGCCCTTTAGCCTCCGCCAAGGAAGAGCAGAAAGAATCATACAGCAGAAAGAATCATACAACAGCAGGAGGAGTTTCTACTCCTACTTTTTCTACGTCCCATAGTGCAAGGCTCTGGTACGATCTATACGAGAAATATACGAAACTCGCCTTCGTTAGAATCATTCAAGACTCACCTCAAAAACTACTAATTTTCTAAGAAATAACCATTTCTTCTCTTTCTCTCTCCTTCCTATCCCAATTTCCTCTCCTCGGGCATTCTTAATTTTAAATATAGCAATTGGTTTTTTTTTGCACACAAACTTATTTGTTTAATAATTCTTCATTTCCACAACGCAAGCATATACTGCTGCACTGCAATTAGTTTAATTGCAATATATTGCCATGTGGCTAAAAGCATCGAATTTTGTATTGAATAACGGCGACATGAGACCTCAGAAAAATATCCGAAATGGGTGGACACGCGAAAAAATAGGCGCAGTCAATTTCGTAGGGTTTGACCAATAAAAATCCAGCGTTGACGAAGCGTCAAGCGCAGATTCCACGTCCGCTAGCGCCGGGAACCAGACGCATACTAAATGGTCAATCGCAGCGCTAGCACAGAATAACTATCTTTATGCAGTGGTGGTATAATGGCAAAGCATAATTAGCGTAACACTCAGAGCGCTCTCACGTTTTAATTAATTGTAATTAATTTAGGGCCTATATAAAAAATGTGGCTAAGTGCTGCCCTAGACAATTAACCAGTCAATAAATGGAAATTATAATAAAACAAACACATTCACCGTAGTTGAACATTGTAGGAGTAAACGCGCCTGAAAGTTTTCGAAGTCAGTTTGAAGCCTTAATGTCCAAGGCAATGTGCAACTTTTTTGAGTCCAAATTTTAAATTGGTTCCTTATCGAGGGATTCACTTAGTAACTTTTTTAAATGAATGAAAATTAAAAAAAAACTCATAAAACTAAAATTCCTCAGATATTGTCGTTCCCAGGTATCATGTCACCCTAAGTGCAAATAAAGAATTTATTATTATGATTATTATGAATTTCGTAATGACGGTTGGTAAAAAAAATATCGCTAATAAACAATATTAGCGATAATTTACCTCTCCTAGATGGAGCATCGTGTTTAACGCTTTTTATATTCTTCAAAAAAAAAACGTAAAAAAAATGTTTTTTATTTTTCGTCATTTTTTTTTATTATTTTGCTTGTTTGCTCGTAATGATTTACCAAAGATGCAAATCTAAAACTCAACCTGTATATCCCAATCAAATCCCTTAATATCCACGCGATTGGTACAATATCAGTTGATCTGGACCACGTAGTTTGTGGAATCGGATAACTGATACCATGACTTTATATACTTGGACAATAATTCAAAGGAGGATGGGATAAAACGACCCCAACGACCAATAACAAGCGAAAAATAATGTCGTTGGAAAGCTCTTTTCATGACTGTCATTTGTTACTAAGGCTGTCAGCCTCAAAACATTGTGAGGAAAAAGTTACATTTAATACTAAAACCTATGTCGCTGTTTCTAAAAAATCGTTTATTACAGTAAAACATAGTTATTATGTGTTAGTGTAAAAAAAACGCACAACATACAGTTTTTTCCACATTCGGTATTACTACAGCGTTGTAAAGTATTCATTACATTTCTGTAGATATGCCCTTTTAGCTTGAGGCCCTCAATATCATTAATATTTATCCTGATAGAGGTTTAGTGAGGGTTTAAAAAAAAAAATATTACAGTAAAACATCCTTATTACGTGTTATTTTAAGAATAACAAACTAATAATATAACTCCAGAATAATAAACTAATAATATAACTCCGGAATAACAAACTAATAATATAATAAAACTGATAATGCAACCATAATGCATCATAACTTTGCCTGCTCCTCTCAAAAAAAAGTTCAAATCAAATAATCAAATAAGTTAATCAATAATCAATAAATTAAAAATATTAATTTACATGATATTAATTGCAGAATCTGCCTAACTATGCCATAAGCCCGAACTAAGAAAGACTCTATGTTTGGCAATGATTTACTCAGATTTACGCACACATACAACAATAAAATTTATAGATAATATTATAAGATAATATTAAAATAAAACATACAAAACGTGATAAGATATAAATCAGATATGTGAATTCAAATTAAACTTATAATTATATTTAAAAATATCGATATAGCGTGATCATGGAAATAAAAAAATATTTAAAATGTCGTAATAAGAAGATTATAGAACAAATATATAAATATAAAATGTATTACAACTTTATATATATATGATATAAAAACGAATTTACCACGTGAATTTTGTAGCACCCGACGTTTCGGCGACGTTGCAGTGGCCGTTGTCCAGGGTAGACTGTCCAGGGCCGAAACGTCGGGTGCTACAAAATTTACGCTGTAAATTCGTTTTTTATCTTATTTATAATGTCAAATAACCGCGATAGTCTCCGATTTCATATGTATTACATATATGACAATAATAATAGTGCAAAGATATTTACTTTAAAATATGACTTAATACCTTTTCCACCTCATTTCTCCCAAATTAAAATAAGTGTTGTGTAATTTTAAATTTGAATTGGATTGACTTAATATTTCGGCATGTTTTTATGGATCTTTTTAGATTATTATAAATTTTGGGGCCTATAATAACAAAGTAAAGTGTCTTTGTGCAAAGGATGTTCGGGTTTTCCGTACAATGTGCTTACAGGTTGTGGCTCTCTTCGTTGCAATTTTATGCTCAATTTTAACGTGAATATCTTCACTTTTTAGGTAGTTAAGAAGGACTGTTTTTGCATATGCCTGCCTGATGTCTAATATCTTTAGCTCTGCGAACAAGTCGTTTGAGGAGTACCTTTGGGGCTTCTTGGCCATAACCTGAAGAAGCGTCTTCTGCGCTGTCATAAGCGGATTTAGAATAGTACGTTTAGACGCTCATCAACCTAGAATTCCGTATGAAATTAAACTATTTGCTAGGGCATGGTAGACATTTTTGAGGGATTACATTTTTGATGTTATGGCGACGCGAAACGCGAGTTTTTGCCCATCCTTGTTTCATTATACCTACTTCGGAGCCGAAGACAAACAAGACAGGCTTTAGGAGAAAATTTAGTAATACCCAGAATGAAAACATCTTTGAGCAACGACATTACTTTTTTATTACGCCGAGATTTTACTACATGATTAAATTGGATATAAAAATGAATTTGACATTTTAATGTCTAACTGCAAAAAGAACGTTTGTCACTCTTGTCGAAATGTGTTTTGTTTAACTGCCTTCTTCGCATATTACAAAAAGAGGTCGCATGGTATCAGTATCCCAGAGTCTTTCAATCGCCGATGAAACGCTTTACCGAAGAAAGGTAAGAATCTTATAAAATTGTGTCGATTTGGCAGCAATCATAAAAGCACCTCCTACTATTTTAATCACCGGTCGTATCACAAATTATTATATAAAAATAAATGTCGATAAATAATAGTCATATTTTTTTAATTTTCTAACTACAAGACCCCCTCCCACCCGCTAAACCAACCTCCCCCCGCGCACTAATTTGTAGTATATTTGTAGGGTTTTTCGTGGTATTAAAATGGTATTATTCCAAAATTTATGTAGAATTTTCTTAAATATAGTGGACTTTAAATATTATTTGCGTCGCTTTAACATTTAACAGCCCACATCATAGCTGCCCAGTTGTTAAGAAAACAATTTTAAAAAGCGTCTCTGTATAGATTCGACTCTGTTGATGTAGACGATTACAAACAACTGTTCCACATTCGAGTTTCCTCCTCACGTACGCATTATAGACTTCTTTAATATCGAGTACGTCTGTGAATGGCCTATAAATGATCAATGGGGTCTGTTAATGTTTTATTTATTAATGTGGATGTATGCTACCCATAAAACAGTACATTCTCTAGAAACACCCCGAGGTCTCTAAAGCCATTGTTCTCATCAAGGGCGTTTCTCTAAATATTATTATTAAAAAAAAGTCTTTGGTATTTACTTGGTAACATTTGGATTAATTCATGCTTACCTTGTTTATTCGCAATATACTATATAGCTAAATTATTTGTCATCCTGAATACCAAGACCAGGCACATATCCAGACTTCAAGTTTCGGGGGGGGAGGCAATAAATAAAATAACCGGCGCGATACCTACTAAACTTGAATGCCCGTAAAATGAAACATAAATACACTGGATTTCGGGAATTTAAATCTTAACTACCACCCACCCCCCGAACCCCCCCCCCCCTCCCCCCCCCCCAAAACCCACCCCCCGGATACGTGCTTGGCACTAGGTACTTACGTCGCGGAATTTCACTGATTCTCAATTTTTATCGATTTTATTTTATACTATAAAAATGGGGGGGGGGGGGGGGTCGCGTCCCATGTGTTTGGATACATCCTTTACCAAGTATAATCAATCGCTAAACACCATTGATAATATTTTCAAATTCATTCATTTCATTCTCAATTTTTTCAGCCAATATTAAACTTTCTGTACCTACTGATCTGCAAACTGTTTCAGCTCTATTAATAACAGACTTCTTTCGATTTTATAAACCTTAAAAATGCTACAATGGACATACATAGAAAAACTACCAAGCTTTACGATTCCATTAAATTGGATTGGATCTTTCATTGAACAATCTTTCAAAATTGTTTTGATTGGTATTGGTATTGTTTGATTTGTTTAGTTTGAAAAAGCATTGGTCAATGTCGTGAATAACACAGATGTACAGTAGAGAAGTGTTTTTCCACCAGTGGGTCGCGACCCCCTGGGGGGTCGTAAAGAGACTCCCAAAGAAAAAATATTAGAAAATCTTTATTATATAATGAACAACCATTTACGTTTTCGGAAGAGAAAGATATTTATTATGTGTTTTTGGTATTTCTTTTACAAAACTTTATGTTGATCTAAGGTGGAAACAGGTAAGTACAGCTTGGAAAGTGAAAAACAGTTAAAATTAAATTGGTTTTCGCCATTGTTTTTATTTAAAAAATATTTATTGAATGCTTACAGTTACAGCTGTGGAAGAGGAAAGGGGGGAGGGGGGGTCGAGAGAACTAAGTTACAGTCTAAAGGGGGTCGCGTAAGAGTTTTCATTGTTTTTCACCATAAAGAGGTTCGCGATCTTAAAAAGGTAGAAAAACACTGCAGCAGAGGTTCCAAAATGCGGCACCCCGGAAGCACAGTATACAGACTCTCTTAGAACAAAATTGAAATCCAAGCGAGCGACGTCACGAGTCCTAAGGGCTGCCACATATCGTAATACGATTACTAGACATTGTACCACGAGTGTCGTCCGTACAGTTGAGCGAAATACGCGCAAGATCGTCGACTTATGGCCGCCACTCGAGCGTGCGTCGAACGACACAGATATTCAAACGTTTGAGAAATTTGACAACCGCCTTCCGCGAAATGACAACCACAGGCGTTTGTCGTTACGTATCCCTCTGCTCACTTCATTCGCACGCTATCCCCGCCGCTCCTTGCCACCCGAGAGTGCGCTCACTGCTTTGTATATCTACTGTGCTGGACGGACCAGTAGTTCTTGACAACGTCGGACCTGAATCCACCGATAACTACAAACTGACTGCGATTTCTTAA